>OY757911.1:74899816-75499816 GCA_963585895.1 Sepioteuthis lessoniana | reverse complement strand
AAAAAAAATTCCAGTTCAAACTTTACTGTATTTTAGGAGAAAATCTGGGATGTTTTTGAAAAACATTTTTAAAAAAATGTTGTGTGTTTTAGAATGTTTGGAAAATATTTTTCCTGGAAGTGAACTTTCAACATTGGTACAAAATATTTCTTCTAACTCGTATTATAAAAAAAGAAAATTCCTTTATTCAACCAAAGCAAAAGAACTAAGTAACAAAAAAAATTATAAAAAAATGATCAAACATGTATGATAATAGTATCATTTTTATTTGTTTGAAAGCATGGTAAAATTTTAATGTCTGATATTTTTGCCCTGGATGTAGAACATTCTAGATATTAAGAATGGCATACATATGAATATATTCTTCTGCTAGTTGGAAATACTGAGATAACATATTGACTTTAAACTAAGTTTTTTTTTTTTTTTTTTGCCAGTGCATTTACATAAGCGCTCAATGAAAAAAATTGCATGGAATATAAACTAGGTAACAGATGCTCTCTCGTTTTTCCCTTGTTACCTAGTTACCTGAAGAAATGAACTTTGCCTTCTTAGACAAAGATTCTTAATTTAAATCACTTTCAGATTTATTATCATTTAGTAAATCTTATAGGATCAATAATTTTGCTTGATTCTTTTAATTCAATTTGATAGACAAAAGAAAAAAAACAAACAGAAAACAGTTCTGAAAGCGTTTTAGAATATAGTTAAATTTTAATTAATTTTAAACTTGGTTAAAAGCAAATTTTGGCGGCTATTAAACTGAATGTGGAGTTGTCCTGTGTATAAGATTTATAATTAATTCCATATGAATGAATAAATAAAAGTATTGAAAAATTGCCATATGATAGTTATCTCCCTTGATAAATTATGGGCGCAAATCCCTATCATTATGGCTGTTAAATTACATAAGTAGTTTTCTATAATTAATTAGTTATTTCCCATGAGAAACTAATAATTAGGATTAGCATAAATCCGAACCTTATAATGTTGTCTTATGGAATTCTGTAGCAGCAGATAATTGTTATATCTTTTGTTAATAATGACTGCTTTAAATCTACTCTCATATAAAATGAACTTATTCCAAATTAGGGAATAATGATATCTGACATAGTGATTTAGAAATGAAAATCAAATTGTTAATATTAATATTTCTTATATTATATGGTTTCATTTGATACTGCTGAATTTACTTTTTAAAATATAATTTGCTGATGCAGTAATCATAGAAACAGTGCAGAAATTCAGTTATTTGGGAGTTATTGAATATGGAAAATTTGTTTGTGATTGCTGATATTACTATAAAATCTAACTTTTGATTATTACAGAAGAGAAAAGATTTGTGATTTATCAAAACTATAAAATGTAACATAATTGAATAATCATTGCTATCTTTTACAAATAAATAATTATACAATGTGTTTTTAAACTTACTTCATCAGTTGATCTAAAAACTGTTTTTCAGATATAAAGCATGTACTTATGTTTGAACTACTGCATATTCACATCTAAATAATAAAGTCTCATTGGCCTAGTGAGTAGTGTTTGCTAATGGTCTGGGAGACTAGGTTCAATTCCAGGTCGAATCATACCAAAGACTTAAAAAAATTGTTACTGATACCTCCTTGCTTAACACTCAACATTATAAGGTATATATCTCGAGTAAAGTAGAGCAATCCAGGGAAAGGAGTTGCACCCTCCCCTACACCTTGGTGTAGTAGCTTTTGAAAAGGAGTGTTCAGGTTGTCCTCGACTACAGTTGCAAACTTTTTATATTTGGCTAAGAAGAAAAGGGAATTTATTTTTCTTAAATTGTTCTTTGCTCCTTTATAGATGATACGGTGTCCATACTGCTACTGAGAAAAGATGTTTGTCTATTCTCTTTAGATGACCAAAGATTTTGTGTAAGAGGTACTAAATTTGGTATACTGACTGAATGCTTTTTCAACACAAAATTTGTTCAGCATAGAAAAAGAGGTTCATATCAAAAGAATTTAAAAAAAAAAATAATCAGTGGTTTTGAAATCAGTCTATGATAATATTGATACATCTATTTAGGGAGGATTGACGAAAACTAACATGTCATGGTTTTCTCTTATCAATTATTTGAAAAATGAAAAACGCTGTTCACCTTACAATACAAGGGAACACAAATTTTGTTACTGGGTAGTGTTATTTCTTAATTGCTAATGTTGTAAAAGTATAGATGGACATGCTTCAAACTTTGCTTTTGTGCTTTGAATAATACAATAAGAAGTTATTATTGAATTTAAAAAAAATATTGTATTTGTTCTGTTTAATGTATTTCCTTTGTTTGGCCCAAAATTGAAATATATTATTGTTTAGAATTTTATGGTCTTAATTTTATTTTGTCATTTCATAACCATCATATTTATATATACAACCTAGTCTCATTAAGAATGAGTGCTATTTCAATAGCAATATAACCGTTATTCAGTTTATTGGATTTACACTCCAATATTTTTAAAATGGTCATGATACAAGAAAATTTTAGAAAATAGGATACTGATTCACTTGTTTCCGAAACAAAGATGGTGGATGTTGGTAAACTAAATAGTTTCAAGAACTTATTAGTCAGGAAAGTCATGTGATTTATACTCCCAACTACGTCTGCACCTTTGATTTTGTCCTGTGTAAAATAAACGGTGTGTTTGGAGCCAATCACATGACAAGGTTTAGCTATATATACTCTCGACTTCCAATAACTATTTCTCTTACATTTTGACTTCCGAAGACAGCTTGGCTTTGCCAGCTTGTGACACACAGCTCAATACATGTAACGTGTGTGTATATATACTCTGCAACATTTTTCTTTTCTGTTCAGCTCTTTTGGCTGGACTTGTTCCGGTCTCGCACATGGCCACAAACATTTTGTCAAATCATGAAAGAGACAACCAACATGGGAGAAAACACGTCCTCCAAGAATACATTGCTATATTTCTGAATATTGATACCTTGCATGAAATACTTAGTCAACATAGATTTATAGTCTACAGGACACTTTTAATATTTAGTCTTTCACCATAATATTAGTGTTAGTTACATACACACGGAGGAATATTTAACAAACTATATTAGAATATTTGTAATATTTCATTTTTATGTACTTATTGATATATAAATCTATTTTTGTTTGTATTGCTTTGTATTGAATGTTCTTTTGTCCGCATTGTTTATTTTTCAATAATGAGCCACCATAAATTGTGGGAACAACATTCAGCAAACAACCCCACAAGTTCCACTTGCAATGAGAGAGAATAACAAGATTACACTACTTAATTCATTTGACTTGTTCATACGTTCTCAACTCACCAACAAAACAAATATCACCATCTAAGAACCCTTAACAAGCAGGTATTTTAATCTATATGTTAATGATCCCAACAGTTTTGATTGGAACTATACTGTTAGATATAAGTACTTAATCCCATATTACAATGTCAACAAAAATTAATAATAGAATGTTTGAAATATTTGAATGGAAGTATTTGTAAAAGTTCAAGGTAAATTTCAACATGGAGTACAAACATCTATGTTTGAGATTAGCTATACAAAAATTTGACCAAATTTATTTCCAGTCGCCTTAAAACAAGTATAACACAAGCCACGATGTTTTGATGTTAGAACTTGACACACTATCAAAAGACAGTGTTTTGTTCCCTGTAGGCATCATAGGCAAAATATTGGCGGGTAAAAAAATAGAAAAGCTTACTCAAAATAAACACAGGAGAAAAAAATAGAAAAGAAAAAAAGCTGCCTTTTCAGAAAATAAAGATAAAATTGAAGAAAAATTCAAAAGAGGAGGAGAATGGTTCCAAGAGATGATACCATAAGGAGATACAAATTGAAAAGAAGAAAAATGAGATGAAAAAGTTGGAAGAGAAAGATTTGTTTTTCTACAATAAAATCAAAATAACATTTAACATCTATTCAAATAAAGCATCCACTCTTTATTTTTATTTTTTCTGTTAAGCAATTCTCATAAGTTAATGTCCCTGTTCCAAATTTGTTGAGAAGGCAATATAGAATTTTTATTAAAAAAGTGAATGTTTAAATAAAGAGAACTATTGAAAAGGAGAGAAGTGGGGAGTAAAGTGAAAGTGGGGAAGAAAAATTTGGAAAAAAAAAAGCAGGGAAATATAGGACATGGAAAGTGGACTTGTATATGAGAGTGAAAGTGGGGTGAGGGGAATAAAATATAGGGCACAAAATGTAGAAGTGAGATAATTGCTAAAATGATTTTGAAAAAGAAATACAGCCAACAATCAAAAAGGAAATTACAAAAATTTGCTCTTGAAATATGAAAATCTATACCTGAAATAATTATTGCTATTAAAAATGTTTTAAATCTCATCCGAAATTATTGATATTGAGTTCATTCCTTTCTGGGTAAAGCATGAAAACAGATTTATGTCAGGGTTGACTGGGTCCAACAAGTATCTTGGAAATGATGTGGATTATTACTCAGGTACATGCTGATTTCATGGATCACAGGTAGAGTTTGTGACTAGTGATCTATGAAAAGATGTTTGTATCAAAGGTCAACTGTCAATATTTACGGTCAAGTCACACTGAAATATTTAACTAATACAAGAGAGGTGTAATGTTGATCATAAAAAGAAAGGAACTCAGCCAAGTCCAAATTCTGTATGAGGCTGTTTGAAATTCACTTTGAGTTAATGCTCTTGAGAAAGGAATGAGTAAATAGGCGGAAAGGCAGGACTCTCTCACCTTAGAGGAAGACAAACTAGTTTATGTAAATAAGAGTTTGAATTAAAAACCAGGAAGCATTCTACTTGCAACTCTACATATAAAACCTAACTTGTTATGGAAACAGCAGCACCATTACTTGAAGTCCTGTTCTTCTCAGTGTTTACAGGATTAGTAAAAGCATGCTAAAAACACTGGTTCCCACCAAAATTAAGATGGGTGACTACAAAGTAACAGGTTCTGTAAACAACCTTAAACCAGTGTGCCAGACAAAGCAAAGCTTTGTAATTAATGTCAGTATTTGTAGAGTTATGATATAGTGTTAGTAAAAAAAAATGCTTTTATTTTTTTTTTCACTTGAGTTTTCTTGATTCATGTACAAGTCATTGCTCTGATGTGCAGAATAAACAAGAATAACAACACTTACCAGCTCAGCGGCCCCAACAAGCATCCGGCTGGCAGACGAAAAGTAGAACCGAACCCATGACACCTGAACCATGACTGCAGCAAGTTGGTGTATGTATACACTAATATGCCCACTCACTGGGCCAGCAACTAATCACTGTCCAGAGAATGGACTTGGCCACCTTCGAATAGTGGAATGTCTCAATGTCCACATAATCTCACTTCAACTCATAATTCATCATCATGCATGAGAGCACTGACTCATTGCTACTGAGCCTTTTGATAGAATTCCAACAATTTAAAGACAACTATTTATGAGGTAAAGTTAAAAACTGTTAACATTAACCTTTTTTTATGATTTGTAATCTAAACTAATACAAATTAGTACAGTTTGTATTTGAGGATTTTCTATATTTGAATGACATGCTACAAGTAAAATTCTACATGATAATGAACTCTTTAGCTATTTTCTTTATACTTCTTTGCTTTTCTGTTAGGCTAAAGCAAACATACGATTTATAAAAATCCTGCCCTGATTCAAACTTCTGAACTGAAAGTAATCAGGCAAGTTAATAGGATTCTATCACTTGAATAGAATTGTAAAATTAACTTTGAAATACTAAATTATCCAAGGCAAACTGATACTAGGCAGATGTCTGCGGAGTAACATTTTGATCCTTAGTAGAGACCACAGATGCTAAACTTTTATCCTAGGAAGAGTATAAAGTTATTACAGTGATCCTAGGTAGAGGGCCATTGAGGAAGGGCACATTTTGTAGATACACTGATCATGGGCTGAGTGCAAGTAGAGTACATATGTTATTTACTTAGCTTTGTTTAGGAGAAGAGTTACTAGTATAATGACTTACATGCTGAACAACATTATAGTAACCAGATTTGAATTCCAGTCCCACAATTATGCTCACTTTAAAACTAATACTCTTAAGTAAGGTATGAAACCTCTTACTCCCCTAGCTAGGGATTAAATGCCACTATTGTTATTCTACAAAGATAGCTTTTGCATTAAATAACCCGCAAAGGTTGATATGCCATTAATCATTACACTATGCAAAGTATCCTGTAGATTCTAGTTAGTATGATCCAAAGTAGAAGTTTCTAATCATTTGTAAATAATCATTTGGCTTGGTGATATCATATTTACCAACCCCTCTGCTCAGACAGGATATGACACAAGGTCAATTTTTTTTAAGTGGAGTTTAACAGGTTTGAATTCAGAGTTTTCCTTCTCCTAGACTAGTTGCCTAACCAAGGCTGAAGAACTCGGTCTGTCCTATTTACCCATAGCTGGAGGGAGAATAATTGGATTGATACCGTTCCCAAGAGTATTAGTGCTATGTGAAATGCAACCAGTCTCGTCCAGGATTTGAACTCATGTCGCCGTATCCATTTCCTACAACAATAACCATTACACCATGGGCACCTCCATTTGGCTTGGTGATATGCTTGTAACTTTATTCATGTAAAAGTGTGTCTATGGTTATTGAAATAGTCCTGTAGATTTCTGGCCTTGTGATAAACTACACTAGACTAAGTCATTTCTTTAGTGTTATCATTTACTATGTAAAAGAAACAACTAATTTTGTTTTGGGACCCCGTTTTTTTCTTTTGTCACTCATTTAGCTGAGCTTTAAAAAGTGTCAAAATATAAATAAAAAATATTTACATTTATTTTTTTTAATCAAGATTATTTTTTAAATTTTATTTCGGGTAGAAATTGTCTGAAGGAAATTATTTCACAATAAAATGGGAAAGGAAACTGTTAATACTTGGATATAATAAATTCAACACAATTGGTTGTAACTACCTCTATTATTCTGGTGTCATGTTTTTGGTTATATATTTATTGATATAGCAACCTCTCTACTTTTGCCCTCAAAATTTTAAAGATTTTTAAAAATGAAAGATAAAAAAAAAGATCATAGTATGACAGGAAAGAGAGATCTAAAGGATCACAAACCTCTTAAAAAAAGAAGGATGAATAAAAACAAAAAAATAGAAGAGCTAACAAATAAAAGAAAATGAAGACAAGAAAAAAGAGTAGGGCGAGTAAAAGCCATGGTAAACATAAAAACGAAAAAAAGAGAACAAACATATGTTTACATACATTCAATGAAAAAGAAAATAAGAGAGAGAGAGAAAAGATAAACTACTTTTTGTCAGATAAAACTCAGAAAAAAAGAAAGACAATGCTGAACAAACTGGAAAAAAAAAAGCAAAGGAAAGATAAAATGAGAAAAACAAAATAAGATGAACAGTAGCAGATGCCAGTTAGCCAGGATTAAAGTTCAGTCATTATTAATTAACCAGATGCAACAAATTGCACATCTAGTAATTATCTGTGGTCAGAGGGTCACACATGAGAAGCTATCTATAGTAAATAATTAACCTTAGCAAGGTTGGCCATGTCAGCAAGTAAATTACCAATTTCCCAAGCTCTAGTCAACTTATATAACTAATTGAAATGAATCATGCAATGAAATTTTATTCTATTTTTGTTGCATCCAAAAGTTTTAAAACAATAATTCAACATCTGGTAAATTACTTCTCATCATTAAATCTTGACCAATACTTATTCCATCTTACAAGCCAAATACCTGGGACAGAGAAAATTAGGTTGTAATAAAGTTCTCTCACTTTATCTATATATGTATAGGTATAGAACTTGTCCACTAGTTTCAGAGAAAGTGATTGATAGGCAATCAGCTATATGTATGTTAAACCTATCAATAAAATAAAATGAATTTTTTTCTAAGTAGCAGTCATGTCATTACTACCACATGGATGCTGACTAAGCATATGAAGAAAAAGTATGATGGCAATTGCACAGGAATACTACAAGCTATATTAAACTAATCCTGAAGGCAACATTCCACAAAGCAACAGCTGTATGGCCACCTACCACCCATCTCAAAAACCATTCAAATTAGATGAACAAGACTTGCAGGACACTGCTAGTGAAGTAAGGATGAACTCATAAGCAATGCACTCCAATGGACCCCTTCATATAGACTAGTAAGTGTTAGGCGACCAGCTAGAACTTATCTACAACAGCTCTGTACTGATACAGGATGTAGCCTAGAAGACCTTCTGGAAGCAGTGAATGATATAAATGAACAGCAAGAGAGGGTCAGAGAAAACTGTGCAAGTGGCACATCATGACGATCGTATTTGGCTGAAATATTTATACATTGGTGGAAAAAATTCACATTTACTGTGATTGGAACTTAGACTTGATGACAGAAATTCTAAATTCAAGTAATACCCAGAAATCCATATAAGACGCCTGCACGATGAAAAGCCCCCAAGAAACATAGCTACTAATAGCTATATGTGGGGTTGGCATATATTCAAAATAATGCCATCAAAATTGCTAGTGTACATCTACATATTTTCATTTCACCTGCTTGTTTCTTTTTTTTCTTTGCAAAATGCTTCTCATGTTATTCAGTGAGAATATCTTATTTGCAAATTTAGTTTAAAAATTAAGTTGTGAAAAATATATTTTATCATTTGTTTTTTTTGTATTTCATATTGATAAACAGTAGAATTTATACCCATATATTTTGCAATACTTACTGTATCAATTAATTTTTATGCCAATTATATAAGACATAGCTAAATAATATTATTTGTCGTTTGGATGCCATCTAGAAGACTTAGCAACAATGACTGGTACAGATGATTTGATAGTATCACTGGAATCCATGCTGTCACAGCACAGTTGGCTGGGGCTGTTGAATAGACACTGCATCACTGCAGAGAAGTAAGACCCCTCTCCAACAAGTGTCCTGAATATGACATTAAACAATCTGATGGTGAGGCTCCAATAATGCTGGATCTTTGAGGAATGTGGGATGCCTTTTTATTGCCATTGCTCCCAAGTACACTCTGGCCTGGAGTAATAGCTCCTGATTGGGTCCTGTCTACTGATCAAATAGAACTGTTTCACATTTAACAGGGTGCAAGCAAATGACTAATGCAAAATTGAATTGTTTGAAATAGAACTGTTTGATCATTTAACTGTGTTAACAAATGAATGACGTTTAATTGAATTGTTAGTGATTCATAGTAATACTTGGAATTACTTTCCTGTGTGTAAACAAACAAGTAATATAGAGTAGAATTATTTGTGTTGAATAGCAGTCCTTAAAACTGTATCTAAATTGAATTATTGGTGCTACATAAGAATACTTGGAAGTATAAGACACTGTGCAAATGAATGAATAATGCTGAATTGAATAATTAGTGTTAAATAGCAATGTTTGTAACCACTTCACTGAACACAAATAAATGATTAATATTGAATAGAATTATTAATGTTAGATAGCCATAATTGAAACCATTTAACTGTGTAAAAACAATAATACAAGTGTGCCAAAAAATTTTCTCATTTAAAAATGAAATTACCCACAAACTATTCCCTTACAAATCATATCAGTATATCATTTTTAAAGCTTGCAAACAAATGATGGATGTTAAATTGTTACTACTACATATTAATGCTTGAGGCCATTTAACTTTATACAAACAAATGATTTATAGTGAATAGAATAATTCATATTATATAGCAATACTTGAAACCATTTAACTGCATAAGAAAAGATGTAAAATAAATACTGGCTTTTCTAAAAGTGTTATCAACAAAATGTTTACAAATCATTGGACGCTAACTAAACAGCTGAAGAAGAAACTAGACGGCAATTACACAAGAATGTTGAGAGCAATATTGAACAAGTCCTGGCGACAACACCCCACAAGACACCAACTATACGGCCACTTGTCTTTCATCATGAAAACTATACGAACCAGACACGCAGGACACTGCTGGAGAAGCAAGGACGAACTCATCAGTGATGTACTCCTATGGACCCCCGTATATGGCCAAGCAAAAGCAGGACGACTAGCTCGAACTTACATACAGCAGCTATGTGAGGATACGGGATGTAACCCTGAAGACCTGCCAAAAGCGATGAATGATAGGGAGAAGTGGCGAGAGAGGGTCAGGGATATCTGTGCCGGAGGCACGACATGATGATGATATGTGTATTAAGAGGATTTGGCATTAAATAACCTACAATAGTTGATATGCCAAATATGTACTCCCTACATAATGGACTTGTCCTCCTCCATAAATATACGTCAACTGGAGCATCAGACAGGAGTTGACCAGACCCAAGTGACACAATCACGTGTGATACCACTTGCATAGTGGACGGATAGTCACTACCCCGCTGGACTCTCGGCTTCCTATTAACTAACTACTGTTTAACCAGGTTCACTTGTATCTTGTTTTTGTTACTTGAATATATATGTTTTTCTATCAACCTTTTTGTGTTCCCCGTGTCTTTCTTTTGCCAGCATCACAACAAAAACCCAACCAGATAACTATGCAGTCAGCATGCCTTGATGATGATATCTCTTTGACTGTTACTCTTAGAGTAAACAAATTATATTCGATTTAAAGGGTCATTTTAATAAATGTTCATATTATTCAGTTCGTTTATTCAATGTGGTTAAGAAATGTGGAAAATGAAAACCAAGTTGATGAAATTAATAAATCACCCCCAATAAAAGAAAAAAATAAGCTGTCTTCGGAGACCTCTAATGGTGACAAGGCCCTAAGCCGTTACTTATATTGTCATACTTCAGCCTGCCTCTGACTTTAGATAACCAGCAGCTTAAATCTTTCCTATAATTCCTCAGGAATTTATCATAACACAGTGGAATTTAGTAAAAAAGAAGATAAAACTGAATTTATCTAAGAAGGGTCAAGTTCTACAGCCAATCATTAATTCTCAAAGATATTTAAGGTTATGTCTTGAAAAGAAGACACCCTAAGAAACTACTTTGTTTCCCTGATAAAATAGAAAATTACCTGCTGTATGTGTTTTTATAGGATATTTATATAAAAGCATTGTTTTTATTCAATGAAATAAAATGACCCATAAACACTATACATACTGACATAGTAGGAAAAAAAAAATTGGTCCCAGCATAAATTATCTACGAAAAGCAATAAAAAATGGTGTTACTTGATGGCAGTTGATTTATGAGAAAATAGATACTTAAGACAAAAATGGCTATCTATCATAACTGATCTTTGTAGCAGGGCAGATCACAAATGATACGTCTGGTGTAAGTGATGTGACTAACAAAATCATGAATTTCAGGGAGCTGGTAGGAGTTCAGTTACAAACTAGTGCCAACTATAGAAGATAAACTTGCCAAATTTTTGTAGATTCACAAAACATGAGTAAAATTTAAAATCATATCAGGCTTCAGCAGCAAACTAATACAAAATATACAAAGGCCATGTAGATGCCTTATATGTGTCTGTATGTATATATATATATTGAGTGAGAGACACTTGGTTGGGTTTCGCCATACTCAAAATTGCCAACTGAGATTTCATTCATTCTCAGTTAGGTCAGGGTTCAAGTGTTTTATTTTACTCAAACTATTTTGTAAAATGTTTTTAAAACAAAAATAGACTTAGATGAATCTTTAATTTTAACTATTTGACAATATAAACAAATTTTTAATGAATCCATTTAAATGTCCTCAAAAGTATAAGTTTGGATCGTCAGATCCAGTAAGAAGCTGAATTTTTAAAAAGTTATTTTCATAGACTAATGAAATATGTTTGTCTTATTCAGTTGATGTTTACAGTTTGTCTGCAATATATTTCTTAGTAGAGAAGGCAGTTTGTTTGCTGTCATCAGATGGGTTTACTGTAAACAGAAAGAAAAGAGTCTCTTGTAAACAATTGTACAACGGAAGAAAATCGATTCCATGATTTGTTTTCCCTACTGTTGTATCTCAGACAATTGGGTAGCCTCAGTTGAGTAAAAATAACAACACCCGCCTAGCAGCCCTTTCTCAATATACCTCTGGTCAATTCGTTAGCTCTCTCAGTCAAAAAGCCATCTACAAAGAACAACAAAAAGTCCTCCAGCTGGTATGTGCTTTTATGCAAATTCTGGCATAAGAAATTTACTTGCACAGTATGTTTCTTTTCGTGAGACTCGAGATTGACCCACTATAAATTCTGCCTTCGGAAGTGAACATATTTTTTACTGCTTAACACGCAAGGCATAGTCTTACGAGCTTTGATCCAGGAGGTAAGTTTATTCTCTCGCTACACTCCCCGCTGATCTCATGATTACAAATGTGGCAGACAGGTGGCAGTGGCTTTTGCCGAGTGCTTCTACGCAAAGGCACGGGAGGTGGTTCCACAATGACTCCTTCCTCCAGTGAATCGTCTGATTCTGTATCTTCGGTATCACACAGTAGGCTCCCTGCCTCACTCTCAGATGGTGTGCCATCAGTCTTCCTCCAGCAATGTCAGACTGTATCGCGGGCACAGATCCTTTATGTGGCGGTGTACTCTGTTCACCAAGACAGATTGTGGACTAATTACTTTAGTCACCTGACCTTTGCCGAATTTTGTGGAACATCGATTCTGCGCTGTCTTGAACCACACCATTTTGATCCACATGCGATTCCCGACCTGGTAATAGCTACGTCTGGAACCTGAAGACGTTCTCGGGGCATCAACCCCTTTACCCTCACCTCATAACGATAGATCTTGTTGGCAGGCCCTGTGGGAGGTGACACGCTGTCTCGTGGTGTGACATTGTGCCAGTAGACAGCCTCCTGGATCAGACAGTGCATTCTGGCTGCAATACACTTCACCGAGCAGTGACATCGCTCTGCTAATCCATTCCCGGAGGGGACGTACGCGCAACGAAACCGCAAGTTGACTCCCCAATCATTTGCAAAGGCCCTGAACTCACTGCTGCAGAAGGCCATGTCATTATCTGTAAGGAGTTTCTGTGGTGGGCTATGTTCAAAAAACAATGTCTCCAGCTGGCGATTCATGCTCTAGTTCAGGTAGGTCAATATGTTGGGCGACGTTTTCAGGTCACAGCCAGCAGGCATCCTCAAGCACTGTTTCGTGTCTCTCCAATGCTACTCCAATCGCTAAGGAGCTGGCATCAACCCACACGTTCAATTCCCGTCCATCTACACTCCAATCTTCATGAGATGGATCGTTCACAGTTTCAGATATCATGTGCTGCAGAAAGTTGACCCTCGTCTCATCATCCCAGCCCTTTGTGACCGAACTTGCCCTCCTCTTGTGTACTCTGCAAGCCCCACCGAGCCAACCACACACCGGAAAGTCCCTGACAAGCCTCCCACATAAAGAGAATACTGCCCGTCACGTGATAATATTGGGAGCGTCTGGAACAATGCTTCCTCACTTCCACCACAATTTACCGTGTTCCTTTGCAACGGCCAACCCAACACTTGTGCAACATCTTCCAATCATTCTGGGTCCTAACACTCAAGTCTAAATCTAGCAAGGTGTTCTCTAATGCGGATCGCAGGCTTAACATCTTTGTTGGCTGTAAAAACATCAACATAACAGTTGAGCTGTCGAAAATCCATCACTGGACGTACCTTTGATTTATGCTGTTGCAGTACAGCCATCAGGGGGATCAGGCCTTTGGGGGGAATCCAGTTCCTCCTCTTTGTATGGCACACCATCTGAGAGTGAGGCAGAGAGCCTATTGTGTGACACCGAAGATACAGAATCAGACAATTTGCCAGAGGAAGGAGCCGTTGTGGAACCCCCTCCCGTGCCTTTGCGTAGAAGTACTCAGCAAAAGTGACTGCTGCCAGACTACTACATTTGTGATGATGAGATCAGTGGGGAGTGTAGTGAGAGAAGAAATTTACCTCCTGGATCAAAGCACATAAAACTATGCCTTGCACGTGAAGCAGTAAAAATATGTTCACTTCCGAAAGCAGAAGTTATAGTGGGTCAATCTCGAGTCTCACGAGAAGAAACATACTGCCCATGTAAATTTCTTATGCCAGAATTTGCATAAAAGAGCATGCTAGCAGCAGGAGTTTTTGTTTTTGTTCTTTGTAGATGGCTTTTTGACTGACAGAGCGAACGAATTAACCAGAGGTATACTGAGGAAGGGCTGCTAGGCGCGTGTGTTGTTATTTTTACTCAATAAAGCTACCCAATTGTCTGAAGATACAACAGTTGGGAAAACAAATCATGGAATCCATTTCCTTCCATTGTACAATTGCTTAAGAGAGACTTTTTTCTTTCTGTTGCTGAGGAGGCATACCATTTACCACCACCCTTTTATTACAAGTACATTAGTGAACAACCTAAAATATTGGTCTGAAGAGCAGTGTTTATCTTAATTTAAGCTTAATTACTGAATGTAGTGTGGCAAGTATTTCAAAAGAAGTTGGCCATGATAAAAAGAGGACAATATGAAAGAAATGGTAAAGTCAGATATAAGACCACAGAAGTGTCCCACTCATTTTATTGGTAATGTTATTTTTCTAGACCTGTCTCAAAAAACAGATGTGGAGTGGTATTTCTAAGTCAATCAAGGAAAGAGTTAGTCTTTGACAAATCTTAGCTTTTTTCTCCCAATGAGGCAGGCAGTTTTTTTGCTTATCTCAAAATTTAGGTCATTACTTATTGCTCTCCAAGTAAAAAACTGACCCTTTTTAAAAAAAATCTCTAACTCTTGTATGTGACCATTTCTTGCACCTACTATGAGAGTTCTTGTGATTGACCTTTTGTTATTGGTCATCCTACTGGGCACCAAGGTCACTGATAGAGCGAGGCAGCCACTACTGTAGAAGAGGATATCTTATTAATAATATCAAAGGGCAAAAGGGATGCAGACACTTTTAATATACCAAAGAGAAACCACAAAATGCTTCTACAAAGTGATGTCCTGGTTAAAATTATAAGCCATACCAATAATATATGATTATTTGCTGATATACATTATGGGTGGACATATTGTGATCTATATCTCAAAGACAATGAGGTCCTATTAAGACTAACCTTATCATTATTGGTTATGGAAGTATCAGTTTTTGCACAGACTACCTAAATTAGTGAAAGGATTATGATAGAGCAATTTGACCAATTGTTCACTCAGCCTCTTATTATACTCACAATCAATATGGCATAGCAGTAATTAGATATTTGGTTTGCATTAAAGATTAAGATTGCTATCCTTTTTCTAGGTGAAAATGCAGTTAAATTTAATTGAACACAAAAAAAATACAGTAAAAAAAAAAAAAAAAAATTCAGGCAATGATATTGATTTATTGAAACCATAAAAATTAACCTGAAAAACTAAAGTTTTTCTGCCAAATACTTAACTCTCAATTTCTCGGATAAAATCTTTAACTAACAAATTTATTCCTTCATTTCATGTGTCAAAGTTTTCTCAATTTTCAAAATTGTGATTCTCAGACTTTTGGCAAAATCAGATAATGCTATCTAATGACATATCAACTAAAATGCTGTTCAGCCACATGTAAGATTTTAACAGAGGATAATACAATAAAATATTGGATAAGCCTTTCTAAAGCAAATGATTAATAAATTTTTTTCATGTAATGATAATAATTAAAGTAAAATAATCTTAATTCCATCTGAGATCATTTATGTGCTTTATCCCAACAGCTGATAAAGCACATAGACAACCTAAGATGGAATTTCAGCTTCTTTCCTCTGATTCCATTTTCTCTACCAAATCAAACCAATTATACCATTATTTGCAAATTATAATAACATACCATTTCAATATGAATATTTTGCAAGATGTACTCTACTGAAAAAGTAAACATGACAATCAAAAATACAAACTGAATTAAAACTCATATTGAATAGAAAATGATAAAAATAATGTATGCATTCCTGAATTGAGAATTCATAATCTAACTGATCATGCTGAGAAGAAAATCTGTATATAATAGGATATTTAGAATAAAACAAATCACTAAACAAAAAACCATTCAGTATCAAATGCAAACATGAAAGCAAGTATCTTTTTCATCATTTGTCAACTAACTAGTTAGTCAGGTGACAATTATAACTCAAAAAAGAAGAATAATACCAATTGGCCTATCATTTTTCTAATTATCTACCAAAAGATCAGACTTGTAAAGATGATTTGGGAGTTTTAAAATTTTAATATCATCTTCATACCTAAGAATAGCCCATTCGGCTTGAACTGCAGAATACACCGACTATATCTGTGCAGAGTGGCATGGCTCCTTCAATGAATGTCCTGGATATGGCTTAAAACAATCTGGTCAGGCCCCAATAATGCTGGAGTTTTGAGGAATATGGAGTACCACTTTATTGCATTGCTCCCAGGTCCACACTAGCCTGGGGTGGTAACACTATGGGTTAAATAGAGGTAAACAGTATACTTATACTAAACTGAATTGTTTGAAATAGAACTATTTTCGACATTTAAACTGTGTACTTATGCAAAACTGAATTGTTTGGAATTGAACAGTGTATATGTATAAAAATGGATTTGGCATTAAATAACCTACAATGGTTGCTATGCCACCAAACCAAACCAAACTAAATCTCCCATAAAGTATTGAGCATTTTCTTACTTTTTACTGAGGTAGTATAATCACAGAACTTTAATTATACTTTCTACAGCATATATAGGTGGCATTTCTTCTTTTAAATGTGATTATATAGGAGCCACAGTCTAAAATGCCTAGAGCGCATATCCCACCAATTTTTCTTAACTCTAGTAAAATTCTTCTCTTCTGTAAATTCCCCTCCCACTTGTCCTCCCACATTCTCTTTATATAAATGTATATGAATCATCATTGTGTTTGTCATTTCATTATTGACTCCCCCTAAAGATAGCTCTAGAGGGGGCCAAAAGTACTGGGGACGCATAAGGCACCTCCCTAAATTCATTCCACATTAAAGTCATAAAACTCATTTAAAGACTAGAACAAATCAGAGATAGAATTGACAGGCACAAAGTGTCTGTCCAATTTCATCAAGCATATAGAATATACATTTTTTTTTAGCCTTAAAATATATCAACAAAAACATACATAAGAACGTTCTAGAAATTTTGGATCAAAACTGCATTAGCATTGAAGTTACGTTTTTATATTTTTCAACCAATTAGCTAAAAACATCGAATAAGAACATTCTAGAAAATCTGAATCAGAAACTAATTAACAGAAAATTTTTAGACTCTAGCACAAATAGATAAAAATATGAATCTGATTGGTCAAGAAATGTCTACGCACTTAAATTTTAGGACCCGAAATAAAACTATACTATAAACTAAAGTATCAATAACGAAGAATTTAATCAACCAGGTCCACCTTCAGTCATTCAGTTCATTTCTTCTATGGCCAAAAAGTCATTCTGTTTACTACCCAAAAAGACTTTTCACTACAGCTCATGAAACAAGCTACAGAGAGCCACAATATAGACTCAAAGGGAAAGGCTTGCGACTTTCTTTCATCAATGCGACACATTGTCGCCAAAATCTTAAGAAAACACACAGTGCAGACTTAATGAAAGCAAAGACCCATACTTACAGTCCATCATTCATATACACACACACACACACACACACACACACACACACACACACATATGTAAGGAAAGACAGTTATTTTTTACCTACTTACTTCGGACAACCATGGAACCATTTATTTGATAGACTTTATTAACATGTAAACATGCACACATGTGCGAACAACCCTATTTTCAATTAAGTGGTCATAACTGTATTTCTACAAAGGCCACTCGCACATTGTTTCTCATTTATTTTTATTCCTGTTTTGTTATGAATATTAAATTGTTTGTTTCTTAATGTTCATTGTTGTCATATTCCATTAGTTTTATGTGCTTGTAAAATTTGTGTTGTATTTGTGGTGGAACAAAACGTGAATGTAATACCCATAAATTATGGATGAGAACTCACTCTCACTCGCAACAAAGTGGAGAGTAACATATTCACTAAACAATAACATGCCCCCACTACAAGCACACTCACATTCACACACACATATTTGGGTAAAATGTCCCACAGAATTTAAGAAATATGTCATGGGAACTGAAATGATTTTAATATCTATATTTAGGTACAAATATATATTTAGTAACACAAATAAATATCTACCAATTTTTTTACAGTTTTCTTCTAAACAAAAAATACAAGGACTTTATTTTTTCTGTTATAAAATCTTATGCCATCAAAATATATTTTTAGGCATTACCAAATTTTATGATATTGAGAAACTAAAAATTTGAATATATATCAATTCAGACCCGTATATAGATTTATGTAATATTATTCTTGATTGCAGACTTTAAATGCTGTCGAGTTTGGTAATAAATAACACCTAATAATGTCCATTTTGTTCTGCTAGAAATAATAAGAACTTTATATTTTATGTTTTGCTTCAGGCCATTGAACTAATGAGTAGAACGTTTGCCAATGGTTCAGGAGACTGGGGGTCAATCCCAGGTCGAGTCATACGAAAGACTCAAAAAGTGGTACTTGATGCCACCTTGCTTAGCACTCAGTACTATAAGGTGAGGATTAAGAGTAAAGTGGAGCAATCCTAGGAATGGAGTAGTGCCCTCCCCTACACCTTGGTGTAGTAGCTATTGAAAAAGGAGCCTTCAGGTCACCCTCAACTATGATCGCCAACTTTACTTTATTTTAGGTCTAGAGGCAAGAGAACATTTTGCTAAAAAATTGGAGGTATATTAAGTGTGAGACTGTATGTATGTATGTGTGTGTATGTGTGTGTGTGTGTGTGTATATATATATATATATATATATATATATATATACTCCCAATCAAAAGGAAGTCTCATTGCATAATGGCTATTACATTCACTTTCAGACAATAAAACTTGGGAAAAGTACAAACCCCCTATCCCCCAACTATGGGTGAAATAGTAGTGCTGTTCTTTTTGTAAAAGGATGGCTTTGGCATTAAATAACTCTTGAAGGTTGATATTAAAACAAGAAACCAAACCAAACCTAATAATCAAGATATGCCTACAACATGGATTCATTTGACACTCTCTCACTATCAGCCCTAATTATCTATCACTTAGTAAGTCTTCTAGATGCCACATGTATATAATATATATGAACTTTACTTGGATAAAAAATCAATTGCCTGACATAGAATACCGATTTAAGATTTTCACTGTATAATGGTCAGCTTATATGGTTAATATTTACAGTTGAGTTATATGGAATGACAAGGAAGAAATTCATATTGAACAATGTGTTGTGTCCTTCATTGTTAGATTGTGAACTTAGCGGTATATATATATGTGTGTGCATGTGACAGTGATATTGATAGATATGGCATTTATTAATCTATATACTTTTGGCTCCATTGTTGATTTATCTAAATGGCAAGAGGCCAATCTTCAAGCAGTTTTCTTCAGGCTTTGTAGCCCAGTAATTTTTCCTTATTATTTTAATCTACAATGCTTTTCTGTTTTTTCATTTCCAAAATAAATCAAAGAAAAAGAGAAAAATAAGAGAGGGGATCATTAATTTGTTCAATTTGTGTCACTGCTAAAATCTTCTGTATTTAGATCCTCTACACATAGCAACAATAAAAAAAATAATGCTAAAGAAAAGTAGTAAGGTACCTTCACTTTAAAATGAATAAAAATCATAAGACTACATATATATAATGAGTATTAAATGTTAATATCTTATCTGAAATTCCATTACAATGTCTATTTTTCTCATTAAATCAGAGGCTATTATTTTGAGCTATCATCATCATCATGTTTTTTATTATGAACCAATCTTTGTAGTATAGTCCTAGTGATCAATAATGCAATTTACTTTAATTGCTTGAGTAAATCCTTCATTTCTTTCTAATATTTTTTCTTTCTTATTTTTCCTTGTCTTTAGTTTAAATGATGCCATTATTAGTAACAATAGTTTTATCAATAATTACACACACACATACATATATGAGAGGATAGAAAGATGAAGTGGGGGAATAAAACATGTGTAGATATAGTAAAAATTATCAATATATATTGATATGTATTCTCCTGAATCATTTCTTTGTCTGACTTATCAATCTTCAATTTTTATTCAGTGTCTTAATGTTATTTGTTTTGAAGATGCCCTTTTAAATTCTTCCTTATTGGTTTGTTGAGTAATTCTGTAGCTTTTATGATATCTGCTTCAGTTACAGTTTTTAGCTTCCTGTTTAGAATTGTGAGGAGTGAGTCAAAATTTTATAACTATTAAATGGTAGAATAGACCAACTACGTCTCTGCAAAGAGGTAAGACTACCCTTATGAGTGTCCTGACATGACACTCAAAAAATCTAATAGTGAGTCTCCTGTAATGGTGGAGCTTTGGGGAATGTGGAGTACCCCTTTATTGCCATCATTCCCAGTTCAATGCTGGCCCAGAGTGGTAACACTTGATAGGGTCCTATTTATAGGCCAAATAGAATTGTTTCACATTTAAACTGTAAACTAAAAAATCACTTATGAAAAAATGAATTGCTTGAAGTAAAATCATTTGATCATTTAACTGTGTAAAGAAATGGCTACTGTTTAATTGAATTGTTAGTGATAAATAGCAATACTTGTCATCTAAAAATGTGTTTAGAAATCATATATTTACAATGTATGTATAAAGAGGATTTGGCATTAAATAACCTAAAATGATTGATATGCTATAAAACCCAACCAACCCAAATCATATAAATTTAATATATATTTATAAAGATTTGGCATTAAATGACCTACAATGGTTGATATGCCATCAAACCAAACCACCCCAAATCTTTATTACTATTAAAGCATCACTGTCATTTCAGTTGTAGATTTTCTGCAATTTTTTTCCCACTCAGCATTTGATAAATTTAATCAACAAATCAGAAAATTGAAAGGGTTATTGTTGTCTTTAACAAGATTGACTTAATTGAATGAATAGATATTCCGATGCGGATGATAATCAAATGCCATATTATTTATAAAAATATCAACTTAGTTTTTAATCTATCAAGAAATATGTGCCAGATACAAAGATTTATATTTGGAGAGAAAAGAGAATAAAAATCTGTTTTTTTTTTATTTTATTAATTTTTATTCACGGGTATTATAATTGTGTTATATATAAACATATATGTCAGTCTTGTCATGTGTGGGGACAAACTCATAAATGATGTTCTCTGTGATGCAAATGTTGGACAATAAACAAGAACTTATCAGCAATGACTCCTTACTTGCTCAGAATGTAGTCAAGAAGACCTGCTAGAAGCGATGTATGATAGAGACTAATAGCAAGAGAGAGTCAGGAAAATCCATGCTAGCAGCAGGAGATAATTATGATTTTATATATATATATATATATATATATATATATATACATACACACACACACACACACTATCATAAAACTCATGAATAAAAAGTAATGAAATCTAAAACAATCATAAAATCAATAAAAGAATATGCTCAATACATAATACTTGTACAATGCACCAAAAGTATTGGTGATCTTCAGGTGAGATACATCAAACCAGGTCTCATCTAAAGGCTGGCTCATACTTACCTGGTTTAGAAGTACCTGACATTTTAGTTGGGCCATCTGGCTTTCATGCTTGGAGTATCGAGGTCATTGATAGATTCAAGGCCAAAAGGCTGCGAGGTTTGACTAGGCCACCTTTGGTTTGGCAAAGAATCATTGACAAATAAAACATAACACTCGACCTCCGGGTCTTAATCAAGCTATGAGTAGGCATACATGCTGAATTCACATTGCATTTAATGAGTCCAAATTCCTGCTGGGTCATCTTGCTTACATTGCACCAAATAAGTCCATGACCAAGTCTCAGCTCATACTCGACCTCCCCTTCCCTAAAACCACCACTATAAAAAAAAGATCTTGTGTCAAAACGTGTCTGGTGGGAGGCAGCAATAAATAACTCACCTGAAGACTAGTCTCATGAAACTCAGTCAAGAATTAATATTAATCTTACTTTTTATCTGTATTTTTATATTGGTTTATATGTAGTCATCCACAGACAGACCTGTTTCGTTCTATCAGAACTCTTCAGTGTGGCTAGACAGGCTAGATATATATATATATATATATGATAAATGTCCTGAAACAATGAGTTTGGAATTATTCAGGTTGAGAATATATGAGAGGTTTCATATAAATATCTAGGTGTGTATGACTTAATATATGAATGTCTTAAAATCAATATGAATCTCATCCAGAGCAAATATATCTGTAATATAATTATAAAGAAGACTCCATTGACTGAGATATATATCATATTTACCGACCCCTCTGCTTGGGCAGGATATGACACAAGGTCAATTTTTAAGCGGAGTTTAACAGGTTTGAATTCAGAGTTTTCCTTCTTCTAGACTAGTTCCCCCACCAAGGCTGAAGAACCTAGTCTGCCCTACTATTTACCCATAGCTGGAGGGAGAATAATTGGATTGATACCTTTCCCAAGGGTATTAGTGCTATGTGAAATGCAATCAGTCTCGTCCAGGATTTGAACTCGTGTCACCATGTCCATTCCCTACGACGATAACCATTACATCACAGGCACCTCCAATTGACTGAGATATATATGGATGTAAATATTATATTGCTGTATAATCATCCTCATCATATGCCAACAGCATTGATTCCTTTGGCTCTATCTCACCATCTGTTTCTATAGGCAATCACTCTTAGAAAGTCCTCTAGACGGCATCCATTTTCTGTACAGAGTTGATGAATGTAAGTTAAATTTTTGCTGGTCAGCTGACACAATTGCATCCATGTGTAAGACTCCATAGGAAAATGTCCGTCATAAGTTTGTCCTTGTTTCTTTTACATGTTTTGCTCATCTTACTGAAATCAAACTGATAATTAACATTTGTCTATTTGTGTTGAAAATCCAAATCTAAACTTCTTTGTGTAAATTAATTTTAGAAAATAACATTGCAAAAACCTGAAAATAAACAACGCACTTTATTTAATTGCCACAGTTTTAATAAAAAGATAAAGCGTTTTCTTCATGATAAATCCATAAATCCTCTATAACTAAATTATTATAATAAATTCCCATCCCTCTTTTGATTAATAGAATTATGTTTGTCTATCAGTTTGACAATGACCATTAACCTAACCATAGTTTTTGAATAAGCTGATAACAGTAAAATGGTGCATTATTCCTCCATATAGTGAAGATAATTTTCAAATGCTGATTTGACTCTTTTATTCCTTTCTAAATCGAAGCATTTGCATCATCATGGACTGCTGTAATCATAAGAACCTAACAGGTTCACAGGTTGTTTAGCATCTCTTAAAACTGTCATGTAATTAAGAAAGTCTGTTTTTTATTAGATTTTATGTTTATCCTAACTACAACTTTCTTTCCCACTCCATTAGAGTCTCCTTTTTATTTATTTTTTATTGCTTTGCTTGCTGTTAAATCATCTTTATAAAATCATCTCTTCTTTTCCCAAGTTTCTTTCATTATTAGTTTTTATTATTTTTATTATGGCTATTTAAAAATCTTTGTTGATTTTCAACAAATTATTCAATTTAATTTTCGCAGCTGGTTGCCATCTGAATGAAAATTTCATCTCGTCTAAATCTAAAATGGTTTCTATATTTAACATTGGTATCTGTCATCCAAATTTTGACTGCCTAAAAAAAGAAATGTCTGTGCATCTAATTATGTTGGATTTTAATCAGTGTATTTTATTTTTAAGCTCGCATACTTTCCATTTTAAAAAATGCCAGGACTATTTACATCTACTTAGAAAAATTTGCCAAGTGTCAGAATGAAGTATTTGTGCACTTTGCCTAAGATTACAGTGTGGTATCTGTACCTGCAAAAATTAGGCAGTAATTTTAAAAGCTTACAAGAAATAGATTATGTTGATGAAACTATGTGTTATTTTGTAGACCATCAATTTATCAATAATAAAATGCAAGGTAGAAGTGCACCCAACCATGTCTTCGTTTATATTTCCCTCACTCTTCTGAACACTTTCTCCATTTTTTTTTTTTTAAATTTCTCTCTCTCTCTCTCAAGCCCTTTTATTTCTTTTTTAATTCTCTCACCCTCACAAGTCCTTTCTCTCTTTTTATTTCTTTGCTAAACCATTTTTTTTTCTTTATTTTTCTCATACTCTTCAATGTCCTTTTACGTGATCAATTTCTTTGCTTTTCCACTTTCTTCTATGATTCTTTACCTCTCACTCTTCAAAACTCTTTTTCTCTTTGTCTTTTTTCTCTCACTCTAACTTAGCTTTCTAAGACCTTTTTTTTCCTTCAATCAATCTTCTTCTATTTCTATTAACCTGCTCATAAAAGTCCCCTGCAAAATCCCTTACAATTGTCTAAATTTCAGATGAAAGCATCTCGTGGGCATTTGACTAACCCCTGACCATCAATGCCATGGAATTTAACCCATGTGGTAGGAATGCTTCCTGTACAGAAAATCAGCTCTAGAATTTCTACCCATAATTAACTGACCCACAATACCCATTCATTAATGAAGTATATCCACCAATGATGATAAATCTATCGGAAATTTTAACCTTACTCAATGATATAATTCTGAATCATAATATGCAACTAATTTTCTGTCCCAGCAGTTAAAAAGAATATTGGTTTCACTGTATATCAGTCCTTGTTTGGCTGTTTGATGTGGAAGTCGGCCTTCTTTTTTGTTTCTTGTAAGCAATGCAATGACTTCACATAACTATTTATAATAATTTATAAATAATAATTATAATAAATTGTACACAGTTTTTTTAACTAC
Source organism: Sepioteuthis lessoniana (assembly GCA_963585895.1). Classification (NCBI taxonomy): domain Eukaryota; kingdom Metazoa; phylum Mollusca; class Cephalopoda; order Myopsida; family Loliginidae; genus Sepioteuthis; species Sepioteuthis lessoniana. The sequence continues at coordinate 75,474,988 of OY757911.1, read as the reverse complement.
TCCTAGCTAATAATAATAATTTGTTTGCGTACAGTTATGTGGTTTCAAGTATTCCTATTTAATACAAATGATTTTCTATCAGATATATTTGACCCATAGATATAACCCTAAAAAGTACTAATCAACCAGGTGGGAGTAGCAAGAAGAGATGATTCCACATTGAGTGCTCTAAAAGTGGAACCTTTCCATGGGATACAGTTTTATGTCATACCTAGAATATTCATAATAAATGTTTGGCAGTTATTCTGTGTTATAACATGTCAACCTGAGTTTAAATACTTGATTAGACTGTCCGCGTTTCACTTTAGCAATAATCCATCTCTTCTCTCCCCAGTTATGTGTAAATAGTTTGACAAACTGGGCTTTTTTCCTTGATGTGGTGACCAGTCTCGAAGAAGGAAAATTCTGAATCCAAACTAGTTAAATTCCATTTAAAATTTTGACCATGTGTTACATCCTGCCCATAATGGAAGGATTAGGTTTGTGAGCAAAAATATTGTCCACTAAAATACACTCTTTATGATGTTTTTGTTGAAAAGTCCATCCTTTATAAAGCTACTGTCACTAAAACTGCCGTTCCTCTTCCTCAAGCATAGCAGTTATCACCATTATAAAAAAGGCGGAAAGGTAGAATTCACATTTGTAAAGATACCAATATTTTGTGAATGCCCCATTAATGAGACTATGATACTCAATGAGTAAAAAGAATTTGTTTTGGAAAAAATTGGAAAATTTCTTGAAGACAATAAAACCCTATGCCCTGTCTCTTTATTTAATTTTAAGAAACCTCTACTTAAAAATGAATACTTTTCTCTAAGGAGTAATACTACAAAATAGTAGATAGAACATCCAGGGACAATAACCCCCGTAGCAAGAAATTTACTGGAAAAGTTTTGTACCAAATACGTCAGATTAGTTAGTTCAGCATGGTAGCACACCCTATAAATCAAAGTAGAATACTTGCAACAAGTATTATAAAGGTAAAGACAAAAGAGATATAGATGATCATCAAAAGCAAATGTGTTGCATATAAAACTTTCTTTAAAAACTTTGAAAAGAACAATTTTTACAGCTTACAATAAAACAGAAACCATAATGTCCCCAAGGTTTTCTGTAAGAGTAAACATCAAGTAAGAAGAGAAGTTCAGCATAATATGATAAGATAAAAAAATCAAACCTAAGAAAATGGTATCAACATTGTTATAATGTCAAGAATGTTGAAACACAAAGATATAACCTTTAAGTGATAGATAAAAGAGTGTGTCGGTAAGCCTAAGGTTTTTAGCCTGAAGTTGGCCAATGGATCAAGTAAATTCTAGTTTGAGACAGCAAAATACATGAAGCATTAGAATCCTTATACATTGTTTGTCCATCTTTATTTACATTTATTTTGCTTTTCTTTTTTTTTCTTTTGTGCTGGTGGCAGGCAAGTGCACAATATCAGTTCAGATTTCAGAATATATTCTCAGCTAACTATGCTGCTTTTATACTCAGACTACAGACACCAAGAATGAAGAGCTTCAGCCAGAGGCATAGCTTTTTCTGGCTTAGCAGAAGAACATTGAATGTTCAGTAACATCAGTGTAGTTGTGTCAGTTGACTCTATGATTTGAATAATGATTTTTCTTTTTTTTACTGTTATAAATGTACAACAGATTAGAATAGGAAAATTGATGCGGCTGTCAATTTTTTGATTGTTCCTATGAAAGTATCAACGTGCCTTTCTTTCTTTGTTTCATGAGTTTGAAATTATCTAAAATGAAAGAAAGTCAGGAAAGAAAAAGAAAAGCAATTACTGGAAGAATGAATGAAAAATAAGACGAAAGAAATGAAAAAAAAAAAAGAATTTAAAAAATTGATCAAATAAAGATAAAGGAAAAGAAGAATCAAGAAAAAGCACCTTTTTCTTGCAATATCTTTTAGAAAGATTAAATCTTTTATACACAGCATTTGAGTGTGTGACAGTTTATCTTCCAACAAATTCTTTAAACATACCTCATTAAAGAAATACATCCAAATGTGTTCTTTTTAAGGGATCACTTGGTAACAATTTAAAAAAAAAAATTCCTTTAATACAAAAAACTGTGCTCAATGATAAACACAAGTGATAAGAAAATAAAGTACCTGTGCAATGTATACATATATATAATCAATGGCAACTCTTGGTTATCAATGTTACTTGCATTCATCTTTTTAACATCTGATAGCATTTTAGTTTTTGTAATATAACTCATCAAATCTATGTGCAAGTGCAGATTTACACAGCAGATACTTGAAAATTGACCATTATAAGAAAAACGAAAGGATATGTTCTCTTTATTAGTTGAATTTTTCAAAACAAATGTCTTTGACACCTTAAGAGTCTTTCATGATAAGCTCTCAGTATTTGGGTCAATGGAACAAATCACAGATGTACCAAAGGATGTATATAACTTAGATGGGACTCTAATCCTTTGGGTCCTATATCATATTATAATAATAAACATGAAAAATTATTTACTATCAAAATTTAGCAGTTGAGTTGAATCAGACCTATATTCTTTTAAAAAATGGGTAATAAAACATATTTGAGATTTTCAAAGGTTATTTTTATTATTTCAGTTAGAAATCAATTTAGCTGGGTCATGTTATGAGGAATTTGTTTTTCATGTGCCTAAAATAAGCAGCTACATTATTTTTTTATCTTAAATTCTTATGAATACTGTCAGCTAAATTCACTTAAATCAACATTTTAATGTATGAAAATAAAATAAAACTATAAAAGATGGTGAGGTAAAATAATTATAATGGTTCCAGTCGAAGTGTTAATGCTAATTTTTGACACCTTCTGCTCACCAAAGAACTTTGACTAAAACAGGCAGCAAGCATTACAATTGCACAAAGTCCATTGCTACAATGAAAAAAAAAATACTGATTAAGACAAGTTAGTAGACAATCTATACTTGAATATGTCAATGGTCATATAATGTTTTCATGCAATTTATGTCTTTAATGCTTCCTAACTGGTAACAGACACTATGTTACTTCTGGTGCAGAACTGTTGATATAATGAAGCCTTGTTATACTCTTAATTAAAAGCATCCTGCACATCTTGTGCAGATCTATACTATCTCTTGTCAATATGCTGTTCAATAAACAAGTTCTCTTTCCATATCATACTACTCACATCTTCATCACTAGATAGCAGTCCCATTTATTTATTTCTGAACGCCTTTCAGCATAACACACATGCCGAATTTCCAGTCTGTATAATTTAAACCATTATACTTCAACACTTCATTTCTGTTGTCATAAATTGCCATAATTTCATAAAATGTTGAAGAATGTCAAAACAGCAGTATCACAATTCACAAACATTGATCTGGGCCCATAACCTGTTGATACTAACACCTTCAGCTCGGCAAGGAACACTGACAAAAGCACTAAAAGCAGATATCATAACTGCACAATCACCATTCCTTAGATGAAAAAAGCACAAACTAATAAAGACAAGTTAATCAATGATTCACAATTGAATACATCAACAGTTAGTAGAAATACAAACTATCCCAATGCACATATAAGTGGAGACTAGTCCTTCAACAGTTAAGTCCAACCAAAGTCAACGTATTATACTAAAAGAAATTTTGTTACTTTGAAATAAATAAACTTGAACTCCAGAATCCCTACTCTCTGAGTTGCTACAGATATATCTATAATTAAAAAGAATTAAAATCATCCAAACAATAATTCCAATTTCACAATCTCTTAATCATCAAGTAAGCGTTATTTTTATTTTTGTGATTAACAACACTTGATCTTCTAGTGATTGTTGTAAGATGAGTGATTTTCTTTTTCTTGATAGCAAGTGTGAATTTTGAATTAAAAAAGAAAAGTCAGCCAAATAAAGATGAAGAAAAATACTAGTTAAAAAGTTTATGATAATGATTTACAAATCTTTTCAAAAAATAACTAAATAGATAAAAATAACACTGGTACAGCTACAGAAGGATTCATCAGGGACTTTATTTCATGAGACAAAAAATGTTGGTAGGCTTTTGAATTGCATTAATTTAGGTAATTATTCTTATGTTTGTTTATTTATACAAAAATATTTCAGTAGAATAGATGGATTTTGTCTAAGGATCTGGCACTATAAAACCCTGTTTATTGTTGCAACTTTTTAAAGAAAATCAATTGTGATTGGTCCTTTCATGTCCCAAAAGACTGTCTGTGTCATCTTCTTTACAGACTGCTGCACTCGAAACTTTTTCTTTACTGGAGAGTCAGGGAATTTCCACTCCGCAGATTTTTTTTTTTTTTTTTTTTTACACCGACTCAATGCTAAACCTTTTCGGCCCTTTTGTTATGATTTTTGACTAAAACATACTCCTTTGTATACATTGAACATTCTTTAGCAAATTTCACATGGCTTTGTACTTTTTAGACATTAAAAATTTTATAACAGACTTCTGTTCAAGCCTTGAGCTCTCTGATTGCAGCTATTTTGAATAGCCTCAAAACAAATATTTCTGCTATAAAGCAATTCCAAACAATCTTATATCTATAGAAACAAATTCTGAAAAAAAAATTTATTTTCCCTTTTTCAAAAAAATTGTTATTTATTGAATATACCTCATATATATATATATATATATATATTTTTTTTTTGTTGCTTACATTTTAGAAGAATATTTTCATCAATCTCAATAGGTTTTTTTCTCATTTATATCCCAGACAACACCTGTCTCTCACTATCTTATATTTACCAGCTTGTGATTGCCTGTTCTCAACATAAACAATGAAATGTTAAGAAGAACAAGAACTCTTTCTCACTTTTATGATCAAGAAATCTAATCATTGAGAAGCTGCACTATTCATCATATTTTGTAATTAGTGTTGATAGTTTTTTTTTATGAGTGTCAGACATTTAACAGAGTCCCAGAATCTACTTTATGGTTTAGAAGAAAACTATCTTTTAATAAGAAAGTATTTTGCAGCTGAAAACTTGCTCTATCAAATGATGTTATTGTGATCCCTCTATCTACTTTAGTTTTTGTTTGAATAAATAAGGAGCATTATTTTCTTTTACACACACACATATATATATATATATATATATAACCAACAATATTATGATATCTGATTAACCAAAAATTCTATACATTGGAAAAAAGAGCTCAATATCAAAGCAATGATAAACAGATCTATTCTTATACAAAGAAAAAAAACTTGTTCCTGAAGACAGGAAGGAATGGCAACTTCTCACATTTATTTCAGCTGTTAGATTTTGGCAGGGACTGTCTCTAGAATGAAGATATAGTGTAGTTTTTCTCAAACAATGGAAAAAGAGTCACTTAAGCCCTAGAAAAAATACAGTTTCAAGCTGACAAAGAAAAGAAGCAGAAGGTACCCTGCAAAAACAATTACTGACGCTGACTACTCTGATGACACTGTGATTCTAGCAAATGCACCCCACCCAAGCTAAAACCCTACTGCATAGTCTGGAATGAGCTGCTGCAGGCATTGGCCATCCATATCAATTCACACAAAACGGAATACAAGTGCTTTAATCAAACAGGTGACATTTCCACACTAGGCGGTAGCTCTCTGAAACCAGTTGACCTACCGAGGAAGCAGTGTCTCATCAACCGAAAAACACATCGACATGTGACTAACAAAGGTATGGACAGCTATTGATAGGCTATCAGTCATATGGAAGTCAGACCTGACCGATGAAATGCCGTTTCTTCCAAGCAGCGATTGTGTCGATACTGCTATATGGATGCACTACTTGGATGCTGACTAAACGGATGAAGAAAAAGCTTGACGGCAACTGTACAAGAATGCAGTCCAGGAGGCAACGCTCCACAAAGCAGCAGCTGTACGGCTACCTATCTCTCATCATGAAAACTAAAAAAGTTAGATGAACCAGACATGCAGGACACTGCTGGAGAAGCAGGGACAAGCTTATAAGTGATGTTCTCCTATGGCCCACCTCACATGGCCGTGCAAAAGCAGAGCAACCATCTCAAACCTACATACAGCTGCTCTGTGAGGATATAGAATGTAGCCCTGAAGACTTGCCAGAAGCAATGAATGATAAGGAAGAGTGGCGAAAGAGGGTCAGGGATATCCATGCTGGTGGCACAACAAGATGATGACGCCCAAAGTTACACAACTTTACACTTTTGCAATTTTGTTCCCAACACACTTTTCATATCTAAATCTCTCAAATTCCATGTGATTGCCTCTAGGCAATCAAGTACCTATGTATTTCCCTAGCTACTATCAGCAGTGGTTGAACCCTAACCTGTCACCAGCATATTCTGTTAAAAACCAAAGTTCTTTGGAGCAGATTTTCCTTGTCTAATAAGATTTTTAAGTTTGGTTCAGTTTATGCTTCATGGTTGACTTGTACGAAAATCTTGTGGTTTGAAAAATCTTGCTTCCATGGTGTCCCTGTAGTATCAATGGATAATTGTTTTTATACTGTCTCTAGCTTTTGCATTTTATCAGTCAGTAACTGGGAGATATGTAGATATAGATTGATTAATATCTTAAATAGTGTTAGAGAAATCTTAATGTGTCTTTGAAGTTTGCACTGCTCTTTATTGCGTGTAAAATTAGTCAAATATGCTAACAAAAGTGAGAAAATAAGACATTCAGAAGAAAACATTGTTCAACATGAACTTAGAGAAATGATTGTAAATCAGCATCTAAACATTTTTTTTTATACAGAATAAAGTCATTTTTGAATAAGTTAGTCCCAAAAAAAAAAAAAAATTATGAGAAACCATAATAATTTTACTGTCGTCTGAAGTTCTAAGATGTATGGAATAATCACAAGGAATGTTTTGTGAATTGCATATTGGAAAGTCTTATACACAGAATTTTTCTATTGCTTCTCTTTGATCAACTTCTTTTTATACACAGCAGACAGGCTATTATTTATGAATATCAAAGAAATAATGAAATGGTGATGTTTGTCTTCAGTCACATACTCTTTTCTTTATTACTATCCACACATTGCTGGAATGCAATATTTGACTGGCAGAATATATATATATATATATATATATATATATATATATATATATATATAAATAATTATGAAGAGTTTGTCTGTCTTCTGTTGATGACCGAAGATATGAAGGTACTAAAGTTGGTATCCATAATTACTGGACCCAGAGAAATGTTTTAAACTAAATTGCTTTTTCATTATGATGAAAGAGGGGTTCTCATTGAGAGGAGCTCATTAATAATTAACAATAATCAAGAAGCAAGATGTAACTGTCAAAATTTCTAAGAGTGTAATTATTTGCATACCTCAAACTATTGTCTTCACTTCAGTTATTATATTCCCAATGTTTCTACCATTATGCTGACCAGATCTCTTTAGGTATCTGTTGCTGTTGTCAGTATCTTTAAAGGAATTTTTGACCAATTCCTTTATGCAATGGATGGGGATAGATTATTTTCATTTTGCTGACTATAACTTAGGATACCTTATATCAGTTAATTGGAATTCTTTGTTACTTTATACTTGAAATGTTACTTATCTTTCAGCCAAACCCAGGCCCAATAATCTATATTAAAAAGTTGTCTAAGACACAGCAAATAAAGTAGATAATAGATTAATCAGATTGTATTTACATTTTCAAACTTCAAAAGAAAAAAAATTGTCTTGCTGAAATGATTAAAAAAAATTTTAAACATTATGAATCAGGATTATAGGTAGTCCTTAAAGTTAGATATTTACATAGCATAATTGCTTAGTTAGGATTTAGTGTTCAAAGGGATAGGGTGTCAAAAAAAAAATTTCAAAAAAATCTTGACTGTGTAGGTTATTGGTGGTTGAAATAAGAGGGTAAAAATCTGAGTCACATATGTCAGTCTAACATTTGCTGTCTTATTCATATTTCTATGAAAATGCATTTGGCTCTGCAATTGTACCATCTGGAACAAGGAAGATAATTCTCTCTTCTTCCTACAACTCTTCTCCTTTCATGCAGGTAAGACCCTATAAGGGGCAGACAGTTCTTTATGCTGGAGTAATTTGCATAGGGCTTAAGGAATTCTCAGTTGCATGCATTGTGTGTACCAAGAGCATGTTAACATGTTAGTGCCTCTTTTTAGGTGTCCAACTGTTGCATGGATGTCATTACTGGCAGAGATTGAGGCATTTGATTCAAAATCCAACAAGTAATGCCCGTACAGGTTTAATTCCTGTTTTTGACACCATATAGAATATTGCCTAACTCAAGAATAATAGCCTGATCCAGAATTTTAACATAGCTTACAGAATTGATTTTCAGTAATGATAACCAATATGTCACAACATGTGCCTTCTCCAGTGAAATTAATTTATAGTTTTCAGGTAATTATGTTGCATCATCATAGGAAATAGTCCTGTTGACCAAAGTTTAAATGCAGGACAATGCTATTTGCATTTCATATGCTTGGGAAAAGTATGAATCCAACTATTCTCTCCTCAGTTAAAAGTAAATAGCAAGGTAGACTGAACCCTTTAACCTTGGTTTGGCAACAACTGTAAAAGAAAACATTCTGGGCACAGAATTCAGTAAAGTGAGTCATGCTGTGACAGTCTTCTAGAACATGAAAGGACCCATCATTATAGATTTCTTTGTAAGAGGTGGTACTGTAAACAGTGATTCCTATTGCCAATTCTTAAAACAAAATGCATGTAATTTATTGAAGGACCATAATACTTCATAGTGAATTCTACCAGCCCACATACATATTTATTTTGTCATTGAGAATCTATTCATGTTTTAAAATTTAAACACTGAGTATCAAAATTCCTTTCAAATATTAAAATCCCTATGTACAGTGTAATCTTTTAATCAAGCAGCCTCTGGCCTAAAATCAAATTTAATTTTTTTTTTTTAATTGACTGATAACATTATAACATAATGAGCAACCAGGCATCAACCCCTATTTGTGCAACTGCCCTGTTTATAGAATCCAGAATTCACTTCTTCAGGGAGTAAGACCCAGCCCCTCAACAAGTGTCCTGGATATGACACTAAACAATCTGATGGTGAGGTTCCAGTGATGCTGGAGCTTTGGGGAATGTGGAGCACCCCTTTATTATCATTGCTCCTTGGTTCACTCTGGCCCGGAGTGGTAGCACCTGACAGAGTTCTATCTATGGGTCAAATAAAACTAAAATGCGTACTTATGCTAAACTGGACTACTTATACTAGAACTGTTTTGATACCTAAACTGTGTACTTAAGCTAAACTGATTTGTTTGAATTAGAACTTTTTACTAAACTGAATTGCTTGAAATAGAAACGTTTTTTGCAAGTAAACTGTGTACTCATGCTATACTGAACTGTTTGAAATAGAACTGGTTATTTGTATTAAATAGGATTTGGCATAAAAATAACCTACAAAGGTTGATCTGCCATAAAATCCTAATAACCAACCAACTCTTCATTGCCATTAATCTCAGATCAATTCTAATTTGTAGTACCTTTTGGGTCCTATTTGTGGGCCAAGTAGATCTGTTTGAAAATGATTAGTATTGGATAAGAATACTTTAAACTATATAACTATTTGCATTACAAATAGTTAATTGAAGTCATTGTTTACAAAGGATTAATAATATTTGTTACTTGAAATCATAAATGCTTGAAATACTTGAAACCATATGACACTGGGCAAAAAATTATTCTTAAATAAGAATACTCATTTTGCTATATAGCCGTTCAGGGATTTCCTTATATACAACATTATTTTTATTATTATCTATGTTGGTTAGCACCCATCTTCTCGCCTGACTTGGAAATTAATTCATTCCAAACTTCTGAATTTTCTAGATCATGTGGTCAGGCATCCAATGAAAGCAATGATTTCATTTAATCTTTGTCATCATTTATCACTCAAATCCAAAAGTCTTTTCCAAACCGCATGATATTCTAACAGTTTGGATGTATTCAAGTTTGATGCTACAAGTCAATATTAGATTTCTTCAATCTAATATGTAACAACTGGAAACCATTTAGTGTCGAATTTGTGAAGATTGTTCACGCAAGTATTCAGTTATGTAGCAAACAGAGTTGCCCAGAGAAGACTGCTACTACATGAGGAGAACGAGGACTATTTATTGACTATTTGACTGTCCATATACGGGCACATCATTGCATGGGCTGTGACATCCAAATATCCACATACTAGCATGTCATTGCATGGAGATTATGGAGAAAAGTTTGATTATTATTCTACATTAAGTTGTTTGAAAAAATTACCGTCTTTGGCATTAAATTACTCAAAAAGGGATGACATGCCATAAAAACAACAAACCTACTTGTATTTAAGAAGTCTTCATGATAAAAATTGATAACATCAAGAAAGTAAGGTAAAAATAACAGGATTTATAAACTTATTTTCTAAGGTTAGCTTAGTTCTGGCATATTCAGTGAGAATTTAACATCCTTGTAATGATTTGATGGCCAACCTCATTAACCATTACACCATACAAAGTGTGCTAAAAACACTAAGCATAACTTTTGCCTCTAGACAACATCTTTAGAGCACTAACTGTGAGAATAGCCAGCTAACCATTAAAAACTTTATATCATATAACTACCATAAAATTCCCTGTTGAAGGAATTCCCTAAGCTTAGTTTAGTTATGATATAAGGTCAGAAGTATGTAGCAAACAATAAGAACTGAACTAAGTAATGACCTGATTGTTTAACACTATGCATGCTTTGCTAAAATACTAAGTTTAGTTTTATCACAAAGCTATAAAATATCAGTCTGCAAGTGTGGATTAAAGTGATGTCTCTATTGATCTGTCACACTATCTAGTTAAACATTACACCATGACCAGATTGATTTATATTCAGCTCTCTCAGTTTCTTCATATTTATCTCTCTTTCTCTCTCTCAGTCTCTTCATATTTTCTTCTCTCTCTCTCTTCATATTTCTCTCTCTCTCCATATTTATTTCTCTCTCTCTCAATATTTATCTCTCTCTCTCTTTCTTCATATTTATTTCTCTTTCTCTCTATCTCTCTTCATGTTCATCTCTCTCTCTGTCTCTTCATACAAATAGGAAGAGACAGAGAGAGATTGATAAATTTATCAATCTCTCTCAGTCTCTTGATATCTATCTTTCTCAGTCTCTTGAAATAGATATATCAGATAGGAAGAGACTAAGATAGTCTCTTCATATTTACCTATCTAGGTATGAAAGTATTGGAGGGACAAGAGGGAATAATCTCTCTTGTTCCAGATTATATAAACATGGAACTAACCAAATTTTCATCGAAAACAAATGAGACCATGTCCACCAATGCCTGATGTATGTTACCCAGATTTTACCCAAGGGTTTCAATAATCTATATTCTAATAGTATAAACACCTAGTGAGGATTGAACTCGCTACTCAGTTGTAAGTGTTCTGCAAGAGTAACTTGCTGAGCATTATGCCATATGAACTGGATGTGACACAAAGCTGCATCCAGTTGTAAGGCAATAGTCATGGAGCTTTGGGGAATGTGGAGTCATTTGATTTGACCTAAAGTCAAATCTTAACTTTTGCTTGATTTGGTACACACGCATTAAGTTGCCTTTAGTATCTGCTTTTACTACATCATGGAAGTCTGTATATAAATTATTTCTGTAATAGAAAAAATAAATGAAAATAAGCAAGTCAAGTTGTATGCATATCACTAAGTATATGTTACTTAAAAGATAGAAGGTTGGAAATAAGTTTGGCAAGTGCAACTTTCCTTTGAATTCATTACAAGTTATTAACTAATTCCAGTGATAATTAACAGGAGTGAGTTTTAGCTTAAGTGGTGCATGCAAATTTAGTGGATCAACTTTTATCTTCTTCAGGGGTTACCTCCCCTACTTGTCTTTTTACCGTCTGCTTTCTCCATTTTCATGTAATTCTGATGAAGATAAAACCTTGTGATGTTTGCTTATTGCATGCTTGATTCTAACGAGCAGATCTTAATTAAAAATGGCTTCCATACAAAGATGCCCACAGAGACACAACAATGTTTTGATTTTTATTTGCTGGTTGTAATTATTTTATTGATTTTTATTTATTTTTTTTATTTCTGCATTTCTTTTTCAAAAATTCATCTCTATTTCCACACACTATTATCAACTGTCTAGATATGAATTCAACTTAATTACAGCGAAGAAGGTCGACATTCCAGACATGTCATACAAATTTATGATTATTATGAAATTGTAATTCATATCATTTCTTCTTTTTTCTTTATTAATGTTTTTCTTTATTGAATGATTAGCTGGGGTACCTGGCAATGCTCAGGAAAAAAGTAATCAAAATTTAAAGGTGAGTGAGTAAATTCTTGTGTATATATATATATATATATATATATATATATATATATATATATATATATAATCATGAGCTTATATATATACACACACACACACGTGCATATATACATATATAGCAAATATGAGCTGATATAGGTCTAAGCTTATATGTATATATAAACATACGGCAAATATAAGCTTATACATGCATATATATGCACATATAAACATTGCAAGTATGACCTTGTATGTATGTATGTGTATGTATATATATATATATATATATATAGCAAATATGAGCTTATAATTGGATAAACACATCAACATACAACAGATGTAAGCTTATATATATATATATATATATATATATATATATAGAGAGAGAGAGAGTGCAAATGTGAGCTTATACATTCTAATATATCTGCTTCTTTGTACATAAGAAATGAAGCATGAATAAGATTTACGTACCTAAATGTAAAGATTTAGAATTGTGTGTGGGGGAATCACCATTATATCCATATTTGGTTTTGAGAATATTTTCTCCTAACAACCTTCAATAATATTTTTTTTTTTAAAGCTGTATGATTTTTTAGACACACTTGAAATGATTGTTGTGATTTTTCTTACTTAGAACAGATTTCAAATATACATAAATTATGTATAAAAATATACTAGCTGAGTTACCCAGCATAACTGCTGGTTAAAAATAAAGATTTAAAAGTTACTGAGTAAATTCTAACATATAGATATTTTTGGAAAACTAAAAACAGTATTCTGAAAAAAATGCCAAAGAAGATTTTTTTAATGATTTTCATCAAACAACATTGTTAATGTTGTAGGGTCATGTTGTGGTTGTAGTGTCATTTGGGAGCAAGTATGAACAGCTTTTTAAAGATCTTATTCTTGACCAATCAATTCCATTGTAAACACTTTATCCATTTCTGTTTGACTGAAAAAAGCAGTTTTGATTCTAAATTAATCTCTGGTGACCCCCAAGTGTTAATCCACAAATTATAAACAAATTTTCACTTGCTTTATTTGTACAGATTTGTCATGTTTTCTTTTTTCTATTATAATCATTTTTAACATCAATAAAATAAGACATAAACACATTTGTTGGAATGTAATATTCTGTTAACATATCAGATAAATAATGGACCATTCCATTCTAATTGTGAAGAAAGAAAGGAAAGAAAAAGAACATGCTACTTGCTAGTGAAAAAAAAGCAGATAAGGAAAGGCAAGTGATGATGCAATACATTAGGCACTGGTTATGTTTCAATAGAATGAAAGAAAGGATGACAGGGAAAAAATGAAAGATATAGAGAAAGAGAAATGAACAAAAAATGACATGATAATTCAACAAATTATTTAATTTTAATCACATTCAGATTGCATTAAATCTTAACTGGTCTAATTAGCCATTTAATTTATTTACTAACAATGAAGTGAGTGAGTGAATAATAAAAAAAATAATGTGCATTTAAAAAATACTCAGCAAAAATTTCTTTCTCTTATTTTGATATATAAATTTGTCATTTCTATATTTTTTTTTACAATTATTACTAACAGAAAACCTGCCCTACAATAATCTAGTAACTCTAAACTTTATTTACATGATTACTTATTGGCTGATAAACACCATTGAGAGATTAACATTCATGCCCATTGCTCATACAATATTTGTGCATTTAATCTTTAGAGGATGAGGATGTGGGCACAGGCTTACCAGGGCTTCTACCACAGCTACTGGGTTGCGGGAGACTGCATTGGCACCTTTGTGCAGCTTGCCTGAGATGTTGGATGCTGAAGGAATATCTGAGGCATTTCTCCTTTCGCTAAAAGAGACATGGATTATGTACCTTACTAAGGTCTCTGTCAGTGCTAAGTCAGTGTCATACCTCCCAGAAGTCACGGATATTGGGTTCGGTAAGAGAACGTTTATGAGGGAATCCCTGGTTGACAGCATGTATGGGCTTTGTGTAGAAATTGTCACTTCGGCCCGACACCCGAATGTGGTCAGGTGTCATGACAGCATTGTTGTTGCACACATTTGTTGTTGCTTGGATGGTGGCTTCTTGTACTGCAGCATCTATTTTGTCCAGGAAAGCGGCATAAAGGTACCGATGCAGTTTCCCGCAACCCAGTAGCCATGGTAGAAGCCCTGGTAAGCCTGTGCACCACACACCCATCCTCTAAAGATGTCCGCCACTATTTGTTGGAATGGTTATTTTGGGTCTGGAGTCATGACGATGGGTTCCCATGGCTGGCTTGGGGCAATTGTTGTGCAAGTTGGGTAATTCGCTCTAAAATTGCGGATGGATGCATTCATACCAGGCCAACAGACTGTGTTGTTGGCGTGAGCTTTCATGCCGTCCACACCTTGGTGGGCTGCATGCAGGTAAAGTAGTATTTTGGGGGGTTCGGAAGCTATATATAGCATTCAGTAGGTTGTCATAAGGAGTCACTCCTGAAGATGTTATTTGGAGGCCTCCGAATTGGACAATGTCTTGGCAGAACTGAAATTTTTCTCTGTTGAGGATGATTCCATTTTTCTTGCACAGTAATAAGTAGTCAAAAGTGTGATAGGTGTCGTCAACAATTTATATTTTGCGAGGGACATTTTTGATTATTTCATCATACCTACGTGTGTAGGCATTGCCAGATGCTAAGTATCCTTGGGGCATTCTGAGATACATGAAATGACCCCACTCCATCAGTCTTGTTGTGTACCTTGCCTGTGCAGATAGACTAACCAGTTGGCTCATCTTGTACCACCAAAAATCAGGTCATGCCACCTCATCCAAGTTGATGTCCATCTGTCAGCACCTATTCCAAACATACGGCACCCCAGAGGAACTCAGTACTGATGGTGGGCCACCTTTCACCTCGAGCATATTCCAGAAATTCCTTCAAACATAGTGTGTGAGGCATAGACTATCCTCAGTCGCATACCCCCAATCCAATTGCCGGGCAGAACTCACAGTGAGAACTGCAAAGAGGATAGTGAATGGAAACACAAGCCCCCAAGGTTCCTTAGACAACGACAATGTTTCCCGGGCCATTCTACCATACCGAAACACCCCAATCCAAGATACTGGCCTATCACTGGTGCAACTCTTACTTCACTGCTGACTCCGTGATTCCATCCCTTCACAGCCACTTGCCCAGTCGGCTGGGGCTGTAGAATACACCAACTGCTTCTCTGCAGAGGGGTAAGAACCCCCCAACGAGTGTTCTGTATATGAAACTAAACAATCTGATGGTGAGGTTCCAGCAATGCTGGAGCTTTGAGGAATGTGGAGTACCCCTTTATTGCCATCTATGGGTTAAATAGAACTAACAGCATACTTATGCTAAAATGAATTGAGTAAACTGAATAGCTTGAAATAGAAACGTTTTTGACTATTAAACCGTACTTACACTTAAACTGCGTGCTTATGCTTAACTGAATTATTTCTAATAGAACTGTTTTTCGACATTAAAACTGTATTTACACTTAACTGAATTATTACATATAACTGCTTGAATAGTTAGAAATGGAAATGTTTTTGACAATTAAACTGTGTACTTATGCTAAACTGAACTGTTTTCAATAGAACAGATTATTTACACAAAAATGGATTTGGTGTTAAATAACCTACAAAGGTTGATATGCCATAAAACCAAACAAACCCTCTACAAGCCACACTCTGAATGGGTAGCAGCTGTTTAACGCTGCGATGAACTCCTCCACCACCGAAACAGCAAAATTGTAGAAAAAGGAAAATAGATACACCCACACCCTCTCCCCATTACAAACTGGCAACACAGTAGCCATACAAAGCCCACTAAGTCACCAATGGAACACAACAGGAAAAAGTCATTACTTCCCTACCAAACCGCCAATACCGAATAAGAGTTGATAGATAGGGAAGAATCACTCTTAGGAACCGTGATTTCCTGAAAAAAATGTAAATTTAAGACTGCACCAAAACCAATACCAAGTGCAACACCTGCAGCCATAACCCCTACAATTAGTACTCCACTTCATCATCCTAATCCCCTAACATCCTTCAGTAATGACACACATACAACAGTTGACACCCCTAACCCTACCACACATACTTACACACCCTCAGTCATCCAAAATTTCTAGAGATCTATCCAGACTTCTATCACATAACAGACCAGGCTTCAAAGAAAGACACAGCCCTCATACAATCCAACCTACAGAGGAGATGAAGCTACTGCCCTAACACACAGGAGAAAATAATACATAATACTTACCGGTTCAGTGGCCCAGCTGGCATCAGCTAACAGACAAAAATGCCAATGAGCGGGCAAGCATATATGCACACTAGCATGGCCACTCCTGAGCTTGCAGCCAATCACCACACTGGGAATGAATGAGATCACCTGTACATTGTGGAACATTCCAATGCTGATGCTCAAGTTATTATTCACTTTCACGCATAATTCAACACGTGAACTATACTCAAGTACGTACATAACTTCGACATTTAACAGATTGGTTTTGTGAGCTAAAAAGTTAGAACATGATGCAAGAATTAATTATATTATCAAAATAACATGCCATACTGTTTTGGGGTTCTGAATTTTAAATGATTTTTTCAAGCGATAAATTGCTCAATAAAATGGGGATTTTATCCTTCTAAAATTCTTTTCAGAATTGATCGGCAGGGAGAGTCCCTGTGGAATAATAACTGGACTTCAACATTCTGTTACAAACACTTTCCAATGAATGCCCTTGGGTAAGTTATGAACTCTCATAACCATCCCACCAGCTATGGGTTAAATTGTATCTTTTCTGTTTTTCTGCAAAGATGGCTTTAGCATTTAATAACCCATGAAGGTAGAAATGCCATCAAACAAACCAAACTAGAATTGATCTAAGAGAGTGAAAAAGAAAACACACATTGCTATTTGGAAGAGTTGCCAAACTAGCAAGGTAGTTTGGAGACCTCCTTCTCAAAATCTTAAATGGGCCTTGCAATCTTAGATAAATTAGATAGTTAAGACCAGTACTTTGAGCTTTTATCATCTTTACTCTATAGAAAACAGACATTATACTCATTCGAACAACCTCAATATTTAATCTTGGTGGGGTCATTAAGGATTTTGAGCAAAGTAAGACCAAAATTAAATGAATAGTTTGGCAACTCTTTCAAATACAATGTAAATTTGCTTTTTCAGTCTCCTTGCATGATTTTGAACTAGATTTCAGATTGATATAAAAGAAATTATTTTTTAATTCAATTAAACTTTTTCATGATATCTACCATTTAGATCACAAGAACATGACAATTGGAATACTTACCCTTTTATGCTGATTACAATAACATTTTGTTCTTGAGCAACATGGCTGTCTTTTACTCTCAAAATTAAGCAAGTAGAAGCAAATTATCTGTTTGTTCAATTCTTATGAGCAGCACTAATATATATATATATATATATATATATATATATATATATATATACATATTTGTATATAATTGAAACATCAATTTTGCATCTAAAAGGTGGTTTATGCTTTGAAACTGATGCAGCTGGTATAAAAATTTCTCCATGTGAAACTTTGAATTGTGTTCTTGAACTGTTGCAAATATTTAAAAATTTTAGGCTATCAGCTCATTGGCCTAGTGGGTAGAGTATTTGCCAATGGTCCAGGAGGCCTAGGTTCAATCACAGGTCGAGTCATACCAAAGACTTAAAAAATGGAACTTGTTACCTCCTTGTTTAACACTCAGAATTATAAGGTACGGATCAAGGGTAAAGTGGAGCAATCCAGGGAAAGGAGCAGCGCCCTCCCCTATACCTTGGTGTAGTAGCTATTGCAAAGGGAGCCTTCTGATTGCCAACTTTACTTTATACATATATACATATATATATATATATATATATATATAAAATCAAGTCATGCTGATTGCATAGATTCCCTTGACCCTTTCCATTCATTCCTATCACCCATCACTTTTGGCAGGTGCCCTGGCTAGCATCCAATGTCCATCCAGAGTTGATGAATATATAGTCTCTCTCTCTCTCTATCTATCTATCTATCTATATATATATATATATATATATATATATATATATATTTTTTTTTTTTTTTTCTTTTGAAGTGGTAATTTCTCATATTTATGAGAAATTACCACTTCAAAGACAGAGAAGTCTTGATAGAATTAGAGGCAACTTTTAATTTCTTTCAAGATGTCACATTAAATCTCTATAAATCAAGCTATGATTTATATATATATATATATATATATATATATATGCGTGTGTCTTTATATGGTTTATTTGATGTAAAGTTTATCTTATAATATGACACATTGATTTAGTGCTTTGATAAAAGCAAAGAGAAAAATGAGAGAATTGAGTTTTTTATAAACACATAAATGTATGCCTATATAATGGTGACTATAAAAATCTGTCTCATGGCTAAAATAGTTGTGCATTTTTGTTGTTCAGACCTTTGAACTTTTAGCCCCTTGGTTGTCTGATAAACTCTACTTAAGTTCACAAAAAACAAAAATTAAACACAATATACTCCAGGGCACAGACATCTTCTGTTAAAAGAAATGTATGGTGACAATTAGATTTTTTTATTAGTATCTGATGTGATCTGTCTGAGTCCCAAATATTAGCTTATAGATATACAGGAGATCTAGTAAACAGTTGATTGAGTTTTAATGGCATGTAAAACTTTCTGGGGTTATTTCATGCCTAGAGGTTAGGAAGTTGTGTTCATTGTATGTTCATATTGATATGTTTTGTGTAATTGTTTTAAAGGTTTCTTTCATCCTACCTTATCAATAATGGTAGTGAATAGTGTTTATCCTCTTGTAATATGGTTGCAGTATGTTAAAATGGTGATATATACAAAAAAAATACACTGTGCAGTCTCATGAACATATCAAAATGCAAGTGTGTATATTCAACATATATATAAACTACCAAGTGCTTTAACTTCATTAAAGATTAATATATAATCCATAAAGAAATCCATTATAATTTTTATATATATTTATAGGTAATTGCTTTCAGACAGAATTAGTAACAAATAGTAAAAAAAAAAAAAACTATTATGTAAAAGTGTATAATTCATTTTTAGACATCTTATCTACTGAAATTATTTTGGATTATGATTTTCTTTTTTCAAGTTACATGTTCACCGAAGAAAGCATTTTGAGATCAGCATTCAAATATCAAGAACAAGAAGCAGCAGCAGTGGCAGTATAGATTGAAATTAATTGACTTAATTTCATCTGCCAGATTGATGAGAGATACTCAAGACGTTTTTTTTAAATTTTACATTCGATTGATTCCTTAATCAATTCTTTATTTGTATTGTAGAAAATACATTGGCTGATGGCAGAGTAGAGTCAGGATCAGAGAGATAAGATTTTATTGTTCATTTGATCATTTATTCTCATTATGTACATAGATTAACACACAGCATATGTATGTATTCATAGATATAGACACATGTTTAGATACATATATGGTTCTATCTCTGTTTCTCTCTCTTTATATATAAATATACACACACACACACACACACACATATATATATCATGTCATGCCGCTAGTTCAAATATCCCTGATCCTCTCTCGCCACTTCTCCCTATTGTTCATTGCCTCTGGCAGGTCTTCAGGGCTACATCCCGTATCCTCATATATATATATATATATATATATACTATAAGATAAAATGAAATGTTAAAGCCCACAACTCAGTTTCAGGTGCCCAATCTTCAGGTGAGCTTAAATCAACATTGACTTTAGATATGTCAGTACAAATCACCAGATGATTGAACCTGTGAAACTCACGAGTTTTTTGTCATATCTTATTTCATCATATCTTATAGTTGAAATATCATGATATTGCTTGGTATTATAGAGCATAGAACACAATATTTTACTGATGTAGCACAGTTTTAAAGGTAAGTTATATATCTATATACATACATGTATACACTCACAAGGGTCATCCATTAGATATGATGATTTTTTTAGAAAATCAAAATGCACTTTTTTTTATTTTTCAGAATTTTTTTTCCATAAATGTAAACTCTACACTGTTTGCAATTGGTTTCAAGCATTAAAATATTAGTTTTCAGGTTATTTGAAATAGCAGTAAATCAGAGAGCTCTAGATTTGAACAGCGGTTTATCAAATTCTTGATTGCTGAAAAGTGCAAAACATGTAAAATTTACTGAAGAAGTTGTGATGTATCAGGAGAAGTTTGCTTTAGACAAAAAAATGTTAACTAAGATCAAAATAGTATTAAGAAAAAAGACAGACCTGGCAGGTTCACAATGATGACTGCACCTGAAATAATGGATTCAGTTGATGTACTCATTTCAGCTGAGAGAATAGTTACAAGAGAGGACATTTTTGAAAAACTGCTAATTTAGATGAGTACAGCCTACAAAATTGTGCAAGATAACCAAGCCTTTTCTAAGATCAGTCTTTGTGTTTCTTCTAGACAATGCAAGGCCTCATACGGCAGCAAGAACAATGAAAATCTCCAGTCAGTTTGGTTGGGAACAGCTGCCACTTTTTCTTAACAGTTCAAATCAGGCCAACCCTGATTTCTATTTGTTTGGTTCCCTCAAAGAATTCCTTCCTGGAACAGACTTTTCAAATGAAGAAAATGAAGAGCACCATAACAAAATGGCTAAAAATTCAGTTCAAAGATTTCTTTGTTGAAAGATTACAAAACCTGTTTTTTTAATGAGGAAAAAATGTTATAAAGAATAGATGATATTGAAAAATGAAGCAATGTTTTTCCTGCATGTAGTATAAGTTGTTATACTGGAAAATTCGCCTTATTCATTGAATGAATCTCATTTAATATATTCATAAAGAATACTTCAAAAGTAAAACCTATCTTCTTTCATGAAAATTAGAAAAAAAATGTACAGGGAACACAATAATGCTGTTTTTCCACACCATTTCTACATTCTCAAAAAATTTTTGTTATAGATGAACAAGGATTGATCCACAAGTGATGCCTTCTCATTTATTATTTTTTCAAAAGTCAGTTGTAGATGTTAGATGTATGGCAGTAAAAGTTAAAGCATTATATCAACAAACTATAATCTTGTGGTCTTTTTTGTAACTGAGCAGAAGTCTGACAAAATTACATTAACTTGAAAGCACATGAATGTCATTGTCCATCACATGGGAAACAATAATTGTACACATTGAGATTCATTACCACTTATGAAAACTAATCAGCAGAGGTGGCAATATGTGTGTCCAGCTGAATTCACTGCATGCCAAACAGTTTCCCTTGATGGTATTGCTCAGTGCAATTGGAAGGTCTCTTGATGGTACTCATCTTCTCCACAAGTAATTTGAGACAGGTTGTTGATTGGTTGGTTTTATCCAAGTCAACTCTTTTAGGGTTATTTCATTCTAAATTTAAATTAATCATTAAAGTCTTTAATTACATATTTAGCTTGTAAATAGTTCATACTCACTGTAGCAATGTTTTAAGGGTAAATGAGAATATAGAACAGTCAAAAAATTCATCATCATATCGCGCTGGTAGCACGGATATCCCTGACCCTCTCTCGCCACTCCTCCCTATCGTTCATCGCCCTAGGTAGGTCTTCAGGACAACATCCCGTATACTCACATAGCTGCTGAATGTACGTTCGTGCTGGTCGTCCTGCTTTTGCGCGGCCATGTGTGGGGAACCATAAGAGTACATCTCTTATGAGTTCATCTCTGCTTCTCCAGCAGTGTCCTGCATGTCTGGTTCGTCTAACTTGAATAGTTTTCGTGATGGGGGCAGGTGGCCGTACAGTTGGTGTCTTGTGGGGTGTTGCTGCCAGGACTTGTTCAGGATTTCACGCAGCATTCTTGTGTAATTGCCATCTAGCTTCTTCTCCAGCCGTTTTGTTAGCATCCATGTAGTGCATCCATATAGCAGTATCGATGTGACCGCTGCCTGGAAGAAACTGCGTTTCATTTTATCAGTTAGGTCTAATTTCCATATAATCGATAGCCTATTGATAGCTGTCCACGCTTTCGCTAACCTCGTTTCGATGTCCTTTTCGGTTGATTCAACGCTGCTTCCTAGGTACGGGAATTTGTCTACTAGTTTAAGAGGGGTTCCTTCTAGAGTGAAGATGTCCCCCGTTTGGTTATAGCACATATATTCCGTTTTGTGTGCATTAACATAGAGGCCTATGTTTGCTGCTGCTCGTTCCAAACTATGCAGTTGTGTTTTGGCTTGGTTGGGTGTATTTGCCAGTATCGCTATGTCATCGGCGTAGTCAGCGTCGGTAATTGTTGTTGCAGGGTACCTTCTGCTTCTTTTCTTCGTCAGTTCGAAGTCATTCTCTTTGATTTTGTCAATCGATGTTCTAAGTACGTAGTCTAGACAAATGATAAAGAGGTACGGGGCCAGCGTGTCCCCTTGTAGTACTCCTGCTATAATGTCAAAGTATTCTGTGTCTCCATCCGGTGATCGTACTTTTACTTTAGTGTTTCTATAGAGAATCGTTATTGCCGCTACGGTTTCTTTAGGTATGCCGTACGCTAGTAGGATTTGTTCCATCTTTCCTCTGTGAATGGAATCGAAAGCCTTGGTAAAGTCGACAAATATTAATGTCGCTTGTAGGTTCTTTGCCCGTACACCTTCAAGGATTCTGCGGATGGTTAATATTTGTGAGGTCGTGGATCTATTTCTTCGGAAGCCATTTTGGTTTTTTCTAAGTATGTTGTCGATTTTGGGTTCTATTCGGTTTCATAGTAGGGCATTGTAGATTTTGGCAGCTATGGATGTAAGTGTTATGCCTCGGTAGTTTTTGGCTAATCCTAGGTCCCCCTTTTTAGGGAAGGGGAGTATGCATCCCTTCATCCATCTATCGGATTTTGATTGTATACTGCGTTGCAGTGGCGGAGCAGTATGTCGTCGAATTGTCTGGTCTTCCATACTTCCGGGGGAATTTCGTCCAGCCCTGCAGCTTTCCTATTTTTAATTTTTCTGAGAACCGAGTCGAGTTCTTCTTGTGTGAACGGTCCTAGTTTAATGTCTAATTGTTTGCTAATTATTCTGGTGATTGGTTCATGTGTTATTTTTGGTGGGTTTCCAAGTAAGTTTTCGAAGTGCTGTTTCCAGTTTTATTCTTTCTTGTTGATTTGCGGCTTTAAGTTTTGCTTTGGCTGTGTTCTTTCTTCTGCTCACTTCATTTATTGTTTGCCAGGCTATTCTAGATTGTCTATCTTCCACCAAGTCTCTAATCTTATCTATCTGATTTTGAATGTATTCTGTCTGTTCCTTTATATATATGCCTGCTAATTGATATTGTGCCGTTTTTAGTTTTAAGGCAGTTGTGTTTGTTGGGTTTTTTCGATAGTTTTTGGAGGCTGTTTTCACTAGTGCACGTTTTTCTCTCACCGCTAAAGTTTCCCATGGGACTCTATATTTAGTTTTAATTTTTGTTGGAATGTGTTTTGCTGCTGCCTCAAGGTGTGCATTGACGAAATTTTCATATTCGTTGTTTGGTGTACTTTTATCTGTCTTTTCTTGAATTTCGAATTTGTTTCTTAATTCTAATACATATTTATCTCTTATATCTTTGTTGTTCAATAGGGCCCAGTCATAGTGTTTGGTGGTCGCTGTTTGTTTGGCGTTTTTTCGTAGGCTTAACCGTATTTTTGCTGTGACTATTCGGTGATCGGTGGACACAATATAGTATACGTTATATTTTGGGTTGCAGAATTTCAGTTCATTTTATCATGTTCCATTAGAAATAATAGAAAACAAATATCTTTGTTTAAGAAGAAAATTAACTCTTTATAGAAAACTGTCAGTGGCATACATCCATTGTGTAATGTAGTTATATATTAAACTAAACTGAACGCAACTAATATTATTTTTCAGTTGATACTCTATTATTTTTTTTTCATTCATTATAGATTAGTTTGGCCCTATGACAAATGAATTTGGTGCTTACTGACAATTAAACCCAACACTCATAAAGTAGCCTATGACATTAATTGGCCCAGTTGGCTCAGACTGTAGAATATACTGACTGCCTCTCTACAGAGGGCTAAGACCACTCCCAATAAGCGTCCTAAATGTGACACTAAACAATCCGATGATGAGGCTTCAATAATGTGAGAATTTTGGAGAATGAAGAGTATCCCTACACTGCCGTTGCTCCTAGATCCACTCTGACCCAGAGTAGCAGCACATGATAGGGTCCTATCTATGAGTTAAATAGAACTGTTAGATATTTAAACTGAATGCAAACAAATGACTAATGCTAAACTGAATTGTTTGAAATAGAAGTATTTGATCATTTAACTGTGTGTAAGCAAATGACTATTTTATTGAATTGTGAGTGATGCATCATTATTTGATAGCAATTTTTGAATCTATTTAACTGTGCAGAAAAAATGTGCTCAGGCTCGTTTAAAAATCTTATCAACAAAATGTTTACAAATCAGATACATTTAATATATATGTATAAAAAGGATTTGGCATTAAATAGCCTACAATGGTTGATATGCCATAAAACCCAACCAACCAACCAAATCCTATATATTTGATGTATATGTATTAATAGGATTCGGCATTAAACAACCTACAATGGTTGATATGCTATAAAAGTAAATCAAACAAATATACAACACAATGTATTGTATATAATATATATGAAGGTTGATCAAAAAGTTCCAAGTTTCTCTCTAAAAGAAGAGCCATTGCTGAACATTTTTTGTTGTGGTGACGCATTACCACTAATAGAATAAGAAAAACTAGTTCAGATTTTTGTCTTAATTTCTGTGCTGGTTGTAAAATAATGGTACCAAATAAACATTTGTGTAGAAGTCACTGCTTTAACATGAAGAATAAATAACAATAATGACAGTACTTACTGGTTCAGCAGCCCCTGCTAGTGTTCAGCGGGCAGAAAAAAATAAAATGGGCTATAACTCAATACAGACCCTGCAACATTACTGAACTGGCCAGTATATCTACACTCTTATATAGCCACTCTTGGGCCAACAACCAATCACTGTCCATGGAATGGACTTAATTTCCTAAGTAGAAGTCACTCTGTTGTGATCTTCCTGTGGGAAAATTTGATGAATACACAAAACTCTGTTTTAGTTCACTACACAAAGATTTATTCACTACTACAAAGTAGTCAGTGGGAGAAAGAAAGACAGTATAAAAGTTAAGTTGACTGACTGCATTAGCCGGGCAAAGAGAAACATGTCATGAAGAGAAAGAGAGAGCAGACACGGACCTTGAATTTTCTTTCTGAATTTTCTTGTTGTTCTAACGTGTTTGTTTGCAGGTTTTGTCTTCACAGGTTCATGACCAACCACAAGATTAGATCATAATTTTTTGTCTGTCCTTTCATCTTCTTGGCTAGTGTTCAATTCCCTGTCTTTACCTTGTCACATCTTCTAAACAATTCTCTCAATCCAAGTCGTCTCCTTACTTTTGCCTCATGTTAGAGGGAGGACTATATCTATTTCTTGTGGTTCTACAACTGTGCAGAAGATTTAGGACGTCCAGTTTTTTCTAGTCATTTTTTTAATCAACTTAGTCATTCACCCATGACTAGCTGACCCACGAATATCCAAAAGTGAGACGTGTGAAAAAATTTTAAAATGGATAAAAACAGAGGCCTGAGCAGTCATAAAGTATATGCAGAAGAAAGGTATGACACCCGCGTAAATTCATGAGGACCTGGTACAGATACTTGCAACAGACTCCTTTTTCTATGAAACAAAGTGTTGTTTCATAGAAAAAGGAGTCTGTTGCAAAATTCAAATGGGACAGTGACAGCTCCGAAGAAGACTTTTTGTCTAGTCATCCAAAAATTTCAACCACTTGATGAAACATGGTTTTGGATGACAGATGTATTACTGTCTATCAGATAGCTAAGTCCATAGACATTTGTTCTAGTTCAGTCCACACTACTTTAACTGGGATCATGGAAATGCACAAGCTCTATACAAGATAGATTCCAAGAATTTTGATGCTCAAGCATAAACTGAAAAAGATTAACATTTTCTGGACACTTTTGACTTTATTTCCAGGTAAACCATAAGAATTTCCACTGCAGATTAGTAAATCAAGATTAAACCTGGGTTCATCACTTCATCAACATGAATTAAAGATTCAAACAGTAGAAATACAAAGAAGTTCAAGAAGTGCTGGCAAAATGATGCTTCTATTTTTTTTATTCTATAGGCTTAATCATGATAGTTTTTCCCTCTTCTAGATAATCTATGAATGGATGGAACTATCCATCAGAATCAATACAATTGAAATAAGTAATCAAGTCAAAATGCAGAGGGAAGTTGAAAGCAGGTGTGCTTTTGCTCCAAGATAATGAACCTGTTCATATAGTTCAGATTACAGTGGCTGAAGCAGCCAACTGTGGCTTTGAATTGCTTCCCCATCTCCCTTACTTACCAAATTAGCTCCATCTGACTTCTTTCTATTTCTTCAACACAAATCCCACCTGTGTGATCACCATTTTGGAAACAATCATGCAGTCATATGTGCTGTGGAGGAGATTTTTGGAGGACCAGAATGCCACTTTCTTTCATGATGGATTTACAATACTTGAGTATCATTTGACTAAAGAGCACTATATTTAGAAATAATGAAAAACTGTTTGGCTTCTCTGACTCCTAAGTGAGGCTTAAAACTTTTTGATAACCCTCAAATGTGTGTGTGTGTGTGTGTGTGTGTATGCATGTGGATATTCAATAATATATAAACTAGTTTTATGATTCATTTATGAAAAATTTTACTGTAATTGCAACACAAGGCATTGTAAGTTATTTACATATTTACTTTAATTTACAGCTCAGTCTCATAACATGCTAATAAGAAATTTAGTTTCAGTAACACGGTTTTTGTATTTAAAAAATTTGAACTCTGTTTTCAAAATGACCATTTGATGGGTACAGAAACTACATTTTCATCATGGGCTTAAGTTCCGATTATTTATATATATATATATATATATATATATATATATATATACACACACAAGGTGCATACGATAAGTTTCCAGACTTTTTCGTATGGGCACTTTTATTGATAGTACACACATGAAACTCTAGTTCCCTTCAAAGTAATCTCCTCGAGCTGCAAGGCACTTGTTGTATTGTTCCAACAACTTCTGGAAGGCTTCATGGAAGTCCTCTTGTGTGAGTGTGTCAATGACCTTCATCACAGCCTCTTTCATCTCCTCAATTGTCTCATAACGACAGCCTCTGAGCTTAGGGAATAACCAAAAGTCACAGGAAGCAAGGTCTGGACTATAGAGAGGCTGAGGAGCTGTCTTCATGCCCATCTTAGTCAAATAGTCTGTGTCAAGGATGGAGTGGTGGACTGGTGCATTATCCTGGTGGAAATGCCACTGACCCGATTTGAAGAGTGCTGGCCTTTTTCAATGGAATCTCTTCCTGAACTCCCTTAAAACCTCAACATAGTAACCCTAACCCTTTGGCCAATCAACTCTGGTGTATTGACTTTCTTACTCCTCCCACACTTCTCATCATCCCTCATAGACTCTCTACCTTCTTTGAATCTCTTATATCACTCAAAAACTCATGCTCGATTCATGCAAGATGGTCAAAAAGCCATCTGAAGCATTCCATACGTTTCTGTGGCATTTTTTTCAAGTTTAAAGCACAATTTTATTGCATGCCATTCTTCTAAAGAGTCAGATAGCATTTTGAAATTCACCAGCAGTAATAATCAGGCTTTAGTAGGGTGTATTCCAATTGCTGCTGTAGCTGTTCATTTGAACCTGAAATCATAAAAATTGATCAGTCATCTCATAAGATATATAGCAATAACATAGTGAATTTTCAAGAGTCTACAACAATTTTAAATGCTCATATGGAAAAAGTCAGGAAACTTATCGTATGCACCTCGTATATAAAGGTATATTATAAGTGTGTATGTTCTGAAATGTATCTCTGTCTGTATGTGTGCATGATAATTGTTCATCATCTATCTCAATCAATTCATTTCTATTAAGTTATGTTTTTCTATTTTTATGAATGTTGAATAAATAATAATTTAGATAAAAAATGTAAGTACTAATTCTTGAGAGAAGTCATGAGATATTAAAGGAATAAAAAATAAGTAAACTTTGATTTTGAGAAAATAGAAAAAGTATCTTGTAACCTTTGACATCATTTGTGCCTGAATTTTTTTAAATCTTTGGTGTTTTTCGTTTTTTTCATAGATTGTCAAGATAGTAACCTTGAAACTCTGACTAAAAGTCAACAAAGTTATAAACATTTATACAAACATTAAAAAGACTTTAATGATATATTTAATTAGAAATATATGAATTGTATAATACATGTGTCTATCAATATAGAGACTTGGAGGTATATAAACAAAAGAATATATATATCCATCTAATGTTTGTGTGCTCTACACAAAACTTCAAGTAATGGAATTCAAGGATTCATAATTTGAATACTTTAAGTTAGAGAGAGAGAGATTAAAGATAACATGGCCAATAAAAGAAAATAATCTGTAATATCTTAAAGAATTAACCCACTTATTTAAGAAGCATACACAGAATCCATACTTTCATAATATTTATATATGTCTATAATACATTAAATTTTGCTTCAAAGTTCTCAGCCAAACCAAAAAATGTTAAACTATAGGGTGAATCTATGAGATAGAATATATATTTTATATCTGCAGGTTATTCCATTTTAGCGAGATTGTATGAGAAATTTTCCGTACAATCCAATCCCATATATGTATTATATATATGAGGTATGTCTAAAAAGTAATAAAACTGTGCTTGTTAAAGAGCAATGTATCATCATTTAACATGATATCCTTGGGAGTATATAACTTTAATCTTAGTTTTCTGCAACCGTTGCATTTTTTCACATGCTATTTTACACCTCCTCTTTGTCTGATTGTTAAGCTATGAGCCCTGAGGAACAAATGATGAACACCAAGCAAATAATAAACCTGAAATTTTTGGTCCAGTTGGGGAAAATTCCATCACAAGCACTTGAAACGCTTTCACAAGTGTATGGAGATACCACCATGTCACACACATGTATTTTAGAGAGGCACAAAAGTTTTAAACTGAGCCATGAGGAGGTGGAAGATAATTCCAGGAGCAGGAGGCTCTCAACAAGCAGGACTGACATCAATGTTCAGCGAGTAAGGCAGTTGGTGTGAGGCAATAGTCTGTTGACAGAATGATTGCAATTCAGCAGAACATGAAAAAGGAAATTGTTTAAATGATTATTGTTCTCGAGAGTATCAGGGGAGGTAACTGGCATGTCTTAACAATTATCATCAAAGATTTGGGTGTGTCTGAAAAGTACTGGGACTGGATGTGTCTAGCACCTCACAGTTCCATGGATAAACTAAGTCAGACTGGAACAACCTCCCTATTCAAATGATCTTGCACTGTGGGACTATTTTCTAATCCCTAAGCTCATGGGGATTATTAAGGAGACTCATTTGGAAGGCATGGAGACCATCAAGAGAGCCATAATGACAGAACTGAAAAGCTTACTAGAAGAAACCTTCCAGAAGCACATAGAAGCATGATAGACAAGGATGGGAAAATACATTAAACTCAAGGGAGATTACTCTGCAGGGGAAACCATGTAGTTTGTTGCTTGAAATTGAAATAAATCTTTTGAGGCACCTGTTTCATTACTTTTCAGACACACCTTATATATATGTCACAAATGAATAATTATTCTCCTTACATTTTCTATAAGTTAATGTTCTCCAAAACCACAGATACCAGAATTTCATCATTTCTAGTGGTAAATTATGCAGTCAAAACTGATATTATTTTGTGTTATTTTTTACAAACTCTACAGCATATCAACCCTCTTTGGGTCATTTAATACCAAATTAGTGTAAGAAAAATTTTTGTTTACAAACAGTTAAATGTCAAAAACAGTTTTATTTCAAACAACTCTGTTTAGCATAAGGATGTAGTTTAAATGTCAAAACAGTCCTATTTAGAGCAATTCAGTTTAGTAAAAGTTCACAGTTTAGTTTTATTTGATCCATAGATAGGAACCTATTAGGTGCTACCACTGTAGTCCAGAGTGGATCTGGGTGTGATGGCAATGAAGGGGTACTCTGGATTCCCCTAAGCTCTAGCATCACTGGAACTTCACTATCAGATTGTTTAGCATCATATCCAGGACACTCATTGGGGAGGGTCTTACCTCCCTACAAAGAAGCCGCTGGTGTTTCTACTGCCCCAGCTGACTGAGCAACCAAAATTTGTACACCTCTTATATTCTTTTTTTTTTTTTATTTGATGTATTACATTCTAAGAATTCTGTAAAGAAGCATGTTGAAATAATTCTTAGCGGCAAACTTATAGGTAGGCTGAAGTTTTATGTGTAGAAATTATTATTAAAAGGGAAAAGGACACTGTGTATATGTATCTATGTATATACACACACACAAACACATGGTTGCTCTTATTATTTACATATTTATATGTATGTATTTGTATCTGTGTACATGTAGTTTCACATTTATTCATATGCAACCCCATTACAAATTACAATATTAGCATGTATGCCAACACCAGGCTTAAGATCAAAGCAAATTTCTGTCTACTGTCACAATGTCTTGAGCCTGTTATTCACCGATATTTGCATATCTGAAAAAGAAGGGTATAAGTTGCAAAGGTCCAATTATCATGGTGATTTGAGTCACTTTGCTTTTGCAACCCTCCACTTAGGAGATCAGTGAAGCATTTTATGATCTGGAATAAAAGACAGAAGAAATAAAGATGGTATGTAGGATGAATAATTTCCTAGAATGCTTGCCATGCTTAAAGATTCCCGCTACTCGTAATGACAGGATTTCTCTCCAAATGGCATCCTTCAGAAAAGAACAGAAAAATAAAGAAAAAAAGGTCAAACACACTCATAAAAAGAAAGAATGTTCTTTTAATCAATTATGTAAATATCCATGCATTTTATCTTGTTCGTCAGTGACCTGAATCTTAACCACTGCCTTCTGTCACTGCCAAAGCTCAGTGTGATGTAATTCCAATCATCCACCATTATTATTCTTTGGTTTGTGCCTATTCTTGTTATAGTGGCTGACAGCCTATTCTTTGAATAGCAAAAAGAAATTGTAAATAAAGTTTGTCAAACATGATAATCAGAATCAATGAAAAGTCTTCAATTTAATAAATGTGCTAGCATCCAATATTAGAGAGTAAAAGTTTTTTAAAAGAAAAAAATCAAGAATCTCTAATTCAACAGATTTGATTATAATAAAAATTGCAGTAAATTCTTTAAAAAAACTTGTCCTATGCAAAGGAAAATTAGCCCAATTGGTGGAGCTTATGATACGTTGACTATATCTGCTGTGATGGGATAAGATCCCCCTACTAAAAGAGTGTTCTAAGTATGAAACTAGACTGCATCTGTTGGTGAGGCTCATGTTCTGGAGATCTGGGTGTAGGGTATCCCTTTGTTGCCATTATACTCAGATTTATTCAGACCCAGAATGATAATATCTATCAGGATTCCCCATCTATGGGTCAAATAGATCTGTTTTAAAATTATTTGTAGTAGATAGGAATACTTGAAACCATACAACTTTTCAAATCTCACGAATTGGACATTAAGAGGTTAATATGCTGTTAAATAGCCAAATCCAACATTAAAAAAGAAAGTATAAATAGTTTTATAGAATTAACATAAAAAGTGTAGCAGAACAGATATTTTCTGTTATTTTAAGAGGTGATATATGTAATGGTTCTCAACAAAATCAGGCAACATTGTAATGTAAATTAATATTCTTTATTCATTTTTAGCATTGTTGCTGTATCCCACAAAAAACTCAAATGATGCTGATTTCTGAAAAAAAAAGTTAATTGAAGTGAAAATATAAAAGCTTTATTATGATACAGGTTCTTTTAATCTAAGAGCAGTCATGTCAAATGACTCCTTGGCAGAATCAAGTTATTCAAAGATTCTCAATAGCGGGACATTTTGACACTATGCATGTCAGCAAATCAAAGCTTGAAAATATGTAACTACTTTGACATTCCTGTGAGTATTGTGCACCAGGAAACTAAAAAATTTCAGAAGACAGTAGTTGGTTGTTTATATGAAACAAGGCTTTATCATATTTACCAACCCCTCTGCTTGGGCAGGATATGACACAAGGTCAATTTTTAAGTGGAGTTTAACAGGTTTGAATTCAGAGTTTTCCTTCTCCTAGACTAGACTAACCAAGGCTGAAGAACCTAGTCTGCACTACTATTTGCCCATAGCTGGAGGGAGAATAATTGGATTCATACCTTTCCCAAGGGTATTAGTGCTATGTGAAATGCAATCAGTCTAGTCCAGGATTTGAACTTGTCACCGTGTACATTTCCAAAGACGATAACCATTACACCACGGACACCTCCAAGGGTATTAGTGCTATGTGAAATGCAGTCTCGTCCAGGTGATAACCATTACACCATGGGTACCAAGGCTTTATACATGTTCCTTTGCTGTCAAACAATTCCTCAGCAAGTTGAGCAAAAATTCTAGATTAGCCTTTGCCTGTATCTTATTCTTTACCTTGTCTCTCCAGTTTTTGTTGCCGATCCTGGAACATTGAAAAATTAACTAGACTGTTCTTCATTGATAAAAATAAATTTAATTTGGTTGGCTGATTGGTTTTGCAACATCAAACTTTGTTGGGTTATTTTATGCTGTAGTCAGTTTAACAAATATAGTCTCCAACTATATACTGTAGAACAATTCTTCTTTATGATCATTTTAAACAGGTAATCCCTCTATGCTTAGTAAAAATATCAATGTTTTAAGAGCCACTTTATGAATAAAGTTAACAATCATTTTAAAATTTATATCAGATCGATTGATAGGACCCTAATAGAAACTACTATTCTAGATCAGAGGGTATCTGGAAGTATCAGCAACGAACGAGTGAATTCACATTCTAGAGAATTTCAGACCAAAAGCCTCATTACTGGATCTCATACCAAGGACACCTTTTTGCTGGGGCTGCATTTGTACTCCAGGCACAATGTTAAGCAATGTAAAGGCTATAGTTTGCTTTTAAAATTGTGGGGGGAAACAGCAGTTTTAATCAGAGGTTCTTTTTCCTGCAAAATTTAGAAAAACTTTAAAGAAAAATATTAGAGTATACTGTATATTTGTACATTAGATATCTAATTTATAGAATGCTACTGATATTTTATATATACTAGTGGAAGTAGTTGGTCCAGGACCAGACTAAAAGGATTTTAGGAACACCAGTGAGATAAAAAGTGGGAAGAGATTAATAAGCTAAGAATTAAAAATCTATCCTTATTTGAAGTTAAAAGATTTCATCCATTAATTCAAATGAAAAATATTCTTTTATTTTATGAATTTTTAAAATTCTTTTTTAGTTTACATTTTTTATATATTATTTTAAATGTAACCCTTCACAGATAGGGGGTGTCCTCGGGGTGTAATGGTTAAAGCGATAGACCGCGGAATCGTAATAAGCGCGTTCGAACTCCAGTCGCGCTATTACGTTCACTTTCGGGCAAATACCCTGGGGAAAGGTATGAACCCTCTTATCCTCCCAGCTCTCCGTTAAATAGTATCACTACTGTTCTTCTAGGAGAATGGCTTTGGCATTAAATAACCTACAAAGAATTGATATGCCATTAAACAAAGAAACCCAACCCAAGCCCTTCACCAATAGGTTTTAAAAAAATTTCCTAATTTTTTGGGTTTCTAATAAAGTCTTATTTTTTACAAGAAGTGTTCAGTTACTGATTTTCAAAAAAAAGCTGCAAAGTATTAATTCAAATTTTTATTCATCCTCTAAAGATTTAATGATAAAAGAATCTAAGAATTCACATATTACAATATTCTTTTATTTTGGATATTTTTTTTGCTTACATTTAAAATATTTTAGAAAAAATGTAACCCTGAGTTCATGAATGATTTGAAACATTATTGTAATTTTATTTTTCTAAAGAATTTTTTTAATTTGACAAAAATTTAAATATAGTTCTTCATTGCCTGTTGAATTACAGTAATAAAAAACGTATATGGTGTTTGGGAAGGATTTGTTGATTATTATTTTCGTTTCGTAGGTTTAGTAGTTGTTGATTTTCTGTTTTAGTATCTGACTCCTTTGCTCTTCTTAACTTGGTGGCTTCTTTGTCAGTGGAAGGCCTCTAGAGAATTTAAGGAAAGAAGGAAGGAAAAAGACAAAGATACCCTTTAACTCAAAAACTTTATTTCAAGGTTTCATGACTAGCCATACTGTGGAACTTTTTCCTGAACCATTTCCCCGACAAGGCATTGAAATATATCAATTGTTTTGTTCAGTGGTATTTTCAGCAGAGGTGGCTTTACTAGCAGCAGAGTGGGTTTACTACCTTGCCAGTAGCCAAAAGAAAACAAATCTTTTCAATATCAGGGGTATAACTGAAGTATAAGAATTCCTCTTTAATGCCCAGAAGCCCCTTTTCTTAGGCATGTGCTGTTCTTGCTTCTGGGAACTACTGCATTTTTAAAAATTTATTTTATTTTATTTTTACTAATCCCCACATATATTTGTTTAATTTATTTTCTTTTTTACTTTATGAAAATGTAACAATAAAATGAAGCTAAGAATTAAAAATGTTTTTATTCTTTGGAGGAAACTTTTGCATATTAATTCCAATTAAAGGTATTCATTTTTCCTATGAATAGTTTTTCTTTTAAAACAAATGTTTTTAGTTACTCTTGTAATGTTTGAAACTATTGCTCATCACCCCTTTTATAATGTTCTGTAAACTGGGTAACTTTGGCTGATATTTTAAATCTTTTTACCCTAGTACAAGGCCAAATATTTAGTATAGAATACTAATGAATAAGTAACTCGCAATGCTACATTTCATATCATAGTCTCCTCTCATCTGACCTCTGTCTGACTGAATTATATATCTACCACTTCTGGTCACATGACCCCATTAGTACAATCCTTTATAACAGTTGTGTTTGTTGGCTGGGAATCCGTGTTCAAAGCACTCTTCAACATAAAATCTACACTGATTAAAATTTATATATTTTGTTGTAAGAAATATGAAAAGTGTTCATTTTAAAAATTAGTTTTTGGGTTATCAATAAACAATCCTTTCGGTTAATTTGTCATTTTTTTTCCTTTTTTACCCTCTAAAAATGTAACCTAAGTGTGTACAATAAAAAGAATCTAAGAAATAAAATGTATTCTTACTATAAAAAGAAGCTAAAAATTTGAGATGTATGATTTTTTTTTTTCTATTAAAATTTCTTTTTTTGGTTAAGATTTAAAATAGTACCATTTGGTTTTGTTTTCTTACAATCAGTACTGAATTACAAAACAATTTTTGAAAAAGTATCAAATTCAAATTTTGCCACTGGAATCTGTGTTATATTTGAACATAATAGGTCATTAAGAAAAAGTAAAGAGTTGCACATGCTTTTTGTACTTATGAATAATTGTGAAGAGTTTTTAGTTATTGAATTATATTTAATCAGTAAAAATAAAAATAAAAAATATTTTGTTCTTTTCCTTATTATAAACATATTAAAGTGTATGCACAATTTCAATGCTCAACAACATCTCTTTATCTTAGTTATAAGTTAGTAAGTACATAGCAAAACAGATTCAACTCATATAAGAAAACTAAAATTTATTACAGGCTTTTATTGAAAGTTATCAATCCTTTGTAGTCAGATGATAACAGTATTGCTCACAAAACTAATCAGCCCAGATGGCTGGGGTTGTAGAATACACTGACTGCATTTCTGCCAAGGGGTAAGACCCCTCCCCAACAAATGTCCTGGATGTGACATTAAACAATTTGATGGGGAAGCTCCAGCCTTGAAGATTTGGGGAATGTAGAGTACCTTTTCATTAACATCACTCACAGGTCCACTTTGGCCCTACAATGGTTGATATGCCGTAAAACTTAACCAACCAACAAATTTAATACCTATTAAAAGGAATGAAGTAAAAAAAAAACAAAAAAAATGTATGTAATTAGCTCAAGTCTCAAAATTTTGTTTAAAAATCAGTGATAGAATTGTTGATGTAATTCTATTTCTCTGATATTTATAACCATTTTCCAGTTTAGATTAGCCAATATCTTTATAATTCTACTCATTCTTGCTATTATTACATTGTTACTGACTTTATTCCTCACAAGGTACTTTGTAAAATATATATTTGATGAAGAAAACTTCAAAAAGTTGTATAGTTTCAATTTTCAATTTAATTATTGTTTCTTGACAAAGCACCATTGTTTATGTGAAGAAACTGGATTATTATTTCTGATTTGATTGGAAGTGTCTCTTTACGTAAAATAAATATTTTCTATTTTTCTGTCTAAAAAATTCTAATCTTTATAACCCTTTTCAAGAAAAGTACAAAAATATGAACAAAAATAAGATGTGTATTGATCTACAAAAATGAGAAAGAGACAAGTCCAAAATTTTTTATATAATTATCATTTTTGGCACAAAACATAATTAAAAAAATTATCCTTTTTTTTAATAATGGCTTTCAGCCATTATCACAATTTTTTTATAATCCTTGTCATTTAGCAACCATGACTCATATTAACGAGACTTATTTCTTGAGCTACGTTATAGTCAGTTTCATTTTTGAATACTCTTTTACTACAATTTATGTAAAACAGTTCCAGTTAAATCATTGTTTAAATAATCAATAATAAAATCCTTTATTTCTTCTGTCAGTATAGCTGCAAGCTTACCTGTGAGATATAAAGGAGAATTAGGATTTATAAGATCTAAATTTCAATTTTCAGTAAAAGTTCTTTCCTTTTATATACTCACTTTTACAAAAATTTGTTCAACCCTAAGTCCATAGCTTTATTAATATATTCATTTAAAATCAACACTAATTATAATAGCCAATAACTGCAATATTTACATTAGGACAAAATGTAAAACAACAAAATATACGAAATGGAAATGCAAACAATTATAAGGATACTTCAAGCAATAAACTGGGAAATTGCACAAAATGCCATAAGGACCAATTATATCAAAGTGGAAATTAATTACACAAAACAGAATAGCAAGTATAGATTATGTGGAAACAAGCATGGAATGGTTACATAAAAAGTGAATACATGAAACAGACACAGAAGAAGTAGATATAGGCATGACTGGGAGGGAAAGGTGATCCAATGGGAAATGTGCAAGTGATTAAAATTTGATCATATAAACAAATGATTCGTGCACAAATGAAAATCTGTCCTAGAAAATGAGACACTAAAGATTCTCTGGAATTTTGATATACAAACTAATCACCGAATCGTGACCAGAAGACCAGACCTAGAGTTTATTAGCAAGAATAAAAGAACTTATCTTGTGGATTTTGCTATTTCAACAAACCACAGAGTGAAAATGAAAGAAAGCAAAAGATAGACAAATATTAGGACCTTGCTCGAGAGTTGAAAAAGCTGTGGAACACAAAAGTGATGGTGATATCAATTGCAGTTGGTATGCTTGGAAAAGAAACGGGAGAAATTGGAAATCAGAAAGAATCAAAACCATACTGACCATGTCCTTCTTAAGATTAACTAGAATACTCAGGAGAGTCCTGAATACCTGAGAACACTTGCTATTATGTAGACTCCAGTGAAAGACCACCAGTTAAAACTAGTGTGAGAAACTTGCAAGGAGTGAAGAAATAATAATAAAAATAGCAATTGGGAGGGGATGATATGAAAACATACCAACAACTGGATGCCAAAGAAACCGAATGATTTTGGACTAAAATATGGCAACCAAAAAAACATAACAAAAGGGCTGAATGGATAAACAATATGACAAGAGAACTAGAAGGACTTGAAGAAGGCCCCAAAGTGGAAATACACATCAATTTACTCAAAACAACACCAAAAAAATATCCAACTGGAAAACACCTGGCCATGATGGAATTCATGGTTTCTGGTTCAAAAAATTCATCTTCATTCATGGCAGACTAGCACTAGAAATGAACAGGTGCTTACAAAGAGCACAAGTACCGGACTGGATGACGAAAGGAAAGACCGCATTGATCCAAAAGGACCCAAGCAAAGGAACTGCTCCAAACAATAACAGACTGATTACTTGCTTACCAATAATGTGGAAAATATTAACAGCACAAATAAAGGAAGAGATTTACTACTCACTAACAAGCCATGGATTGTTCTCTGAAGAGCAGAAAGGATGCCACAGGCACAGCAGAATTACTTTACATAGATCAACACATCCTAAACGAGAGCAAGACTAGATGGAAAAATCTTGCTATGGCCTGGATTGACTATAAAAAGGCATATGTTATGGTTCCACAAAGCTGGATAATAAATTGCCTCAAAATGAACAAAATATCACATGAAGTCATAAACTTTATCAAGAAAACCATGAAAACCTGGAGAGTGGAATTGACAGCAGGAAGGAGAAGCTTAGCTGAAACAAAGATCCAAAGAGGTATTTTTCAAGGAGATGCACTATTACCCATACTATTCATAATTGCCATGATACCCCTTATCCACATACTCAGAAAATACTCAGCCAGCTACAAACTTAGCAGATCACAAGAAAAGATCAATCATCTAATGTACATGGATGACATCAAACTATTTGCAAAAAATGAAAAAGAACTGGAAACTCTCATACATGCCATTAGAATATACAGTCAGGACATTGGAATGGAATTTGGCATAGAAAAATGTGCCATGCTAGTAATAAAAAGTGGCAAACGACATATGACTGATGGCATGGAACTACCAAGTCAAGACAAGATTAGAATGCTTGGAGAAAATGAAACCTACAAATACTTGGGTATCTTGGAGGCTGACTCCATCAAGCAAGGGGAAATGAAAGACAAAATTCAAAAAGAATATCTCAGGAAAACTAGAAAACTATTAGAGACAAAACTCTCTAGCAGAAACCTCATCAATGAATAAATACTTGGGCTGTACTCCTTGTTAGATATTCTGGACCCTTTCTCAAGTGGACTAGAGATGAACTTAAACAAATGGGCCAAAGAACAAGAAAACTAATGACCATGCATAAGGCATTACATCTCAGAGATGACATAGACAGATTATATGTATCTAGAAAAGAGGAAGGAAGAGGACATGCCAACATCAAAGACAGCATTGAAGCATCGATAAAATGACTCAAAGACTACACAGAAAAACACAGTGGAGGACTGATTACAGCCATCAGGAATGATACTAACAACACGATAGATGACAGAATGACAATGACTAGGAAACAAAAATGGTAAGAAAAACAACTCTACAGTCACTTTAAACAACTAATAAACACCATCTCAGACCAGAAAACCTGGACCTGGCTAAGAGAAGGAAAATTTAAGAGAAACAGAATCTCTCTTAATAGCAGCACAGGACAACACCATAAGAACCAATCATATCAAAGTGAGAATAGATAAAACTCAACAAAATTGCAAATGTAGGCTATGTGCTGACAGAGACGAAACGATCAATCACATAATAAGCGAATCCTGCAAATTAGCACAGGAGGAATATAAGACTAGACACGACTGGGTTGACAAGGTGATCCACTGGGAAATTTAAATTTGAGCACACCAACAAATGGTATATGCACAACC
Organism: Sepioteuthis lessoniana; assembly: GCA_963585895.1. Classification (NCBI taxonomy): domain Eukaryota; kingdom Metazoa; phylum Mollusca; class Cephalopoda; order Myopsida; family Loliginidae; genus Sepioteuthis; species Sepioteuthis lessoniana. The sequence continues at coordinate 75,435,006 of OY757911.1, read as the reverse complement.
CAGCACCTGTCCTAGAAAATGGTACACATAAACTTCTATGGGGTTTTGACATACACACAGATCACCTAATCTTGGTCAGAAGACCAGACCTGATAATAATCAACAAAAAAAAGAGAATATGCAATATTGTCGACTTTGCTGTCCTGGCTGACCACAGAATAAAACTGAATGAATGTGAAAAGAAGGATAAGTACCTCGACCTCGTTAGGGAATTGAAAAAACTATGGAACATGCAGGTGACAATTATACCAATTGTAATTGGTGCATTTGAAACAGTAACTAAAGGATTACGAAAAGGACTGGAGGACTTGGAAGTTGGTAGATGAGTGGAGACCATCCAAACAACTACATTTTTGAGAACAGCCAGAATACTGAGAAGAGTCCAGGAGACTTGAGGTCACTCAAACTCCAATGAAAGACCATCAGCTAATGCTGATGTGAAAAACTCTAATCAGTAAAAAAAATAAAAAATTTAAAAAAAAATAATAATAATAATTCTTTTCCATGAAAAACTGGAAAGTGGAGTTAATAGTGGGAGAAAAAAAACGATAGCAGAGGTAAAAATTGAGAGGAATCTTCCAGGGTGATTAACTTTTCAAATAAAAAAAAATAATAGATTGAGAAGAACATGAGAAGAGAATAAGATGTCTGTGGGACTAGAGTAGCCTATTTTGCAGTATAGAGATGAATACTATTTTGGAACCATTAATCCAAAAATCTCGAAAGAAGAAAAAAAAAATTGTCGTATGAGCAAAGGTAAAAAAACAATCATACATAATAGATGTGAGTAGTACACATAGGTTGTTGGTGATATTTGGTTTATCAGTCTCAAAAATTCACTCTGAATTGTTCGGCTGGAATCATGGTGCAGTGGATAAGTGGATATGGCTGAAAAGAGTTACTCGGTAAAATCATTTGCAGGTTCAATCCCAACTGCTGAATAACATCTACAATTACTGTTAAGAATAAACATTCTGTTTATAACCATGAAGACAACAGTCCAAAATATTCTAAGTAATAAAATCACGGAAATTTGGACAAATAATATCAAATGATATGATATAATACATCAAGGGAAACAATCAGAAAGACTTAATCAAAAATTGGCATGAACTACCCAACAAAGGCCTGAGATAGATTATAAAGTAACTGCTGGAGAATCATCAATTATGGTAAAAATTCTGGAATGAATTTGATGAGGTCATGTCGTGCCAAACTATCAAAGAGGAGATGAAAACAGTATGAACCTTCAGAAAATTTAACCACAAGGAGGTAAATTCCTGATGGAAAGTGAAACAATTCAAAACCAATCATTACAGTGTGATGAAAACATCATAATCCTAGCAGCTGTAAGAACAAAGATCTCATACAACAACTGTGTTACTATGTATATGATCTTCCTAAGGTTCATGAAGAATGGTATTCCATTATGACCAATTGTCATTCTTAGTGACAGTGATCTAGCACCTTGTTTCACTCATCATATGTCAAGAAAAAAATCTGTAATGCCTGTATCCATTACAACCAGATGAGTCTAGTATAGAAAGCCTGTGGATTCCAAGAATGTACCTATATCCCAAGTATAGTAAACTTATACAGACAAGAAAAAGGACTAATGATGGGATTGTTGAAGAAATGGCTTAGGGTATTGATAAGTAGATGATACATTTATTCTCTGGCCTCATCAGGAAGTAATACATCTATGAAGGATAATCTGTTGTCTTGTTCTAACTTGCAAAGATTCAGGTCATCCGTGTATTGAAAGTCAACCTTCACTAAACTCTTCCTAAACTTCAACTTCCACTATCTTCATAATGTTAAGAAAAGAATTGTTCATTGGCTACAAAATCAAACATAAAACCATTCGTAGTGACAGTGATACTTATTATGAAGAGTTTAAGAGACAACAAGCAGCCAGAGAGCATAACATTGGCTCCAAGAAATCTGGACCGAATGATAGAAAACAATACCTGAATACTCATCACCATCTGCCTGATGTCAAATGCCTAGCTGAAAAGAAATGATAGCAGGACAATATTCAGGAATGGCATGGCTCTTCAAAAATATCATTTCCAAGTCAGACCCAGCAATAAAATACAACATGACCAAGAATTGTGCGTGCTCCATGTAGTTGTGGTGAGATATGCCACCCACTAAAAGTAAGGTTAGAGGAACATTGAAAATTCAGGTATGACTAACCATGCATGAAAAGAAAAGAGAAACCATCTGCCCTTGTGGGATTGAGTTAAAAGAATAGATAATGAAGAACATTGTAGAATAAGATGTCTTAAAGAAGCTATAGAGATCAATACAATTCGGAAACCATAAATCAAAATGGATCAATGGAAAAAAAAATCATATGTACTTGTTGTGAGCCATACCTCATAAGTTGATAAAGACAATAGATTTATAAGCCCTAAAAAATTCACTCAGAATTTTCCAGCGTTTAGTTGAAAAGTGTTTCAAAGTGAAATCATTTGCAGGTTATAAATACAAGGAATACTTATTATAGCAAAACCTTTGCTCCTGGTCATGTTTAATGGAATTAGAACCATAAATCCTCCATTGGATTAAATAAAGGGTTTAGTTGATGGTTCTGTTTCCCAAGTTTAACATGAAACACCTGAAGAAGGCTGAAGGATATATTGGCCAAAAGTTATGAGTATGAAGACAATAGTCCAAATATTCTAAATGACAAAAATAAATGCTTTTGTTAATGGTATCAATGCATTTCTTACATTGACAAAATTTTCTGGCCCTTGCTCCTCGACAGGACTCAAAACAATTAATAACTTTTCTTTTTCATGTGACAAAAAGAAGTAGACAAACACATAATTTTGTAAGTCCTGGCTCATATTAAGATACTCAGACTGTCTCTAATTGTGGGTTACTGAAATTCAATCATTTTTAGAGAAGTAAAGAGAAATTTGTTTTTCATTCCATGATATGGTCGTTTAGAAAAATTAAAGTCTAAAGGCTCTCTCAACTGTGTCTCTGTTTCTTTGTTTTTGCTGCAACCTTGAATTCTAACAAAATTACCAATCTTTGTTCATGTGTACCTATAAACAAATCGAAATTCAAATTTTCATTAAATCTTTATTTCATATTTTGGCTCTTATATCTTTACTGAGGTGACACCTGCAACAATCAGGAAAACATGTTAATCATTAAGCAGTTTTCAAAATGACCATCTTCACCAAGTGTCTGCAGGGGTGTCCATGTGGTGTAATGTTTAAAGTACTGAACTGCAGAATTGTAGTAAGCAAGTTTGAATTCCAGTTGCGCTACTATGTTCACTTTTGGACAAATACCCTTAGGAAAAGTATGAACCCCCTTATCCTCCCAGCTATGGGTTAAACAGTACCACTACTTTTCTTCTAGAAGGATGGATTTGGCATTAGATAACCCAAGAAGGTTGATATGCCATTATACAACAAAACAAAGAAGTGACTGCATTCACTGTGTTATACACTGATGATTAAATTGAAAATGTTTATTGGTTAGAAAATAAGGGTTTGATTCAGTTTATACTCTTCAAAGAGCTGAGTGAATGTTTCAACAATATTATCAATTTTTAAAAATATTACTGAAAAAAAAATCAAATTGTTACAAATCATTTAAGACATTTTTGAGTTGTCGTAAAAAGATTGCATACTTACATTTATAAATTAATTTTCATGTACAGGATAAAAATTCATAAAGATGTTTCATAACGTTCAAATGTGTGGTGAAGCGGTTAACAAGCTAGGTTAGCAAACTATTGCTTGGGAGTTCAATCCTCAAGGGTACCCAATGTTTATGGTCTTAACAAATGACAAGATACAAATGAAATTTGCTGACATGAAAACAATTTAATTATTGATAATGAAATTTGATGAGCTTCGTTCAATCCTATGTGCTTTATTAATAATGACATTATTAATTTCTGACAATCTATGAACATTTTCCAGAACTATGAAAATATGCTCTAAATCATATCTGTCATTTCAAAATAATATAGAAAACAAGCATTTTCATCTATGATTACAATTTCAAGCAAAATGAGATCTTGACTGACTGATTAAAATTTAATACATTCCTTCAGAAATTTAATGCCAAACATTGCAGTTCTGGTGAGACCAAAACACATACAAAATCTTTTTTATATGAATTCAATATATTATGTGATAAAGCTACATTATTTATATAAATAGTTTAACAAGAATAAATGAGAGTTGCCCAGTCAGCTTGGGCTGTAGAATATGCTGTGTAGGAGGAGTGAATGAATTTTTGCTATTTATGGTCCCCGACTATTTTGATGTTGAGTTTATGTATATTGAATAAGGTTTAATATTTAGCATTTAAAGGTTTAGTATTTATGCTTCTCCACAAGTTCAATGTTTTAGTTTTTATGCTTCCCCACAGGTTTAATGTTGAAGTTTGATATAGTGTTTTAGAAAAAAGGTGGAATAGGCATAGTATAGACATAATATAGGCACATGGATAAAGTAGTAAATGAAGGAAGTCAATGAAATAAATGAGTGAAGATATGAAATAAAAGTTGTAAAACGGCGCGGACAAAATGAACATTTAAACAAGGTGACGAACAAAAACAAATTTACATACTATAATAATAAAACTTACATTGATTCATAAAAAATATTACTAACTCTACTAACAAAATAATAGTGTGTGTATATGTGTGAGCTTGTGTGTGTGTAACACAACTAAACTATAAAAGAATTACAAGTTTAAAATGTCCTTTTTTTATGATTAGAAACGGGCAGTTTCTCAGAGACTGGAAAGCGTCTCATTGTCAATGTATATTTTGAATGTCTGCGAGGCCCATCCATGGTGATGCTTTTCTTTCCTGTTGATTCACACTGAAGGGAGTGTGTTGCTGCAGTGAAGAAATTTGGTAAAAGTGCTGTGTGTGTTTGAAGATGACGTATTTATAGAAAATACGCGTCTTGTAGGTGGCTCCGAACGCAGGACTCAAATTTACACGCCAACATAGTTTTAAGCCATCTTTGTGGGAACAAGTGGCATACCACCCAAATTAAGTCATAGCAGTGTAAAGTCCTCTATACCCCCCGCAGATTGATAAATATTGAAAATATTTTTCAATATGTTCTCTAACGTGGAGGCAAAATTGCGTGACTGTTGACTGTGTGGTGATGAATGCAAGTGCATTTTTTTAGTGTGGGAGTTAGTTTGCACTTTTTTTGGCATTCCTTGTGGGCACAAGGTGAAATTTTAGTGCTGTTTTGTGTGTAGAACAGCAAGTACGCAGTGTTTTACTCAATTCGCTGTAATAATGTCTTGCATATCTTGTGTTAGGCTCATTTTAGAATGTGTTGATAATTGAAGTTGTGGAAACTGTCTTTTGTTTGAGCATTCCATGAATGTTGTGTTGTGTGCAGTTGAATGAAGTGAGCGGTGAATTTATGTTGAATTTCGTTTTTGGTTGAAACGATTATTCACTGTTGAATTTTCGAAGTTGAATGTTGTATAATGGAATGTAGAGTCAGCTTGGAACAAGTTTCCTTCAGAGTTTTTAGTTGTTGGACGTCTGAGTATTAGTGTCGATTTTTTTTTTTTTTTTTTTTTTCTTTAAGATTTGCTTGTCTTCGTTTTCGTAAAATCAAACTTTCAGATGTCTTAGTAGTTTTTGTGATTTGTTTGCTTTGAGAGTGAGGGCTGACATTGTATCCAGTCTTTATTGGGTGCTTTTTGGTTTCGTCACTCTGGCACTCACGGATATTTTGTCGAATTATGAAGATAGTAAGTGAATTGACTTGCATTTTGTTGGTATTTGTTCAGAAAATGTCGGGAAATTTTTTGGCTGGTGGAGAATATCGCGTAGTCCTGTTCTTCCTTGTGTATGTCATCCCACTGACAAGTTTGGTAGTAATAAAAGAGCTGTGTGTGTTTGAAGATGATGTATCTATAGAAAATACACATCTTGTAGGTGGCTCCGAATGCAGGACTCAAATTTATGCGCCGACGTAGTTTTAAGCATGTCACGTGGTCCTCCTGGCCAATGGTTTCCCGAAACTGAATATGTGAGCGTCCGCCATCTTTGTGGGAACAATTGGCATACCGCCCAAATTAAGTTATAGGAGTGTAAAGTCCTATAACTGCATCTCTGCAGAGTGGTAGGACGCCCACCTCCAACAATGAGTGTCTTGGATATATGAAACCAACTTGTGGTGAGGCTTCTGTCCTGAAGCTTTTGGGAATGTGAAGTACCCCTTTATTGATATAACTCCCAGGCCCACTCTGACCTTTTAGGTTCCTATTTCTGGGTCAAATAGAAAAATATAACCATTTAACTATGTGCAAACAAATGAACCGTTAAACTATTTTTTTCCCAAATCATATATATTCAATATACATGTATAAACAGGAATTAGCATTAAATAACCTACAAAGGTTGGTATATCATAAAACATAACCCATCAATAAATGGGAGTTTGAGATATATATGATGTATCTAAATTTGGGAGAAAAAAATTCAATGTGAAATGTCAGCCACCATTTAGCTAAACCTTCTAAAATTATGCCAATCAGGATATAAAAACAAGATAAGGCTTTTTAAACAGGATTTTGTTCAAATAAAAATACTTTTAAAGATTACTTTAAATGTTCTGTAAATAATGCTGTGTTAATGAAATTACAATCATTTCATTGTGTGCAGAATTTACTTATGGAAGTTAGTATCAACATATAATGTTCATATTCCTACAATAATATAAACTCTTTCCTCTTACACATAAAGTTGGAAACACACTCAGTTCTAGAATGTGAAAGTTATGATGAAAAATAATATAAAAAAAGACAGTTTTGAATAGAAATAAGCTTCCAACATAATGGCACCTTCCTGCTCACACATTTAGCCAGGGATCAGTCTGATTGCAGGATATTGACAAGTTTACTGACCTAATGGTCTCCAAAATAAGAAGCAGAGTAAACAAGCTGAGTGTTTTCAACCGGACTATAATGCTTCAGGCCATCATCAATGGTAGCATAATCAGTGGAGGGAAAGAAGTACAGATGGAAGTGTTGGAAAAGGGGAAACAGTACAGTTAATTTTCTGTTTGACCTTTTGTCTTGTACTTTTACTAAATAAGTTATCTCTCTCTCTCTCACACACACACACACATATATATACACATACACTGGACACAATGAATCCATCAAGTTTTGTTTGTAATAATGCTGCTTCTATTTCGGAAGGAGTGAAGTATAGAATTTTGATGATTAAAAATTACTTTTATATGAATGCTGATCCCACCAAATTGTCATTCAGTTGTAAATTGCTTTATTCTTAATGTTAGGACATTTTAAGTATGTGACTCAGTTGAATATATTGATATGATATTCCATTTCCACTTTGTTGTGTGTGTGTGTATATATATATATATATATATATATATAGAGAGAGAGAGAGAGATGAGAATAATCAATTAAAAAGCATTTGATAAATCAAGTGCTCAAATGCTGAAAAAGTTTCATCTGGTTTTCTCAGTTGGATAAAAAACATATCAAACTATTTATAATCAAACAAAAATAAGGAGGGGAGATCCTAATTTCTTTTAATTTATATATATAACAACTTATGTGAGTCTGAGTGTATATATATATCTATATATATAAAACCACACACACAAACATATTGAGAATTTCACTAACAGATATATATATATATATATATATATATATAAAGAGAGAGAGAGTGATTTTATAGAAATACAACAGATATGAATTGAATGTATTTTTTAAAAGTTTGTTTTCTTTATCTCTTTTCATAAAGTTTGATGGTCTAAGCTGTTTTTTCAAATCAAAATGTTTTAGTAAAAAGGATTTTAGATATCAGTTTGTGAAAATGATGAAAGAACATTATATGGTGAATTAACTACTTGTATTTCATCAAGAAGCTTTCACTAACATTACCATTTTCAAGAGTCTTAAAATAAAATACTGGTCTCCTTTGTAACCAGAGAATTTATGCTACTTTTCTTGTTTCTAAAAGGTTTTGAAAAGAACTCTGTCATGAAGTCGAGTCAAGGGTGGTTTATTCTACTCTGACATCATTAAAAACATTTTAGATGGATAGAGTAACAGTTAATGGATTTAAGATTTAAACCTCAAAAAATATATATATTTTTTTATTCTAGCTTGATATGCCAAACTCCATTATTTTGTCATTTTAGTATGAGGCATGACTGAAAAGTTAGGTACAAACATTAACTAATCCTTCATATTTATTACTATATAAATAAAACATTGTGCATACATTACCAGTACAACTATGTTACTTTTCAATGTGTTTTAATCAGATGTTCACTCACCAATTCTCTTCTTGACTACCATTATGGTATGGTAAAGACAAGATATTTGGCTATAGGTCAGGTCATAAAAATATGGATTCATACTTGATGGCAACTACACAAGAATGCAGTGAGCAATATTGAACAAGTCCTGGAGGCAGCATCCCACAAAGCAGCAGCTGTACGGCCACCTACCACCCATCACGAAGACTATCAAAATTAGATGAACCAGACATGCAGGATACTGCTGGAGAAGTAGGGGCGAGCTCATAAGTGATGTACTCCTATGTACCCCTTCACATGGACAAGCAAAGGCCAGACAACCAGCTCGAACCTACATACAGCAGCTCTGTGCCAATATGGGATGTAGCCCTGAAGACCTGCTGGAAGAAATGGACGATAGGGAGGAGTGACGGGAGCAGATCAGGTAGATCTGCGCTGATGGTGCGGCATGATGATAAGTTCTGAAGGAATTTAAGCTGATATGTTGACTAATTTCATTTTCTCCAACCTATATGGGGGAGTGGGATGCAAAAGTCAGTATATGGCAAGTATCACATCAATATTATAATACTTAAATCATTAAAATTATTCACATAAGTTAACCTCATTTTTCATATTTTCAGTGTCATTAATCATAATTTTTAATTTTTTTTGATAAAAATAAATGCTTTTCAGGTAAAGTGATAATTTAACCATAGCTAGTAATTCAATGAAGGAGGAGTGCAAATGGATTTTAAAACAACACTGAAATAGAGAGGAGAGAATATGTGTGAAAGAAAATAGTGAATGTGTGAGTGGGGAGAAAGAATAATGAATGTGTGAACGAGGAGTGAGAATAGTGAATGTATGAGAGAGAATTGAAAATGTGAGAGAATTGTGAATGTTTGTGAGAGAAAAGAGAATGTATGAGAGGTGAGAGAAAAGAGTGAATGTGTAAGAGAGAATTGTGAGAGGTGAGAGAATGTGTGAGAGAAAAGAGTGAATGTGTAAGAGAGAATTGTGAGAGGTGAGAGAATTGTGAATGTTGGTGAGAGAAAAGAGGGAATGTGTGAGAGAGAATTGTGAATGTTGGAGAGAGGTGAGAGAAAAGAGGGAATGTGTGAGAGAGAATTGTGAATGTTGGTGAGAGGTGAGAGAAAAGAGGGAATGTGTGAGAGAGAATTGTGAATGTTGGTGAGAGGTGAGAGAAAAGAGGGAATGTGTGAGAGAGAATTGTGAATGTTGGAGAGAGGTGAGAGAAAAGAGGGAATGTGTGAGAGAGAATTGTGAATGTTGGTGAGAGAAAAGAGTGAATGTGTAAGAGAGAATTGTGAATGTTGGTGAGAGAAAAGAGGGAATGTGTGAGAGAGAATTGTGAATGTTGGTGAGAGGTGAGAGAAAAGAGGGAATGTGTGAGAGAGAATTGTGAATGTTGGAGAGAGGTGAGAGAAAAGAGGGAATGTGTGAGAGAGCAGTGAAGCAAGTTATGCTCTGTTGATGATATGATTCATTTCATCTTGCAGGTTTATCAGGAAATTGATACTGATAAAACCCTGTGTGAATGAGTGTCCGCTCTCAATTAGAGACTTGTATGAATAATGGTGGAAAGCAGTTATTACATATATATTCAATATTGATGTGTTTCTAAGATAAATACAAAGAGTATTGTATGTGTTTTCTTTTTTATAACTGTATACCTACTTTTGCATCCCCTTGTATGTTAAGCTGCTATGTGTCTGTATTTGCTTGTCTGGATCTGAGTTCTAAATAAAATTCTATTTATCAAAAAATAAAAAGAAAGAATGAAATGATATTTTTCCCACAATGAACAAGTTTCAGAGAAGTCTTCTCTATAACTTGACAAAGATAACAATTCTTTTTGTAGTGTTGTTACCAATGACTGCTATGTTGGTGATAACTAATTGTCGGATGAGGAGAGATAAAGCACAACCTGTCTTAATGTTTAGCCTTCATTGCTTTTATCTCTTTTTTCAGTCTCGGAAGCTATGAAAGAAATGGATAACAGATCCAAAATTCGAGTTAGCTTCCTCGTTCTCCTTGGAACCCACTCTTCTTTTATCTTTGATTCATTTCTCACATTGTCCATTCACACAAACTTTTATCTATTGATATCCCATCCACCAAAAGAGAAAAAAAAGGCAGAATCATGAAATCCATAATCTTATATTGGGGATGCACAGAACGCCCCACTTCAGGTGGAGTGACATTATCCTTCCAACCTATGTCATTACTTAGATGAAAAATCACTGGTGACCTCTGCAAGACCTCATTCAGGATGCCAGATCAAGCATATCCTAAACCTAGCCCACTGAATGAGATATTGAACTTTGTTGACTTCTCTTTCAGCTTGATTTTTTTTTTTTATATCTTTGCCATAGAAAAGTAAAACTAAAATTTTATGAAACCAGTAATGGATGAACATTTGTACTGGCATTTGCATGAATAAACTCTGCCAATAGTCACCATTTTAGGTGTACTAATTCTTCTTGGTTTAACAGGGCCATTGGCTTAATGAGTTGAGTGTTCACCAATGGTCCGGGAGACCAGGGGTTCAATCTCCAGTCGAGTCATACCAAAGACTCAAAAAATGGTACTTGATGCCACTTTGCTTAACGCTCAGCATTATAAGGTATGGAGCAATCCAGGGAATGGAGTTGCACCCTCGGTGTTGTAGCTATGGAAAAGGGAGCCTTCGGGTCACCCTCGACTAAGGTTGCCAACTTTACTTTTTTGCTTAATGCTTCTTAGTCCTTGTGCTTTTAATTCTATTAACAGTATAGAGAATATTGTATGCAACATTAATGGCAACCCTTGTCCTACAGTTATCCATTTCCTCACTAACATAACTAAGATATCTTCATCTTCTATTATGACTTATCTTTCCTTGTCAGACTTATTCCAAAACACAATGTTCTGATCATTAGTGGAGACATGGATACTTATGCTCATCTATTCTTATCTGAGTATCATTTACTAACAATGTTACATTTTCCAGAGAAGGTTGGATAATTTATGTTTTGCTTTCAGAATTGCTGATTAAAAAAATAGACAAGTTATGAGAAAAAGAAAGTTTCAAAATTATTAATTATGTTTTATTATTCTGCAATTAAGTAAAGTAAAGTTGGCGACCATAGTCGAGGGTAACCCGAAGGCTCCCTTTTCGATAGCTACTACAACAATGTGTTGGGGAGGGCGCTACTCCTTCCCTGGATTGCTCTACTTTACCTTTGATCCGTACCTTATAATGCTGAGTGTTAAGCAAGGAGGCATCAAGTACCATTTTTTGAGTCTTTGGTATGACTCGACCTGGGATTGAACCCAAGTCTCCCAGGCCATTGGCGAACACTCTAACCCCTTGGCCAATGTTATATTATTCTATTTCCAATCTTAATAAACTCAACAGAGCAATTTATTTAATACATTATTAGCTGGGCACATGGAAATTTCACAGAATATGTATAACTGCAAAAATTTAAACTCTAATAATATTTTGAAATAAACATCAATTTTGAAACTGGGTGAATTAATAACTACACATACACCTAACAAAAATAAATCAAATATCATCACTAAACTTACAAAACACAAACTTGAATGTAAAAACCGAAGATAGGGTTTTGGGATATAACTGAAGCTTTGAAGTAATAATGTTATAATATTGGTTTTGATAGTATATTTCCAGTTTGGAAGAAAATTACCTTTTATAAAAATGTTAGAGGTGTACTATTCATGGGTGACTTTTGCAGGTAAATATATTCATTTAAATTTTTAGAAAAGATTTAGTTAATTATTTTAGAGTGAGGTTTGATTTATTATAAGACTGTATGTTTCTCCAGAAAGCCAAAGTAAATAACAAAATTAGTGTACTTGAGAATAATTAAAAAGGATATCACCAAACAATCACTTACCACTGGGGCTGTAGAATATGCTGACAGTCTCTCTGTGGAGAAGTAAGACCCCCCCACTCCAAATATGTGTCCTGGATATGTCATTTAACCCTCTGATGACAAGGCTCCAGCCTTGGAGATTTGGGGAATATGGAGTACCCCTTCATTGCCATTGCTCCCTGGTCCACTCTGACCCAAAGTCATAGCATCTGATAGGGTGTTATCTATGGGTCAAATAGAACAAACTATGTGTATAAACTGATGATAAATTGGGTCTGATATATAGCAATACTTGAAATCATTTTACTGTTTGCAAAAAAAGCACTGGCTTGTTTAAGAATGTTATCTAAAAAAGGTGGTTACAAATCATATATATATATGATTTGGTATTAAATAACCTACTATGATTGATATGCCATAAAACATAATCCTACCCAACTATATATACTCGTGTAAAGAATGACTTTTTAAAACTAATTTTTCACCTCTAAAACAAGGGTCATTCCTTACACAAGATATGAATTTGAAATATAGAAACCATCCTTGTTTTTAGGATTAAATTAAATGATAAAAAACCCTTTATGTGACTAAAAATTATGGATCATTCATTACACCAAGTTGTTTATTTTTCGAGTACATACTGTATAAAAAAAATAATATAAACAGCTTATAAAAACAATTGAAAATGAATAATTAATCTTTTTTTTTTCAATGAGTGATTTCAAAAACAGTTTATACAAATTAGCTAATCCAAGTGCTACCTTTGTTAAGTATATTGGTAAAGTTGGGAAGAAGCCGTTATTTTAGTGATGCAGTTTTATAAAGAATCTAAGGCATGACAAACAGACACAGCAGTTTTATATATAGAGATATATCAAGAAACAAAATCATTCAATTTTCAGTGGGAAATAAATAGTTAATTTCTATTTTTTCAGTATCTCAATACAAGCAACAATTTGTTTACAAAGACTTACTTTTGGTTTTCTATGGAAAAAATATCAAAACAGTTTCTCAGTGGAAAGAAAAAACTGTCAAGTTTGGCAACAGTTCAGTGAATAATGAATCAGCTATCATTTTTTTCTAAGGACTTCATATATATTTTTGCTACAGTTAGACAAATTTATACACACACAAACACTATATATATATAAACTCCATATGCACATGCAAAAATTAATGAATATATATATATATACATATAACTCCCCACGTGTGTGTGTATATATATATATACACACATCCATATATGTATGTATATGTATTTATTTTTACAAATTTATTCACATTACTTGTGACTCACATTCTTATATATAGAGTGAGAGAGGGGAATAAATACACACATACGTACATATACACACACACAAACACACTTATATATACTATCATATTTACATGTATAGAAATATATATTTTTTTATTATTGGCATAATGGTTAGAGTGAGCAGAAGACCAGGGTTCAGTTCAAGGTCAAGTCATACCAAAGACTAAAAAAATAGTCCTTGCTTAACACTTGACATTATAATTTATGGATCAAGGCTAAAGTGGAATAATCTGGGCAAAAAAAGTAGTATCCTCCCTTACACCTTGGTGTAGTAGCTATCAGAAAAGAAGCTTTTGTGTCACCCTCATCTACAGTTGGCCAACTTATATATATATATATATATATATATATATATATACATTGAGATTGATGTATGCACACCCACCACAAACTGCAACTGAAGACAAGCATACAGCAAAAAAAAACAGAGCAGCCAAAACATAAATGAAAACAACTACCCAAAAAGGCAATACTTTTGACAGAGATTTGTATACATTTATGCAGAAATTGAAGTTTGGGCCATTATCAGCATCAATAAACAACCATTGTCATGCATGTATATATGTATGTGTATACACACACAAACATATATATATATAACAAAAATATGAATATGTTACCGTTCAAAATTTAATATACTTCTACACAAAATTCTATATAGTAAGTACATTTTCAATTCAAACTTTTTTTCTTGGTTACATTATAACCAAGAGTTAGGTAATAAATAATACCAAATTATATCCATTTTGATAACATAATGTTCCACAAAATAATAAAATTGTAGTATCTTTAATTTTTAAGAAAAATGATTTTTTAAACAAAAACCAGTTGGAATGTTCTTATTTTTGAGATATACATATATATTTATAAGTTTGTTTGTGTTTATTTATGTTTTATTTATATATATATATATATATATATATATAGGTCTGTTTGTGTTTATTTATTGGGCATATATAGGTTTGTTTGTGTTTATACTAATAAATTTATAATGAACTTAGTTGGTATTCATTCTAACAAAGCAAAATATCAATATTTTTTTTACATTTCTTTAACTGAGTCTTTCCTAATATAATTTACATTCTTGATTCTGATACATATTGAGTGTATGTATGTATATATATATATATATGTTCTATTTTTTTCATCCACAGACAGACTTTTTTGGTTGTATCCCAACTCTTCAGTATAGCCTGGCATGTGAGACATACAGAGTTGAAGTTGAATGTTTACATGTTTTTTACTCAAATAAAAGGGTTTGCTGAAAAGTTCACGGACCAACCATAATATTCTTATAGAATGTGACCAAATGAGTTTTATTTTTTTGACACAGATTCTATTGCATTTCACACACTTCTTCTGTAAGTGTTGCTGTGCTTGACTCCCAATAGTAAAAATAATCATCGACAGCAGATATAACATCATCATATCAACTTTACAGTTCACCCGAAAACATTCAGACTTAATTTTTTCACAATTCCTTACATTTAAAGCTAGTTTTAGGTTAGCTAAGATTGTTACTTTTTTTTCAAGAATGTAAAATATCAGAATATAGTAAAGATAAGGATTTATTTCATCTTTTATTTCTTTCATCGCATTCCCTATGGGTCATACTTAGTTCACATTACAAATCATCTGACCTTTAAAAAAAGTGCATTTGTAAAAATGAAAACTTGATACAAGATTTTATCATTTCATCCTTCAAAGATAATTCTTTTTATGACGAGAAAAAAAAAGCTAATTTGCATTTTGGGGCTTCTTTTCTTTGAAAACACCATGTGTTTCAGAAGTTTTAAATGAAGTATATTTGTCTCTTATCCAAAAAAAAGTTTTCAAATGGTATTTTTAAATCTTTCTTCAAAGTTTATTTGATTCTCTTATATTTTGTAATTCATAAAAAGACTAAAAAATATCTAAAAGAAATTGTATTAATGTATAAAAGAAAAGATTCTGACTATATTTTGTTTTTATTTAATGTTTTAAAAGATTAGAATATAGATATTATGTAAAAAAAAATTTAAGTTTTCTATTCATCATGTTTTGTTATGTACAGAAATGTTTCATTTGTTCTTGATGATAAAATTTCTTTTTTGTCTAAATAAACTTAACAAAAATGATGAATAAATATTGAAAAAAAAAAGAGTTGCTGAATTCATTAATTTTATTACCAATAATTAGAACATTAACATTTTAGAATTTTTTTTTAGATTTCTGAGAATTTCAAAATATACGCATAGCAAAATATCTTGACAGTTGCAAAGTTCTTTTTACAGAGACCCAATGTTCTAACTTCCACCAAAAATTTATGATTAACAAGAGGTGGGTTGTTCAACCCTGCTGAGGCAGGCATAAGAAACATGTAAGTCCATAGGTGCACTTATTGATTGACAGTGGACCACCATGTAGTATTTGAAAATCTTAGATTAAAAGTGTTAGTACAGTTGGAATTTAAACACCACCATCTTCCAACAAAAGAAGTTGGTGATATCTTATAAATGAAAGAACTCTTTCTTTGAGTAAAAAATGTATCATATCATATAACATAAAAATAAATATAAGTGGGTTTTTGAAAGATGTGTCTGTCATTTTCTTCCAGTCAAGTGACAACTTTCAAGAATCCTCTTCTCACAATGTAACCCAAACCTGTGATCTAAAATGTTAAAGCCATTTCCAGACCAGTGGCAGAAAATAGCTTTATTTAAATAATTAAGTACTTTAATAATAAAAGCTAACATAATTACCATTTATTTCTTTGTAAATATAACAACAAAAGATCAAAATGGAAATAACGGAACATGGTTATGTCATACCATTTCATTTCTAAATTTGAATATGCAAATCAGTTATCCCAAATGAGCAAAATACATGTTAACTAAGATAAGCACTGTTTATATTTGCATTTTGATTTTATTTATAAATGATTATTTAATTAATAAAAAAGGTTAAAACACAATTATGAAAATGTTCATTCCATTTTTTTTTTTTGTTCATGAAAGAGTAAAAATAGATAATCAATTTGTCTAATTTATTAATGGATTTGACTGAAAGAGTCATATTTTATGAACAATATTTTTAAAGATAAATAAAGTTTTCAGCATGCTAAAAAAAAATAAATAGAAAATTATTCATCTTTATATACACAAGTTAAAGTTCCATGGCTGAAAATGGATTTATTTGAATAATTAATTCAATTATAAAATCTATCAATAAAATAGATTTTTATTTATATAGATCACAAAAGATCAGACTTAAAATGAAGAACTTTTTTAAAAGCTGAATATTCAAAGAAGCTGTCCTTTTTATATTAACCAATATATAAGAAGCATTCTGCTAGATACAGAAGATAAGTTGTGTCAACAATATTCCATTCATTTTTCAATTGTATAATACAGATTATGATCATAAAGTCAAAATGTAAATTTTAAATGAAGATATAAGTACAGCTGAATAACTTATCTAATTAAGTAATGATATCTAAACAATTAGATGATAAGTAATGATATCTAAACAATTAGATGAATGAATTTGAAAAAAAAAATTGGAAGTCAATGATTAAAGAGTTGTCTAATACACTTATTCTTACAAGAGAGCCCTGTAATACACTAACAATTATTGGTAAGTGCTATGAATAACTGAGTCAAAAACATCCCCATCAATGTAAAACAAAGTTATCAAAAGCATACAATTTTCAATAATTTGCTCACCTGTGTAAATCTTGCCCAGTCGGCTGGGGCTGTAGAATACACTGACTGCTTCTCTGCAGAGGTGTAAGATTCCCAGCTCAACGAGTGTCCTGGATATGACACTAAATAATCCGATGGTGAGGTTTCAGTAATGCCAGAGCTTTGGGGAATGCAGAGTACCCCTTCATTACCATCACTCCAAGATCCACTCTAGCCCACCAGTTTGGATCCTATCAATGGGTCAAATAGAACTAAACTGTCTAATTAAACTGAATTGTTTGAAATGGAACTGTTTTTTAACATTTAAACTTAGTTCTTATGCTAAACTGAATTGTTTGAAATACAACTGTTTTTGTATGCTAAACTGAATTGCTTGAAATAGAACTGCTTTTAACATTTAAACTGTGTGTAAGCAAAAAACTATACAAATACTAAACTGAATTGTTTGAAATAAAAGTGTTTTTGGCATTAATAACCAACAATGGTTGATATGCCATAAAACCAAACCAAACACACTTGTAAATCCACTGCTATATAAGTTAGCAGGCTCATCCTAAAAAAACATTTTAATTATTAATATCAATAATTTTAACTATTATTATCCTTCATCATGCTAATTCTAGCTACTTTTTACTCACTCGGTCATCACTTATACAACAAGGACAATCATGCCCGGGAAACAAGAAAAACTTATTCATCCTCATGTCTTGTTGCTAGCACAGATTTTCCTGACTCTCTCTCACCATTCGTCTCATCCATCACTTCCAGTAGGTCTTTTGACAACATCCTGTGTCTGTAAAGAGCTCTGCTAGAAAAATTCTAATTGGTCATCCTACACTTGCAGGTCTATGTAAAGCGGTCCTTAGGAGAATGTTGCATATAAGTTCATCCTTACTTCTCCAGCAGTGTTTTGTATGTCTAGTTCATCTTATTTGGATGGTTTTAGAGATGGGAGGTAATATTTACCAACCCCTCCGCTCGGGCAGGATATGACACTAGGTCAATTTTTAAGCGGAGTTTAACAGGTTTTAATTCAGAGTTTTCCTTCTCCTAGACTAGTTGCCTAACCAAGGCTGAAGAACCTAGTCTGTCCTACTATTTACCCATAGCTGGAGGGAGAATAATTGGATTCATACCTTCCCCAAGGGTATTAGTGCTATATGAAATGCAATCAGTCACGTCCAGGATTTGAACTTGTGTCGCCGTGTCCATTTCCTACGACGATAACGACTACACCACGTGTAGAGATGGGAGGTAAGTGGCCACACAGGTACTTTTTGTGGGATGTTGCTTCCAGGGTTTGTTCGATATAGCTCGTAGCATTCCTGTCAAGCTTTTTCTCTATACGCTTAGTTAGTTTTCATATGGTGCATCCATATAGTAGAACTGACATGACAAGTTAAACCTCTGAAGCCATGAGAAGAAGCATGGTGGATATGAAGAAAGGTTGATGAACCTGTCAACGGTGCGCTTCACCTGATGCTTAGTAGAAGAATCCCACAGGTCAACTGCCAGGATCAAATAGTTCAGTCAGGAAACTACCGCTACCTATCTATAAGGGTGGAGTCTATTGATGAAGTAAAAATACAGCCATCGAAAGATTAACATGATTCTAACTCAAACTATACCAAAACTTATATATAAAAGCTGATGAGGACATAGCTCAGAGGAAGCTAATCCTTTAATCTTGTTACCAATATGCACTGTCTTTTGTTTTTGAAGTCATGACCTAAGTGAGTTGTAATAAAAAGCAAATGGAATCAGTAAGATGAAGATTAATACTAGTCAAAATTATGAGTGATAGGGATGGAAAGAGCATTATTTAAAAAGAAAAGCATTTTGAATATTCATTTATCATCATCATGTCGTACCGCTAACACGGATATCCCTGACCTTCTCTCACCACTTCTTCCTCTCGTTCATCGCCTCTGACTGGTCATCCCATATCCTCACATAGCTGTTGAATGTATGTTCGAGCTGGTCGTCCTGCTCTTACCAAGTCATATGTGGGGGTCCATAGGAGTACATCATAAATGAGCTTGTCCCTGCTTCTCCAGCAGTATCTTGTATGTCTGGTTCGTCTAATTTGGATAGTTTTTGTGATGAAGCTTCTTTATTTACACTAAACTTCATTCTATGATGAATATGATATAAACTGAATATTATACCGTGAAAAAAGTCAGATCAAAATGTAATTAACAACTCTGCATAAAGCTGCAAACTTATTGATGGACTCTCATGTATGTATGCAATGTAGATTACATTCACAAGTTAACTGTTCTGACCAACTTAGAGGCTGAGATCATAAAAAAATACTTGCAAGACCAAGTACAAGATTTAGATAAGTATTTATATATATAATTTTTCTAATGTACAAATGCTGAAATGTACAGTCGTGTGCATAAAAAATGATTTTTCAGTCTGGGTATCATATTTTCTTATAATATCTTCCCAAGATAACGTTCTCTATTTAGTATATGTTATAATGCTTATCATTATTTTTCTATATATCGGTAAAATATATTAATGAAACCCTGTATGTTTAGAGACATATATATATACATACACACACATATATATATATATATATATGTACACACACACACATACATGTACTCATATCTGTATATTCATATCTATATAACAATGTGTGAGTATATACTTATATATTTATACTATATTCATATCTATACAGCTGCATATATATATATACACACACAAATGTGAATGTATATCTCTCTATATATTCATACTTACTCATCTTTATATATATATATGAATATAATCCACTAACATACACACATACATGTATATATACAGGAGCAGTCCTATATATACATGTGCTAATATTTATATATGTATCTATATAAACATACATAGCCCTATATATTCAATACAGTGTACACATACACACACACATTTATATATATATATATATATATATATATATAACATTGATTTATATCCATATATATATATATATATATATTAAAATACATTGATTTATATTCATACATACACACATATATATACTGACTCTAAAATATGAATATATCTTCCCATACAGGGATTTGCAGTTATATTTGCTGATTTATATCTACACTAATGTGTTTGCATGAGTGTTCTGATAAAAAACAAAAGCTTTTCATGCATTTGTGTGCACAATGACAAATATGTGTCTTATTCTTAATGTACAAATAGACCAAAATATTTGAAAACCTTCTTACACATAGATAAAAAAATCTTGATATATTTACCTACATAAAAGACAAAGAAACAAAAGACAGAGATTGAGAGATAAATAATGAAAGCTAATGATAGATAGGTAAAAAGGTAAAGAATAAAATAGAATTTACTGTTTTTACTCTTACTAGAATAATTTTTCACCATTATCTCACAGATGCTCTCGTAAAACTTTTCTAGGCAGGTATAAATAACGTAAAAATAAATTTAGAATTTAGGTTTTAAAAAGAAAATCTTTGTTAGTAGAGTTCTATTGCCAACTGTTGTTGCTCAATTTTCTTTTTGATCTATGTCATAAGAAAATGTTGCCAATATGCTTGAAAAATCAGGAACTAAATGAAATTTTTCTAAGTTCTAAAAGAAAAATCATCTACCTATGATCTAGCTCAGTATTTTCCAACTATTTTGTGCAAATACCTATCCAAAACACTTAGATGGCTTCGATCACCCTAAACAATACTATTATAAGTGGCTGCACCCCTCAATTTATAATGCCTTCTTTAATGGATGATACGGCCCCTGTTGGGAAACACTGCCATAGTGTCATTATTTGTGAATGGAACAGCTACAATTTTCTTGTTTATAGGATAATGGTTGCTACTACTCTTTTCTTAAATCTTGTAACTATCTGTTCAGCAGATGCAAGAGAGTTTATTGTCATTTTAAATATCATGTATGATGCTTTGAATTTGACCGAGCATCCATAAGATATACATATTTTACTGCCTGAGAGTTCACACTGATAATTTCAACTTGAGCAAGTCTGACTATAGTATGTTGTTCTTCCCTTATCTATATTTCCCTGATAATAGTGTACAAATTAATTCACTACTTCTTCAAGCCTCTAAATGTCTCTCTTCAAAATAATTTTAGTTACACCCACCTCATAACCATACCTAGGTGGGTGGTATTGATGATTTTCTATCAACCTATAACAGATCAGCAACAACAAAATAAAAAATTTTAAAAACTTCAACTCAATGTTTTATTATTTATTCTCTCTTTTTGTCTCATTCTATTAATATCTTTACATCTGTATATTGGAAGGCAAAATAATTTTTCAAAATATGTCTGCAATGTTCCTATCTTATTTTTATTACATTGAAAAGAAAGATTCACTTTAAGATTCTCCCTTTGTGATTTAAGAAAAAAATAGCCCTTAAATTATGCCCTCATATGTTTTTTTGCATCTATATATCTATCTATATTAGTCTGTTTATATCTGAATTTTCATCTGAGGGATTAATATTCACCAATACATCAAGTGCATTGTCAATGAAGAAAATTATTTAAAAAAGATTTTGGGTGTAAAATAAATGCTTTTTCATCATTAGGGTGAAGAATCATTGATTTACCAAAGTATGAGACTGGATCTATAAGTTTGTAATCTGACATATACTATATAAGGTCATACTGAAAAGTTCTTGACCTAACCAGGAAATGAATGACTTGTAGCAATGAAACTTACATGCTAGTCCATATGTTCATCCTGTAGTTCAATCCACTTGGTATATAATCTTCTAAAGTTTCTTTGACTCTTCCCCACCAAAATATTCATTCAATGAATATTTTCTTTTTTTAAAATTAGGTAATTCCCTTCTGAGTTGGGCCAATAACTTTTCATCCTTACCTTGTATTTAGGGACACATAATTACCCCAATTTTTTCCTAAAAAATGATTCTGAGATTGCTTTTATATGTTAAGTATCTAGAAATGTAATATTGACCAAGACACTGTAGATGTTTATTCTTGTGACTAGCCTTACTCTATAATACTTTAATGGTAAGGGTAATACTTTAATATTAAAGGTATAAAGATATATATATTTATGCTGTTGGGTATATGTATTTACATGTGTGTGTGTATATATATATATATATATATATATATGTATATGTATAATATGTACACCCACACATATACATCTATAATATCATATGTATAAACAATTCATGCATCTTAATACATATACAAGCATCAGCTTTTTACTAACGTATATCCTCTGAACATTATTGTGAGAGAGAAAGGCAAACACATACAACTAATTGACATATAAGTAGATTTAATTCCCTTCGGGGTCGCAAGGAGAGCCGGAATGCAAAATGAAGGATTTTGCATCAGGGAAATAAATCCCTCAGCCGAATAGGCCTGACATTATTATCGCATTTGAACCAGCTCCTACTGTGTTACCATGGAGACAATGAGAGGCAGTGGAAATCACTCTTCAGCTTCCAAACCCAAGCTTTATCAAGCCGCTAGGCAGAAAAGCCAGAAGGTTAGCACAGTCACTCTCCAAAGATCAAATTATATAATGATGACTACAATACATGGAATTCTTTTTTTTTTTTTCACTTTGCCCACTACCATGTTCTCTGGCTTAAAAGTATTGCTGCCATGACCACAGCTGCAAACACCGACTGCTGCTTACCCACTCCTACTCTTGACCTTTTTGTCTATTAGCAGATGACATTTACAGGAAGACCAAGAAGGAGGGAGAGCATGTCTCTTTCTGTAAGAAGTGACTTTGGTTGCAGGAGAAAGGATGAAAGAAATCAGGATTTTTATTATTATTATTATCATTATTATTCCTGTTATTTTTTGATTTTTTTGCTCTTTTTTGTGAAAGATTTGATTAGGGTTCAATTTGGGTATCATTCACAGTAATCTCCCCTTAGATTGAGTTATTTGTGAAGCTTGTTACTTCATTTATCTTCCTATATATATATGTGTGTGTGTGTGTGTGTGTGTATATATATATATATATATATAAAGGTGTTCAGGTGCAACTTGTTCTTCTTTCTAGTCAAATGCAGCATAAACACTCAGTTCCTCAGGCTTTTCTAATGAGAAGTCAATTTAGAAAAAAGAAACCAAACAAATTAGATAGATATTCTTTTTTTAGATTTTACAAGAGCATAATACTTTAAGGGTGGAATATTTGGTTAGTTTCACTAATCAGCTGATTGCAAGGGTTAGGTAGTTTACCTATATAACTCTCATTTCTCTTTGATTTAAACCCTGATTACTGACATTAAAAGTGTATTCATTGCTATTGAGTCATAAACTAAACTCACAGGCACTTCATATGGTGCAATGTTTAGCAAGCTAAACTTGTAGATAATTGTGAGCAGGTTCAATTCTTACACAGTACCCCATACTTCTGACCTTGTACCAAACTAAGTTAAATCATTACAAGAACAAAATCACCAACAGGTAGAGTTGAGGATAGTTGTTAATGTTAGATATGAATCAAACAAATTCCCATTTGGATATTATATTCAATTCAGGAAGCAATTTAAGACCTTCTCATAACCAAACAACTTTTTTTGTTAATGTGTGAGCCAGACAGGAATGAGGATACACAGAATATGTGTATACGGGAAAGTCTGTTTGTGATAAAAATAAAACATTATTTATTACCTACATTGTAGAGTTGCTTTTTATAAAAGCTTTCTGTAATGTGTATTGAATCACTAGCACAGAGAACTAAGCCCCTGGGTAATGAGGAGTCCTCAGAAATGGTTGAAACTCATGTTCTTCTACAAAGCCATGTCAAGGGCAAAGAGAATTACTTTTTGTGCCTTTGTCTTTAAATACCTGGATGTATCATTATGGCAACTGTGCTGCCTCCTAGTAGTCATTGGAAAGTTTTCCTGCCAGTAAGCAAGGTTATAGCTAGAGTAGGTATAAATTGATGCTTCCCATGACCATTTAGGTGCTATAGTGATTAAATCTCCTTCATTTAATCCCTATCAATAATGGGTTTCCTTTTTAAAGAACATGTGACAGGCTGTAACAGGTTACAGTGGACCAGCAGCAAATAATGATCCCCAAACTGACCCAAAATGAATTTCCTTTTTCTGAACTAAAGGTTCCAAGCTGCTCATAGCTGAAGAGAGAAGTGGATTCATGCCTTTCCCAAGTGATACAGCTAGAATTTGAACTTAGATTGTTAATTCCATTCTTAGAGCCAATGACCACTTAAACCACCCACACCCACCAAATACTTGAGAAAAAAAGATTAATATTTCTATCATTCTTGAAAAAATATGAAATTTACTCACTTCAAAGAAATTCACCCATTTTTTTTTTTTTTTTTTTTTTTGCTGTAAATAAACAAATAACAGATACAACAAAATATTTTTCTTTGATTGCTAAACATTCTGATTTAATAAAATATTCCGGAAATAAACAAGATTAAATAATTTAAATCAAAGGTATTTTTTCCAAACCATTGAGCAAAAAATACAGAATAACCCAATGTAAAGGAAAAATATGAAATTATCTTGTATTTTGCATTTCTGAAACAAATACAAGCAGAATCCAAGATATGCAAATTAATCTTTAATTAAAAAAAACAGTACTTGAAGATTTCAACAAGTAGTTGGACACACCTAGTTGGAAGGAAACATGCCTCCAACAAAAAAACTGTCAATTAAGAATGGAGAAGATCATAAGTCATATATGAAGTTAACTGACTATGGAATGTGATGAAAGACATTGATTGTTCCAAGTCAGCTGTGTAAAATTTTGTACAAATATTAAAGAAATGAGGTGGTTAAAAAAGGTAAACATACTGGTAGAACACAAAAGCCAACAAAGTGTCAGAATAGAAAACTGAAAGCAATATACCTTGAAAATTGAAAATGTGTAACAAATGAAACACAAATAATTTGAAACAGGAGTCAATATTTTTGAGAGAACTGTAAGAAATTGATTGAAAGAAATGAGATCTTCATAGATAAAAGCCAAATAAAAACCAGCACTAATAAACAAAATGATGAAAATGAAGTTAGAAAGGGTCAATCATGGCATGTGGACAATTGGATGAAAGTGATATTCAATAATGAATCAAGAATCTAAAATTGACAAAGACAATGATGCTGGAACTTTCGTCTGGTGCCATTCAAATGAAACATATAAAGATGGCTCCAGGAAGAAAACAAGTAATTTTCCCAAGTTATTCATGATATGGTGTTGCATGTCATTTAATGGACTTGGTTAGATCACTATCACTACCTCAACAATTAATACACATATGTATATTGAAATCCTTGGTAATTTTCTCATTACATCTATAGAAAATCAGTTTGATGATGAATTCATATTTCAGGACGTTAATGCATCTTGTCACTGAGCAAAAGAGATTAAAGCTTTTCTTCAGAATAAAATCAATTACCCACCTTCCAAGGACTAACCAACTCATTACCAATGATTTCAGCCTCCAAAATAGACATTTTCTTGCAAATGCATCAACTGAACAGGTTTAGGTTACTCACTCTGGCAACACTCACTTTACCAATCATTACAGTAATCCAGCAACACCCTACATTAATTCATGAAGCAGGGTTAAAGTAATGGTTGTCATTATTGGAATTGGAATCAGTGACTTGAGTTCAAATTCTGAATGAGACTATAAGCATTTCACTTTGGGCTCTTAAAAAAGTCAAGAATCCATCTCTTCTCCACTCAGTCATGGCTAAACAGTTGGCTAGACTGGACTCTCTAGCCTTTGTTTGACTCAGCCAGAAGAAGGAAAATCTGGATTCAAACCACCTTTACTCTGCTTGAAAAATTGATCTTGTGTCACATTTCTGTGTCATGGATGGGTTCAGTAAATACATACTCTAGTTAATGGGTAGCACATTCTGAAAATCCAGTTTTATACGATATTTAGCCCAGTTGTAATACTTGACTCGGGGATTCATCCTCAAAGGAGGGTGAAGAATTGGTTTGGTAAATGTTCGTAAATGTTATAATATGCTACTTCATGAAGTTTGAGACACCTTTTAATAAGTAGGTGCTTGTGCATCTAACTTTTTAATTATGTTTTGGTCCATTTAGTGCAAGTCACAGATTTCCTATTCTTCAATTTGTGCACTTGATACAGATGGGCTTATAATAAATTTCCTGATTGTACAATGGTTCCTTGAATGGAATTTAGCAGTTTCTAATGCTGTTTTATGATTATCAAACAGGGGGATAATTTTTGCCTCGTCATCAATGTTCAAACATGCTTTAAAGCTCATGTCACTTAAAAATTAGAATGATGGCAATGAAGTGATATCACCAAAATGACTGCCATTTGTTAATTGTTGAATAGGATCATATTATTTGACATAATTTCCCATGTCAATATTGCCAAATATTCAGCTAAATTACATTCATATATAAGCAAAAAGATAGTTTAAAAATCTGACTTGAACATTGGATTGCACTGTAAAATATATTATTTGACAAAATTCAAACAAGAACAGTCTTCTTATTCTGATTGTGAATTGTATGTGTGTTGAGGGTTCCTACATGTATAATGCTTTATCCTGGATAAACATATAGTTCTTTCCACAATGTTTCCTTCTTATGTATGCATTTCTCAGTGTGTATGTGTGTGACTAGTGCTTCCTATATCTATAATCATTTTTTCTTTGAGTATAGTTCTTTCCTCTATGTGAAACAGTGTAAAGGTAGAGTGCTTTCCAGCGTGAATATTTGCTTTTTCTTGGGTGTGTATATGGTATCATCAGAAGTTCACTCCTGCCATTTTTTAAAATAAAAAGTTAATTTTCTTCTAAAATAAATATGCCCAGAGTTTATTATTGCTAACGGAACATTTTTAATCAAAGCATCCTGAAAACTCGGGAAGCAAAAATAAAATTGCTACACTTCTATAAAGAAAACATGAATTGTGACACTTCCTTAAACAAAAATAAATTTGCATCATTTTTCTAAGCAAGTATTGAATTGCATCATTTCTGTAAAAAAAAATTGAATTGTAACAGTTCTGTAACCAAAAACTGAACTGCATTACTTCTGTTATGGGAAATAAATTTACAACATTTTTGTAAACAAAACTAAAATTGCATAAACATAAAGGGGATCAACTAACTTTTAGATTACTCAATAAGGATATCTTATATTCCAGAGTTTCAATTCTGTGGAGTTTGGTAATAAATAATACCAAATAGAATTCAATTTGATTCTAGAATGTTCCATTAAAAATGATAAAATCCTGATATCTTTGATTTAAATGAAAATTAAGTTTTCATAAAAGATTATAATAGGTGAACTCATTTATTAGCAACACTCAATAAAATTCTTCATGAATCTGCAATGGTTTCCTTCTCAGGTGAGTGTAGTGTTTTCTTATATGCCTCATTTTGAAATGAATTTCTTTTCCTGTATATACAATAGGTTTTCTACTATATATATATATATATATATATATATATATCCTCTTGATATGTAATAGGTTTTACCCATGTACTTTTATGCATTCATAAATAAATTATTACACTCTAATACACTCCTGCCAATGAATATTTACTTTCTAAGCCACATTGAGCTTCCCTGTAAATAGCAAACAAATATTAGACTTTTCTGTTTGACATTCCCAGTGTTACTATATTAAAAATCTTTTGATATAAACTTTATTGATTTATTACTTTTCCCTCTGCACTGACTGACATTTTTCTCATGCTATCTCTTTTCCTTATTTTCTCTTTAGCTGAGAAAGGGAAAAATCCAGGAAAGTATCTCAAACGAAGAATGCAAATGAAGAAGAAATTCCATCACCAACTCCACAACAGAGATCTTTGAATACAGATATTAACATTTAACTTTTATTGACTAAAAAGAAAGATATAAATTTTTAGAAATTTGATAGCAGGGAGCCAGTACTAGAGTTTGCTGAGAACACTGATGCCCAGGAAAAAGTCTTAAAGATGATCATAAATCAGACACTTAAACTTTCATTTTTTATTTTGTCAAACTTATTTGCTGCTTTATTTTTATTAAACTTTTCATTATTTGTTACCTGTCTATATCTATATTTACAGTGTCTATTTCTCTCGTATCCAGCTTCATTTTGATGATCACTACAAGGCTCTTTTGAAAATATAGTCGTCAAATTATTGAGAGACTAAAGTCAGAGGTTAAGCATTGCTTTATTATAAGTTGTAAAGTAAATCCTGTCACTTGCTTTGCCATGATGACTTTAAATTATTTGGTCATATAATGTATAGTTACACCAATAACTTAGTGTTCCAATTTTGATTCTTTCATTTCAGGAAAATCTAATGTCATTTTGAATATTTTTTAATTAATCTGACCCATAAAATGTATTTATTATCCCAGCCTCTCAGTTCCAATCAGGATGCAACACGAGATTAATTTTTAAGTGGAATACAGCCGGTCAGAATTCAGTTTTCCTTCTCCTTGACTGGTTGCCATACTAAGGCTAAAGAAATCAGTCTATCCTACTATTTATCCATAGCTGGGGAAAAGCGAGGGATTTGCTTTTCCCAAGGGTATTACCACAAAGTGAAATGCAAACAGCCTCATCTAGACTTTGATCTTGGCTTGCTGAATCCATTTTTTTATGATGACAGACATTACATTACTTTGTCTCCTTTCAGTGAGTACATATTTCATCAATAATAAGGCCAAACATGCCTCCATAAAAACGAGAGTAGATAAAGCCCATACACTTTATGATTTCAAAAAGAGTTTATCAGCTTCAAAAGAGATGTGTAATATTTACCCTGTAATAATTTAGTATTTAGTAATAGTTTACTTAATTTGGGTTTGGTATCACCAGGGTCTTCTAATTGATAGCACAAGAGATGGTTTGGTTTGGTTTCTTTGTTTTAGTCTTCATGGATTTTTTAATGTTAAATCATCTTTGTAGAAGAACAGTAGGGGTACTGCTTAACCCAAAGCTGAGGAAAATACAGGGGGTAGGGTTCATCAGACCTAACCGATAAAATGAAATGCAGTTTCTTCCAGGCAGCAGTTGTGTCGATACTGCTATATGGATGCACTACATGGACGCTAACTAAACGGCTGGAGAAAAAACTAGACGGAAATTACACAAGAATGTTGAGAGCAGTATTGAACAAGTCCTGGTGACTACACCCCACGAGACACCAACTATACGGACACTTGCCCCCCATCACGAAAACTATACAAGTTAGATGAACCAGACATGCGGGACACTGCTGGAGAAGCAAGGACGAGCTCATAAGCGATGTACTCCTGTGGACCCCCACATATGGATGTGCAAAAGCAGGACGACCAGCACAAACTTACATACAGCAACTATGTGAGGACACAGGATGTAACCCTGAAGACCTGCCGGAGGTGATGAATGATAGGGAGAAGTGGCGAGAGAGGGTCAGGGATATCCGTGCTGGCGGCTCGATATGATGATGAGTAAATGGAATTGCAGGACTAGAGTTTGAATTCACTTTTGCCTCTATGCTCTGGGGACCCCCTGCACAAGAAATGGTAGAACACTTTAATACAACTATCTACATCCATGAACTTTGTAAATATGAAAATTTTCTTTCCTACCAAATATAGAGAAAAAAATAACACATGAATATAGCAGCTTCTTTTGCATTTACCTTCCCATTTAAATTTTGTCTAACATGAAATTTTCTTAAATTCTCTTCTTAAAGGTTAATGAATTATATATACTTTCAGATTTTTTATGCAAGTCAATTTTTTCATAATTGGTAATAACTAGTAAATATAGTTAAATTTTCAGGGCACACAGAAGTTGTACCTTATATAAATAAAAAAAAAAGTAATGGAAAATAAACCCTGTTTCAAGTCTCAAAATTGAATGGTAGAGCAGAAGGCACCAGTTCTGAGTGAAAATCAACACCTATGTTGACATAGTTGTAAATAAGCCATGTGATTTCAAAAGCTACATTTTCCAACCATTGGTAATAAAGATCAAAATTCTGATTTATCGAGTGGATTACAATAAACACAGCCCACAAAACTTTTCAGTGGGTAGGTGCAGCAGTCTGTCTAAAGATGATAACACCCATCATCTACTAACAGACAGTTCAAACAGTTAACAAGCAAGATTCTTATTGAGTAAGTCACTTTATAATATTACTATATTAACACGCATCATAAAATAAGAACAAGTTTTTGATGGCAGTCTAAACGAAGAGATAAATTTTGCTTTTTAAATGGAAGAATCATTGGACTTTGGCATATCCTTAGTGCAACTCATACTTATATGAATATATATATATATAAAGAAAAATTGAGAACAAGCTTTTTGTATTTCTAATCATATATCATTGATTTAACATCACTAATATCATCCCTCACAGTCCTGATGAAGGTTCATTAGAAGCAAAATGCTATAGTGTCACCTTTGCTTCTCAATAAATCTCTCCTTTTACTTGGATTACCTTGTTATCAATTTTTCTCTACATATTATAAGACTACACTCCATTATTAACTTCCACACGCAGATATATAACTACAGACACATAACTTTTACCGATATACCCACTGAAGTTGAGAAAAATCAATTGATCCACAATTCACTGATTCTGACAATCCATTGGATCATTGAAATAGTACATGCAGGAAGCAAATACAACTAGCATATGAGTTGTCTAAATTTCTGAGATGAAGCTTGTTGATTTTTATCATTAAGGTTTTCGTTTCAGTTGATATGACCTCTGGCCTTCTTCAGGTGTTTGTCGAACTCGGGAATCTTCATGGAACTTCGAACTATGTCCTTTATTGAAACCACAGGGGTCGCCTGTTCTGATTCCGTTTGCCATAACCGGGTTCAACTCTCCGGAGGTATCTCTTCCGGGTCAAACCACCAACGGAATTCAACATGACCAAGAACTATGTTTACTCCATCCCTTGCAGTTGTAGTAAAATATACAAAGATGAGATATTAAGTAGTGAGGATTGAACCTGCAACCTTCAGATGATTGTCTTCTTAGAAGCTCAGGGAACCAACGCCTATAACCGTTACGCCATGTGTCCTGCTGGACAATTCAGAGTGAATTTTTGAGTATTATAAACTTAATGTTCTTACTTTAGCTAGAATTACTACTATTATGTATGATTTTTTTACCTATGCTCATATTCAGATTTCAGTTTTTTTTTTTTTATCTAGCCTTCTTGATTATCGGTTCCCATATTGTATTCAACTCTATACTTGGTCTACTCAGCAGGTCATTGTAGCCCAACATATGTGCTGATTCCTTAAGGCATCTAATCCTCCAATGTTCAAGCCCTATCAATTATTTCAACTTTGTCCCATAAGAGAGCATAACATCAGCTCCAAGAAACCTAGATAGGAGGGTGGAGGATAATACCCGAAAACTCACCACGGTATGTCTGTCCTATGTCAAAAGATTAGCCGAAAGGATCAAAAAGATATGTTGTCCACATGACATTAGGACAGTATTCACAAGTGGTTCAACTCTCTGGAGGTATCTCTTCCGAGTCAAACCACCAACGGAATTCAACATGACCAAGAACTATGTTTACTCCATCCCTTGCAGTTGTAGTAAAATATACAAAGATGAGATGGGCCGGCCACTAAAAGTAAGGCTAGAAGAACATCGGAAAGCAATAGTACGAGGGGAGATTGAAAAGTCGGGTATGGCGGACCATATATGAAAGGAAAATGGAAATCATCTCCCCTTATGGGATAAAGTTGAAATAATTATATAGTATAGAGTTGAATACAATATGGGAACCGATAATCAAGAAGGCGAGATATATAAAAAAAAAAATGAAATCTGAATATGAGCATAGGTAAAAAATCACACATAACAGTAGTAATTCTAGCTAAAGTAAGAAAATTAAATTCACTCTGAATTGTCCAGCAGGACACATGGCATAACAGTTATAGGCATTGGTTCCCTGAGCTTCTAAGAAGACAATCATCTGAAGGTTGCAGGTTCAGGCGAGTAATATACAGGAATACTTATCCCAGTTATGGCAAATGGAATCAGAACAGGCGACCCCTGTGGTTTCAATAAAGTTCGAAGTTCCATGAAGGTTCCCGAGTTCGACAAACACCTGAAGAAGGCCAGAGGACATATCCGCCGAAATGTTGTGGAAATAACAATAAAGATGAAGACAATAGTCTGAAAAACCTTAATGTAAAAAACTAGCATATGGTCTTTCGAAAGAAACTGCTATATTTACAAATACTTGAAACCAAGGGTTTGCCCATCTGATATTGTTGCTGGAGTCTTTCAAGAAGATGAATCAGAACTATAATAATCTGTCCAGATTATCTACTATGAATGTTACTAGATCTAATAAAAGAAAATGGTTTCACATTAAAAAAAGACTAAGCTGATGATCGAGCCCTTCTTGCAAATTCACTTAGCCAAGCCAAATTCCTGCTGCATAGACTGGAACTAGCAGCAAGAGACATTGGCCTCTACATAAAACTAAGTATATGTGTTTTTAACAAGGAGCCATCTCCAGTAACAAGCGTCTGAAATTAGTACACCAGTTCACATACCTCAGTAACAACATCTCATCTACTGAAGGTGATGTCGACATACACATAGGGGAGGCATGGACTGCTAATAACAAGTTATTGATCAAAAGAAAATCCAATCTCTTTGATAAAACAAAATAGGATTTCTTCCAAACTGGAGTCTCACAAAATTCATGAAGAAAAAGCTTGATAGGAACTACACAAGAATGCTACATCCTGTTTTAAACAAATCCTGGAAGCAGCACTCGACAAAACAACAGCTATATGGCTACTTACCTCCCATCTCACAAACCATCCAGATAAAATGAACAAGATGTGCTGCTGGAGAAATGAAGAAATAAGAAATAGTGATGTTCTCCTATTGGCTCTGAGATATCAACTCACAAGTGTTAGCCAATGAGCAAAAATTTATATAATTCAGCTCTGTAAGGACACTGGATTCAGTATAGAGGAGTTGCCTGGAGTAATGATTGCCCACTTAGCTGTAGAATACACCGACTGCTTCTCTGCAGAGGGGTAAGCCCCCCCCCCAATGAGTGTCCTGAATATGACACTAAACAGTCTGATGGTGAGGCCCTAGTAATGCTGGGGCTTTGGGGAATATGGAGCACCCCTTCATTGTCATTGCTCCCAGGTCCACTCAGGCCCGGCGTGGTAACACCTTGTTAATTAAGATAAATAAGGTCCAGGCAAGAATAGGATAAATATATATTTTATTTTAGAGTTGACACGTGCGACTTGTCTCGAAGAGATCCCTCTAAAAAGTGGTCAACCCCCTTTTTCCTCCTTCTTCTCCTCACCGCTCCCTCTTCCTCCAGGGGGAGATAATTGCTCGTCCCATAAGCAAAGATAGGATGTTAACAACCTGATAGTTCTATTTAACCCATAGATAGGGCTCTAACGGCATACTTATGCTAAACTAAATTGTTTGATTAAATTGAATTGCTTGAAATAGAGATGTTTTTGACAATTAAACAGTACTTACATTTAAACTGTGGGCTTATGGTAAATTGAATTATTTGAAATTGAACTGTTTTTCACATTGAAACTGTACTTTCTCTAAACGGAATTGTTATATATAACTGCTTGAATAAACTTAATAGTTTGAAATAGAAATGTTTTTTGACAATTAAACTGTGTACTCATGCTAAACTGAATTGTTTGAAATAGAACTGATTATTTATATAAAGATGGATTGGGCGTTAAATAACCTACAAAAGTTGATATGCCATAAAACCAAACCAAACCTATTGCACCTCTGCCGAGGGGTAAGGCCCATCCCCCCAACAAGCATGCTGGATATGACACTAAACAGTCTGATGGTGAGGTTCCAGTGATGCTGGGGCTTTGGGGAATGTGGAGTATCCCTTCATTGACATCACTCCTGGGTCAACTCTGGCCCAGAGTGGTAGCACCTAATAGGGCTCTATCTATGGGTTAAATAGAACTAACTGCATACTTATGCTAAACTAAATTGGTTGAATTAGAACTGTTTGACTAAACTGAATAGCTTGAAAGAGAAATGTTTCTGACAATTAAACCCTACTTACATTCAAACTGTGTGCTTATGCTAAACTGAATTATTTGAAATTGAACTGTTTTTCACATTGAAACTGTACTTACACTAAACTGAATTGTTATGTATAGAACTGTTTTGATGTCTGTGTAAACAAAATCTGTATTTATACTAAACTTAATTAACTGAATTAGAACTGTTTGAATAAACTGAATAGCTTGAAATAGAAATGTATTTGACAATTAAACAGTACTCATTGAAATAAAACTGATTATTTGCATAAAAATGGATTTGGCGTTAAATGACGTATAAAGGTTGTATACCATAAAACCCAATCAACCAACCAACCAGGAGTGATGAACAATATGGGTAGATGGCAAGAGCAGATTGAAGGGACTAAATGCTATCAGAATAACTAGCTGCTGATGATGATTATATATATATATAAGTATATTTATTAGTAGAAAAGAGGATAAACCAAAACACAGACAACCAATTTAACAATGTAATTTTATCTTTATTTTAGAAAGACTTCATCTGATGAAGTCTTTCTAAAATAAAGACAAAATATCATTGTTAAATCCATTGTCAGTGTCTGTGTTTATCCATTTTTCTGCTTATTTTTCTCATCTTGTCAGATTTACCAAAATCTACCATTTCTCGATATATATATATATATATATATATATATATATATATATATATACACACACACACTGAAAGAGTATCTTGAGTTGCTGGGTTAAATGGAATATCATTACATACAACAGTATAGTAAAAAATGTGTTCAATATTTCTTTTGAATTAATTTATTTTAACTGTTTATATTTACTTGAAACTGGATTTTAGTAAAACCTATATTGAGAATTTCATCTCATTGCTACATGAACAAAATATGAATGGGAAAATGTTTTAAAATTTTACTGTTATTACTTTTTTTAATGGCTTTTTATAAAAGTTATGCCCAAAATTATTGTTTATATATATATCAAAATAAAACAGTATTTACCTCTGCAGAAAATTATTACAATGAGAAAAATTTTAATTTTCATTGATAAAGTAGAAAGTTTTTGAAAATTAGTTATTCAGTAATCTTTTTTCTGGAGCACAATCGTCTTTATGTATATTTTGATCAAAAAAGTCATTCAAAGTTTTCCAAATTAAAAAAATTAATGAATCAGAGAAAATTTTAAGGTAACATTTAAAAATGTTTTTTTAATTATTTAAATTTTCTGAGGACTTACCAGTATAAAACAAGGATATTTTTCAATTCAGAAATGTTTTTTTTTTTTTTTGAATATGCAAAAGTCAAATGAAATTACTGGCCAAATTACTTTCTACAAAGTTTTCTAAAATAAAAATATTTGAAACTAATTACATTCATTACTGAATGAAATTAACAATTAATACAATTATTATTAAGAAACACTTATACCATTATAAAAGAAAAGGATGAAATTGTTAAGAAAATACAAACAATAATAAATAATTATGTGATTATTAAGAATATAAAATACAAAATATTTTTTTAATTATTGAAAAAAATTTATCTTTCTCATCAATTAATCATCATTATTTTATAGTAATTTATTTTTTGCAAATTAATTTTCGTTAATTAACAAAAAAAATAAATAAGAGAACCTTATTAAATTCTTTCTGTTCTCTTTTGCCTGATTTGACATCCTTTTTACAATACAACATTAATATACTCTATATTTGTTTTGGTTTTATTTTGAAAGAGTGAAAGACAAGGGGGATAATTGTTGTACTTTGTAATTGATCTGAAAATTTTCCCAGTTAGAATAACCAAAAATATCTGAAACTTTGGTCTGATAACAATATCAACTCAAAATTAATTTCACTTACATTGTCAACCAAATCTAGGAACACCTTTTAGTAGAAAAGTTCATGCTAAATGATCCCATTTTCCCAGTTATTTGATTACAAATAGATACAGAGATTTAATATATATATATTGTTTGTAATTGACATCAGTAAAAAAGTGCTTGATATCATTAGCTAGAGCTACTATATTAGTAAAAACAGGTATTTTGGAATATAAACTAACCAGTACTAAAAGTTTCATCCTTAATTAGGAATCTTCAAATGAATTAAAAATGATATTTTCATATGTCCTTTTTAAATTGTTGGAAGATTGCTAGTTAGGCATAAAACTTATAGTGATGATTAATTTGCAAATTGAATTACTATGACCAGAAAATCTGGCAAACACCTACGCACGACACATGGTAACACTGGACAGCTGTTTCGACCTTATTAGGTTTCATCAGCAATGTATACCATCAAACCAGCAACCACAGATTACAGAGCCAAAACTCTACAACTGAGCCACCAGTTATTTATCACACATAAGTGATGCCAAATTAACTACTCATGGTAATTGCGTGGCTAATTAACCCGAGTGTGTCTTGCAAGTTACATCCATTCTCCTTACAGAGGAAACAGTCATCTCCAGGGCTACATCTTCCCAAGAGGATTAGAAATATGCATCTGCATAATTATTATGACCTTAAGGGCAAGGATATAGATGTACATTTTCTTTTTTAAGTAGAGGAATTATATTGGGAATTGAATTGAATTCACAATATAATTTTACTTAAAAAAGAAAATGTACATTATTAATTTGTATCTTAAAATACCTCTTACTGTCATCACTGACCAGAGATGCTGATAGATAAAATTTTACCTTCCAGGGTTCTATGATGCTTTAACATAAATTGGATTAATGTCATCACAAATATCGAAATACCCAAAATTGCCTAACTCACGTGTATTGATTTTGCAGAAACTGGGAGTTCACATCCTACACTTAATGTTGTGGGGAAATGAAATCAGTGAAGTGAGTTCAAATTTTGGAAGAAGCTGTTTACATTTCACTTCATGCTGATGCCCTTTAAAAAGGCTCAAATCCTTCTCTTCTCTTCACAGGTACGGAAAGATTATAGGGGAGACTGGTTTGTTAGCTTTAGTAAGATTAAAAAATTGACCTTGTGTCACATCCTGCTGGTTGTGGAGGTGTTGGGTTAATAGATATACATTGCCAAATTGAAACACCAATGCATCCCAAAGCTTATGTTTCAAAGAGCTGTTCAATAATAACTCTGTCAGGGAAGGAGCACAAAAAAATACAGAGACAACCTTCAAACACTCACCTCCTGTGAAATAAAAAGACAGCAATGGTGGCAAATCATATTTACCCAACCCCTCCACTTGGGCAGGATATGACACAAGGTCAATTTTTTTTTAAGTGGAGTTTAACAGGTTTGAATTCAGAGTTTTCCTTCTAGACTAGTTGCCTCACCAAGGCTGAAGAACCCAGTCTGCCTTACTATTTACCTGTAGCTGGAGGGAGAATAATTGGATTGATACCTTTCCCAAGGGTATTAGTGCTATGTGAAATGCAATCAGACTCGTCCAGGATTTGAACTCGTGTTGCCATGTCCATTTCCTGCGACGATAACCATTACACCACAGGCAATGGTGGCAAATCATCACCAAAGCTACTTCACTCTTTAATAATGGGCATAACATTAAAAAAAAAAAACTGCTACAAAAACTGCACTACTGTACTGAACTAATTACATTTCAGACCTTACTCTGCTATAGCAGATTCTGCTTATCTCATATAGACCACATCAGACACCAGCATACTCACACTAATCTAAGAAAATCATCACAAATCTTCAGGAAGGAAAAAGCCATATATATAAATATATATATGCACACACACACACATATATATATATATATATATATATATATATATATATATATATATCAGCCCAGTCAACTGGGGCTATAGAATACACTGATTGCATCTCTGCAGAGAGGTAAAACCCACCTGGATATGATACTAAACAATCTGATGGTGAGGCACCAGTCCAGGAGCTCTGAGGAATGCAGAGTACCCCTTCATTGCCATTGCTTTAAGGTCCTCCCTGGCCTGGAGTGGTAGCATCTGATAGGGTCCTATTTATGGGTCAAATAGAACTGTTTGATATTTAAACTGTGCACAAATAAATCCACTGTCTACAAACAAATGATTAATATTGAATAGCGCTATAAATGTTTGATGATTGAAACCATTTCACTATGTAGAAACAATAACAATACTAGTGTACAAACAAATTAGTCTTAACTCATTTAAAAATAAAATTACCAACAAACTATTTGCTGACAAATTATATATGTATATCCATTTAAACAAATAATTAAGGATAAATAGAATTATTTGTGTTAAATAGAAATACTTAAAACCATTCAACTGTGTGCAAAAAAATCTATCTCAGCTTTTATCAAAAATGTTATCAACAAAATGTGTTTACAAGTTACATATATCTAATGTATATGTAGAAATAAAATTTGGGAAAAAATAACCTACCAGCATTATATGCCATGAAACCCAGCCAAACTCAACATTACAAACATGCACATATATCTATATATATATATATATAGATATTTGGCAGAAACTTTTCATTTCGACAAAGGTTGTTGAAAGAAGCAGAAAATAATGTCTTCAGAAACAAAAAAACCATTCAACAAACTATTCCAATATAAATGATGTTTTCAAAAAATGTTGAGACTGAACTTTATATACCAAGACAGAAATCAACAATGAATGAAACAGTATTTTCTTCAAAATAGTCTCCTTGGTATTCAGCAAGTAGTAAAATTCCAGAAAAATTTTTTATGGGTCAGAGCTCTACTGAATCTTTTTTTTGATATGGTAGGAATCTGAACAATCATATATGTTTTAATGTCCTCTATATCCTAAAATATTATCTTTGGGGAGAATTTTCTGTTAAGTAAATAATAGAAAGTTGTATGTAACTAGGCATTGTGTGTATGGAGGTTGCCATTCCAGCATGAACTTGTGATGGGGTGTATGTCAAGATGATCAAAGATCTTATTTCAAGCTTGTTGTGCATGTGGTCCTGCTTGCACCTTGAGATATGTACTAGCTTCAAATTTGACTGGCTGAGAATGCCAGCAGTCAGTACCTGAGGTCCATTCAAGGAGTCAGTCAAGTCATGGGTTATTGCAGACCCAGTTAAGCAATCAGTGCAAAGTAAATAAGAAAAAGCTCTTATGAAGAAAAAAAAAGTTAGACTTGAAACAAATAATTTGTCTTTAGCAAACTTTAATAACAAGTGACCATTTTCCTCAACTTTCCAAGAATTTAAAACAGATGTATACTACAAAAACAGATGAGATTTACATTTCTGTATTTCATTTTTTCACTTGCTATCAGCATTTCCACTATGCAACAATAGAATTTACAACAAGAATTAAAGAGAAATTAAATTTCATTATATTTTTTGACAAGACAATTGTAACTAGAATAACAATTTCTGTTGTAGAAATGAATATTGTTTTTTATGGCTTTCTTTTCTGTTAAATGATGGCTTCTTTATTTTTCCTTCCTTTCAACTTCTCCTCTGTCAAGTTTTTCAGTTATTACCATTGCTTCATTTGTCTATCATTCCTTTTGCTACTACCACTGCTATTGTAGCTATTGCTACAGTGTAATGATGCCTGCTGAAAAGATGACAAGACATCGAAAGGGATTTCGGCTTGGGAAGGATTTCCTTTCTTTCTAAGCATTACAAATTCACTCGAAACTTCATGAGCCGATGGATTCTGTGGATCATAAAATCAATCCTTTAAGCATGTAATCTCAGCCTTAGTGTTGAAAGAAAGATGCTAAAAAGTGCCCTAGAGAAGGGACGATATTCTTTGTCAAGAATTAAGAGGAAAATGTCAGGATGGAAAAAAAAGATATATGTAATAACTATCCAATCACCAATGCTTGCATCAATTCCTGATCCCTGACATTCCCTACATTTTTATGCCAATATGTAACAGAGACTTGCAAAAACATTTTTAAAATAGGAAAATGAGTTGCTTCATTACAAAATCCTTTTCCCTTATGGCTAGAAATATTTAGTTTTTTAATGCAGAGAATGACTAAAACTAAAGGGTGGTAAAGTCAGTTGGCAAAGTTAAAATCCAAAACCACTTATCTTCAAATACAACAAAAAAGGCTTTCTCTGAATTTTTTACTTGACCACATTTGAAGATGAATGATATGCTTTTGCTAAGTCTTTACAATAAGCTGGTTGGTTGTTTTTGAGGCATGTCAACTCTTATTAGCTTAACAATTTGGGTAACCAAATATATATGGAGCAAAATGAATCTTCAAGATCATTTCAAACAGATAAATACTTCATTATCTCAAATTGATCTATTAGATAGGACCTTAACAGATACCAGCACTCCGGTTCAGAGTTGCTCAGAGAGTATGTACTTACCCAAAATCTCCAACATGGGTGAGATGTGACACAAGGTCAATTTTTAAGCAAAATAAAGCTGGTTTGAATTCAGAGTTTCATTCTCTTAAACTTGTCATCATACCAAAGCTAAAGAACCTAGTTTGGTTTGTTTGGGTTTTATGGCATATCAACCTTTGTAGGTTATTTAATGCCAAATCCATTTTTATACATATAATCAGTTCTATTCAAAACAATTCAGTTTAGCAAAAGAACACAGTTTAATTGTCAAAAACATTTCTATTTCACGCTATTCAGTTTAGTCAAAGTGTTCTAATTCAAACAATTCAGTTTAGTAAAAGTATAGTGTTTGTTTAGACACAGTTGAGTGTCAAAATAATTCTATTTCAAACAATTCAGTTTATTACACAAAAACAATTCTATTTCAAACAATTCAGTTTAGCATAAGTATGCTGTTTAAATGACAAAACAGTTATATTTCAAGCAATTCACTTTAGCATAAGTACGCAGTTTAGTTCTATTTGACCCATACATAGGACCCTATTAGGTACAACCATGTTGGGCCAGAGTGAACCTGGGAGCAATGGTAATGAAGGTTTACTCTGCATTCCCCAAAGGTCCAGCATTACTGAAACCTCGCCATCATATTGTTTAGAACATTCGTTCGGAGCGGGGCTTACCTCTCTACAGAGAAGCAGTGTATTCTACAGCCCCAGCCAACCAGGCAACAAAAGAACCAAGTCCGCCCTCTTGGTTACCCATAGTTGGGAGAAAAATAGATAGATTCATGCCTTTCCCAAATATAAGCACAGTGAAACAGTCTTATCGATGATTTGAACCTGGGCCATTGATACCATTTCTTTTGAAGATAAGTTACACTAAGTAAATGGATCTGGGAGTAATGGCAAAGCTCCAAAACTGGAGCCTCACCACTGTTGTCTCATGTCATACTCAGGACATTCTTTTTTGAGGGAGTCTTACTCTTTTGCTGGGGATACAGTCACTGTAGTCTAGGCCCTGCTAACAGTGTATAAACAAGACGACACAAGCAATCACAGCACATAGCTGAACAATATCTCCTTATCCCACCTACAGTCCTGACCCAGCACCTTCAGACATTTATTTGTTTGGTTTGGTTTCTTTGTTTTACAGCATATCAACCTTCCTGGGTTATTCAATGCCAAAGCCACACTTCTAAAAGAACAGTGGTGGTGCTATTCAACCCATAGCTGGGGGGAATAAGAGGGTTAATACCTTTCATGAGGGTATTAGCTCAAAAGTGAATGTAATAATGTGACTGTATTTTGGAATTGTTTACTACAACATCACAGTCCAACATGTTACCTTCTATGCCATGGAGACTCCTGCCTCATTTGTTTGGGCCTATGAAGGAGACGCTCATAGAAAATCAATTTTCTAATGATGATGATGTATAGGTGGCGACTAGCATGTAGTTAAGAAATGGTTTGTTTTTATGTTATATCAACCTTTGTGGGTTATTTAATGCCAAAGCCATCCTTGTAGAAGAACAACAGTGATACTATTTAACCCATAGCTGGGGGAATTCCGATGAGTATTAGTCTGAACATGATTATAATAGCGTGACAGGAGTTTGAACCAGCACACTTTGAGGCTGCAGTCCAATACATCAGTCACTACACCATGTTTAGAAAGTATTCAAGAAGTTTCTATGAAGTGAGTATACATGCCCACATTCAAAGGTGGAATTCCACAATTAAGAAGGAAAGAGATCATGTTGAATTTTTTATATTCCTTTTGGCAGGTTTTGTGTGCTTCCATTAAATTGATCAACATTTGCATAATCATCTTTTCCTAATTTTTTAAAAACTGAATTACACAAATTCTTTTACATATACCATCTTCATTCATTGCTTACCTCATAGAAATGTATGATTTTAACACAAAAATTAAATCAAAAGTGGACTGGCCCCCAGGCAAAAAGGATTATTGGCTTTTTTAACACATCCTGCTCTACCATTCATTCTACTCAGACACATCCACACACACACAAACACACACATATACATCAGTGGCAACTCAAGGTCATCAATGTTACTTGGGCTCATATTTTTAACGTAATTTGAAATATATATAATTTTGAATAAAAGAAAAATCTTAGCATTTAACTAAAATTTCTTCTAAATACAAATCCTCAAATCTCTGTGTCTATTGATACTTGACAGCTGGCCATTCTACAAAAACCAAAAGGATATTTTCTCTTTATCTGTAGTATTTTTGAAAACAAATGTCTCCAATCCAAGTTAAGTGCCTACTTTATTCGCCAATAGAATCTCTGATGTTGACTGCTCAATGTTTGATTGGTTGGATTTAATGGTATATCAACCTCTATAAGTTATTTAATGTCAGAGCCTTTTTACACATATATTATATATATGATTTGTAAATGCAAATGTTTAGGTTGATAATGGCTGGGTTTAATTGCAAATTGACCTCTTAAGGGTCAGTGAGTGCAAAATTTTGATATGTATGTTTGCGTATATACATATGTCAAAGCTTTTTGTTTGTATAAACTTGATGTTTGAAGGTGTTGGTAACATAGTCTATATCTTTAATAGGAGGCCAATTGTTTTTAAGAAGTTGATTGTGTTTTTGAGAGAAATTTTTTAAAATTGTTCCTTCATGCTGTTTGACTTATAAAACTTTTTCCTGGTGTGGTTTAGTTTTGTGCATTCTATCAAAATGTGCTTGATTGAGTATTGGTTTCCACATTGACATTTTGGGAGTGGTTCTTCTTTAAGAATGAAGGAGTGAGTCAGTCGAGTGTGTCCAATGCGTAGTCGAGTAAGGGTAGTTTCTTCTCTTCTAGTGTTATTAGGATCCAACTTCTTTTCTTTTAAAATTGGTCGTATTTGAAAGAGCTTATTGCGGGGATTTTCATCCCATAATTGTTGCCATTTTTTGGTTACTA
This sequence comes from Sepioteuthis lessoniana, assembly GCA_963585895.1. Classification (NCBI taxonomy): domain Eukaryota; kingdom Metazoa; phylum Mollusca; class Cephalopoda; order Myopsida; family Loliginidae; genus Sepioteuthis; species Sepioteuthis lessoniana. Next base: position 75,391,491 of record OY757911.1, on the reverse strand, counting down.
TTTGTTTGATTTTTGGTTTGAGGTCAGTATATGGAGTTTTAATGTTTTTATCAGGAGTCATGCTGATTGCAGCTTTAGCTAATGAGTCAGCTTTATCATTGCCCTGAATTCCAATATGGCTTGGAATCCAGCAAAATATCACCTTTTTGCTCTGGATCAGTGAGTTGAGTTTGTTGAAGATCTTGACAATTAGCGAATTTTCCAATTTGGTGTATTTGAGTGATTGAAGAACTGAGATGGTGTCTGAGTAGATGATGAATTTTTTTGAGCTACTTGTTGAAATTAGGTCAAGTGCCAAGTTTATAGCATAGAAAATATAGAAGCTTCTTTTGGAAGGCATTTTTTCAGAGATTTCTTGTGGAGAACTGCTCCACATCCAGTTCCAAAATTGCTTTTGGAGTCATCAGTGTAAATGTGTTGATAGTTTGGATAAATTTCCTGGATGTTGTTTAGCTTCTCTTGGTATATTAAAGGATGAGTTTTGTTTTTAGGTAGTTTATTTCAGTCAAGGCTAATGACAGGCTGCTTGAGTAGCCAAGAGGAAGAGCTTAGATGTATGGTATCATGAATGCTTGTGTGTGAAATGTCAGTCTCTTCCAATATATGTTTCATATGGAGGCCGAAAGGTTTTATGGTCTTTTTTTTATCAAATAGGCTCTTCTGTTTAGGGTAAAAAATGCAGTCATGAGCTGGATTGGTCGGGAGTGATTTTAGTTTACAATAGTATTCCAGTCCTAATTTAATAATTCTGAGTTTTAGAGGAGGTTCATACGCTTCAGAATAAAAGCTCTCCACTGGGAATTTTCAAAAAGCCCCCAAAGTGAGTCTCAATCCTTCATGGTGTACTGTATTTAATGGTTTGAAGTAGGTTTTTCTGGCTGCTTCATATATAGAGCAGCCATAATCAATCTTGGAGAGGATTAATGTTTTGTACAGCTTCAGCAAGGTGTGTTGATCTGCCTCCCAGTCTTTGTGAGCTATTATACAAAGTAGTTTCAATGTTTTGTTACATTTGTCTTTTAAATACTGAATATGTGGAATGAAGGAGAGCTTTTTATCAAAAATAACACAGAGGAACCTATATTGGTTAACAACTGTTATTTCTGATCCATCAAGTTTTAAAGTTAGGTTGTTGTGCATTTTTCTTAGTCTGGAAAAATGCACACACTGAGTTTTGGTTTTAGAGATTGTAAAGCCGTTTATCATTGCCCATTTATTTATTTTATTGATACCCACATATAATTGACATTCTACTGTACAAATATATTTGGATGAAGAAGTAATGCAGCAGTCATCAACAAACAAATATTTATCAATGCCAGAATTGAGGCAATTTGTGATGCTGTTAATTTTTATGTTAAAAAGTGTTACTGATAGTATGCTACCCTGTGGAACACCCTCTTCTTGATTTTGAATACCTGATAATGTTGTGCCAATGCGGACTTGGAATTTTCTGTCTGAAAGAAAGGATTTTATTAAGTTAGGAAGTCTGCCTTTCAATCCTATGTTAAGCAAGTCATTCATGATACCATACCTCCAAGTGGTCTCATATGCCTTCTCTAGAAGAATATAGCTAAAAGGTGTTGCTTTTGTATAATTGCTTCTCTTATGGTGGTTTCTAATCTGACCACATGATCCATTGTTGATTTTCAGCTTCTGAAACCACATTGGAAGTTGGTAAAAAGGTTGTTGGATTCTATGAACCAAACAAGCCTCCTGTTGACCATGCATTCCATCGTTTTGCACAGGCAGCTTGTTAAGGCTATTGGACGATAGTTGGATGCATAGAGATTATTTTTTCCTGGTTTAGGTATTGGGATGATAATTGCCATTTTCCATGATTTTGGGAATGTGCCATTTCGCCAGATTTCATTGAAGGCACTTAGAAGATAATTTAAGGATTTGGGAGGTAAATGTCTGAGAAATTCGTAATGGATATCATCTGGTCCGATTGTAGTGTTATGAGATTTTTGGATGGCTCCCTCTAGTTCAGACAATGTAAATGATTTGTTATAATTTTCAGTGTTATCTGATTGAAAGTTGAGCATTTGTTTTTCTTTTGTAGCTTTGTATTTATGGAATTCTGTTTTGGAGATTTTGGAAGAGGAATTTGTTGGAAAGGTCTCAGCCAGTGTCTCAGCAATATCTTTTATATTAGAGATTTGAATGTTGTTTTTAATGAGATGTTTGAGAGGAGCAGTTTGATTTTGCCAGCAATTTTCCTGTGTTTGTTTTGGTGCAGGAATTTAGTTGGTTTACAAAATTTTGCCAACTAGTTCTTTTAGCTTGTTTGATTATTTTTCTTGCCTTAGCATTGAGCTGCTTGAATGAGATGAGGTTACAAGCGAGAGGTTCTTTTTGAAATTTGCATAGAGCCGCATTTCGTTCATGGATTGCTATTTTACAGTCATTGTTAAACCAAGGAGTGTTGTGCTTGTTTGATGGAGAGTTTTTTGGTATAGTTTCATTTGCTATTGTGATTAAGGTTTCTGTGAAGTGTTTTATTTGGACTCTACAGTTTGGGTCTTGGACTAGTTTTGTATAAGTTTTTAAACTTTTGCCAGTCAGCTTTCTTTGTTTTCCAGCAGGGAGGTCTGTTATTTTCTTTGATTAGTTGTATTATTTCCATAATTATGGGAAAGTGTTCTCTGCCACAGGGATTGTTATGGACTTTCCATATATAATCCAAGTAGCTTGATGGATCTGAGAGAGGGATATCGATTGTCAAGTGGGAACTGGTACATAGGTTGAGGTAAGTTGGAGTTTTGTTATTCAATATGCAGAGGTTATTGTCATTGATAAACTTTTCCAAATCTGTTCCCTTTTTGTTGTTTTTTTGGCACCCCCCATATAGTACTGAGACTGTTAAAGTCACCTAATGAGATGTAGGGTTTAGGGATTTGTTCTATTAGTTTATCGAGTTTTTGGTTATGTAAGGGATCATGTGGAGGAAGATATATGCTGCAGATATTTATAGGTTTGTGTAGTGTAGCTTTGACAGCAATCACTTGAAGTCCACTGTTGATGTTTATTTGGTGTCTTTCCTTACAAAGATAGAGACACCTCCAGAAGCTCTTTGTCCATCTTTGTGTATGTAATGATATGACTGAAAATTTTTTTATTTGTAAATGGTTAATGTCTTTGAGGAATGTTTCTTGAAGACATACTGTTTTCAGATTATATTTTTTTAAGAGTAATAGCAATTCTTCATGATTGGCTTTAATACCTCTGCAGTTCCACTGTATTATTGTGTTGGTCATTTTTTATTGTGTTTGATCAGGGCAGTTCGACAGAATTATTTTGGGGATTTAGTTTTAGTTTCTTGGGGGCTGTTTTCTAATTCCATTTTTTCTAGTTGTCTAGATTTGTTAAGTGTTTCAATATTTTCAGTTTCTTGCAACTTTAGTTTTAATTTTTGTTTGTTTTTGAGGGTTTTTTTGTTTGCAGAAGAGTGAGTAGAAGTGGGAGGTCTTATTGGGGATCTTTGGTCTTTTAATCTATTTTTTGGGGGATGATTTCATAATTTGATTTTTAATTGATCGTGAGGTTGATGGTATTGGTTTTTCATCATGATCGTCTATTTCCACGCGGGTCTATGTTTGAGTGGGTAGCTCCTTATTTTCTGCAAGATCCCCTGATGTATTTGGGGTTTCTGGAGCTCTGACGATGTTAAATGTCAATTTAATTTTATTGATATAGCCTTCCCATTCTCCCTGCTCCAATTGGATTAGGGTTTTAATCATTGACTCATAATTATAAGTAGATTTGTTATGTTGGACTGCTTGAGCATATGTGGTGGCTTTAGAGCCTACTAATATCTTTCTTGCTTCAAGGAAAGGAATATTGTTTTGGTGTTTGACTTTCAATATTTCCTTTACTTGTCTCCAACTCTCACAAGATCTTGAATAAACAGGATGGTCTCCACCACAATTGGCACATTTATTCGAAAAGTCACAATCATTAATATGGTGATCAGGATTTTGTTGACCAAATTTCCCGCATACTTCCTTTCCTCTACAGTTATCCTTACCTTTGGCATTTATAACATCATAGGGGATTCGGAATAAACTGTTCCACCCTCTCCATTGTATAGCCGACTTTAATTTTTTCAGGTATGGTAGGTCGATTGAATGTCATTGCATATGTGTTTGTCTCTATTATTTCCCCTCTTTTTTAATTGTTATTCTTTTGACATCCGTTACACCTTGATTCTTTAGTTCTGATTTTATTTCTTCAAGGGAACACAGTGAAAGTTCTTTTCTCCTCACAATCCCTTTACTCACGTTCAGGGACTTGTGGTGGTAGGTTTTATAGCTGTGTTTGTGAAATCTAGTCATTTTAAGAAGGAAGCCCACATGTTTTTTCTTCGCAACCTCAACTAGTAAAGTTTGGTTTTGCAGTTTTTACACATTAACTGAAGTTAAGTTGCTGGAAATAACATTTTCGATTATAATGGTGATAGTTGTGTAATGGGAGTTTCTGTAGATTTCAATTACAATGAATCTAGGGAAAGGCACCTCAATGTCATCATCTGAATTGTCAGTATCTATAAATGTGTGTTTAAATTTTTTATTTGAGAAAGAAGCCATGAGTGGTAATTATTCTTTGCTGGTCCAATGCTCAACCACCCACCATGGAGTCCAACTTGACAAGAGAATGAACCAAGGGGGTAACCCATTTGCCTTGGCTGAGATGGGGATACAATACCAGTATACTCATGCAAAGAGTATGATTCTGAGCCTCTGCCAAATTCTGCTTTTAATTATACAACAATCTAACTGCACTCATAAGTCCTACCTCTCAGCACAATTGACCCTCAGCCCCCACCTTCTAGCATGTATGGAATAAAGGGTTTGGAATAGTTCCACAAAAGTAGATCGAGTAGTTCCACAAGAGCAGATTGCATGATACGATCGGGAGAAAACCAAACATATGTGCTGGGGCATGTCAGGACCAGCTGATTGATCGGATCGGGCCCAATCTGACCGCCCGTCAGACCAAGTAAGGGCCAAAGTGATGTGTTGCAAGCCATTGACCACTCTGTTGCTGGATCAATGACTGTTCAACCACCAGGGTTCCATCCTAGTGCCTTACAGGTCACCGCCCACAGCCAACAGGTGGCCTCATGTAGAGGGGGTCTTACCCCTCTGCAGAGGTGCAGTCGGCGTATTCTACAGCCCCAACCGACAGGGTGAGCTCAATGTTTGAATCAATGGAACAGATCAAAGACCCACATATACACAAAGATGCACATGTATATGCAAGTATATATAACTACTCACAGAACTGGAGCTTGAATCTTTTAAACTTGAGGTTGTATTATGAATAATAATATAATATAATAATAAACAGAAAAATATTTCAAGTTGAAATTTTACTGTTAAGCTGAAACAAAAACATATTCTTTGAAAAATGGGAAGTAAAACACATTGTGATTTTTAAATACTATTTTTTATATTTCAGCCAGAAATCTATTTGTTTGTGTCATATTATTTGAAGAATTTTCTTCATTTTTAGGGTTGATTTTCATAGAACCAAAATAACTAACCCCATTATTTTTTTTCCTTGTGCAACATTATTATAAACACTGTCAGCAAGATTCATCAAAATGAAATTTTTTTAGGGCTGGAAAAAGAAAGTCAAAGCTAAAAAAAATTAGTGAGATGAAATAATTATTCATGATGATTCAAGTCAGGATGTTGAGTCCAACCAAAGTCAAAGATAAATGACTTATTCCAAGTGAATTTTTATTGCTTCAAAATAGATAACTTGAAAAAATAGCTTTTTGTGCTGAGCCTGAAAAGCCCTACCTCAAGTGTAAACATTAGTTTTTGTTTGATTTCTTTGTTTATTGGCATATCAACCTTTGTGGGTTATTTAATGCCAAAGCTGTCCTTGTATTTGAACATTAGTGCTACTATTTAATCCATTGCTGTAAAGAGAAGGAAATTCTTACATTTGCCAAGGGTATCAGTCCAAAAGAGAATGTAATAGCATGCCACTGAGACTCCTCTACAGTTAACACACACACATATATATATATATATATATATATATATATATATGGAAAATCAACTGATTTCCATCCCCCCAAAAATTTTTCAGTGAGCATTGGCTTGAGAAGCTGTAATTTTTAAAATTTGTACTATTGCATTTATAGACCAATCAGCACTTCTTTAAGATTTGCTGACAATAACATTTGATTTGCTGTAAAAAATTTGAAGGATCAAAACTCAAAATAATTTAAGTAATCTTTTCCCTCCTAGTTTGTTAAGGATACATTCTTGAACCGATTTAGAATCATAGCTAAATCATCAATTTTTCATCTAATTTTTAGCCACTTATAAATAAGTGATAAAATTGATTCATTCTTGCCTAGGTTTATAGATTTATTCAGTAAAAACTTTTGGAGTAAAAATCTAACATTATATTCTTACAACAATGCATATCATTTGATTATCTTGGATCAAATGAGAATATTGTTTACATAGATATTTTTATAATACCATTATAGTCTTCACTTGCTAAGGAAAAATATTTCAGTTGCAGCTGCTTACATATTAGCATATAAACAAACTTTCTTTCTTACATAATGGCATACTTGCATAAAGATCTTTTACATACAAAATACATGAACTAGATTTAAACAATACAAACTGCTACATGAACATTTTTTCTCTGGTAATATTTACACTCTAACTAATATCATCTTTTCTAACAAGAAAAGACTTTGCAGTTTCTGTTTTTCAACAAACTTTTCACTCAATTTAAAGAAATAAAATTTATCAATTTGTAGATTAGTGTTTTATTCAATCATTTATACATTTACTTGTTGTATATATTTTTTCTTTTCATATGTGCGTAAGTAAAGTTGGTGACCGTAGTCAGGGGTGACCCGAAGATTCCCTTTTCAATAGCTACTTCACCGAGGTGTAGGGGAGAGCACTACACTTTTCCCTGAATTACTCCACTTTATCATTGATGCATACCTTATAATGCTGAGTGTTAAGCAAGAAGATATTAAGTACCATTTTTTTTAAGTCTTTGGTATGACTCGACCTGGAATTGAACCTCGGTCTCTCGTACCATTGGCAAACACCCTACCCACTGACATATAATTATTATGCCTTTGCATCTATCACAACTCTGGAATCCAAACATTAATTGAGTTCCCAGGTCCCATCAGGAGATAAATATTATCAGCATTTCTATTACGATAAATAATTTTAGACATTTGCTTTGTCATGTAAATATTTTTTTTTACAATTTCTCTCTGGAACACAGATTTGTATGAATAATATTACACTTAATAATACAAGAAAGCTTTATCACAAATTATGGCCCTAGGACAAAAAGATCAGAGACTTCTCAACACATTCCGTTCATTCCATATATATATATAAGTAAAGTTGGTGACCGTAGTTGAGGGTGACCCAAAAGCTGCCCTTTCAAAAGCTACAACACCAAGGGGAGGGTGCTACTCCATTCCCTGGATTGCTTTATTTTACCCTTGATGTGTACCTTATAGTACTAAGTGTTAAGCAAGGAGGCATCAAGTACCATTTTTTTGAGTTTTTGGTATGATTTGACCTAGGATTGAACCCTGGTCTCTCAGACCATATTAATCATAAAAGATAAAGAGAAATTTATTGTGGTGTTTATTTCCAAAGTTATATAAAAAAGAACAGCTATTTCCATTCATTCGTTTGCATGTTTTGCTCATCCCTGTAGCCAAGTGTGATATCTTCCACTCTCCCTTTCAATCAGAATATTCTTAAATATCAAAGGCCTTACATTGGTCATAAAAAAAACTTTTTATAGCTTGAAATTAGGGGTTGTTTATTACACAAAGTTGTTCATTACTTGAATATACCTAGTAACTAATATTATAGGCAGAACCATGGAAACTCCACAGAATGAAAATAATTGAGAGCAACTACTTAACCAAGAAAGTATGATTTGCAATTTTATTACATTTAAATCTAATCGTTCACTTTGCAATGAATAATGCTAAAATAAACAATATACATCCTTAAATCCTCTCAAACCTTCAGCAAGCCAATATAAACCAAGATATGTTTAGTATTCTACTAAGTGAGGATAGATGAAGGTAGCATTGTCCAATTCTATTAGAGTTGAACACTGTGTTGGAACACAAAATAGTACAAATGATAAAGTTGTATATTCCACAATAAAATATGAATCATTATTAAAATTAATAACAAATAAAAGTACTTCCTGTTTAAATAAGATTATTAAAAAAAATACTGAACCTGGAGTTTACCTGAAGTATATACAAGCAGCAAATTAAAACACAAACACACAAGCCGCTCAGGTGTGCCGGCATATATCAGAGAGACCTCTGTTATAGATGAAACAAATATCACCAGCTACAATTACAACCAGAAAATAGAATATGATTTCTTCAGTAAGCAAAGATAAGAACATCTTTTTTTTTTTATTTTACCTTCCTTTTCTACATAAGAAGATAACCTTTCTCTCTCACTTTTTCCAGCAACATGAAAGTAAATGAACTGTTGCTATAAGAAACTTTCTGACTTCAACAAAGTATATAGATTGAACTTTAAATTTTGACTAAAACTACTTGGATATTATACAAACTTGTTATTATGTTTCTTTTAAGAAAGAAAATAAATATTAATATTATCTTTATTTTTATTACAATGCTAGTTTGACCTTTCTTTTTTTATATTGATGTAAAGGTTTCTTTAGCCAGTGCAATTATTTCACTATGCCTGGCTAAATAGAAGCTTTCACTCCTGCAACAAAAGTTTGATCAGATGCAAATTCTTCTTTCTTGTTTAAATAGGTATTTTTGATTTTTTTCATTCAATGGAATTTTTACTGGTCTTGCTAATGTTGAAATATTTTAGCAAAAATGCATTGATTCATTTGAATCCACTTGAAAATTGAGACTGTCACTACTTCAGTCGCTTGATTGCCCAACTACCTTTGGTTAAAGCAAAATTTTGCTTCTAATCTATGAATGTTAAGTCTTTATTCTGATAAATTTGTAATGAAAATGTCTCTTTTGTGACAAATCATATTCAGGACAAAGTTTTTATGGTGAAATATCTCAGTGTATTTTATATATGTAAATGTTTTACATAGCAATATTTCATATTACTTCACAAAGGAATTTATGAAAACTGGATAAACCTTATTACTATTATGAATGCAAATTCTTCCATTCCTCTTTTCTCACATTGGCAAGAATTGTTATGTTGGAGAAATGGAGAGAGCTATTTGAGTGACACCAGCCTTCTAAAGAAAATGGACATTTCATCAAGAAACACCAGATAAAAGGGTACATTTTAGGAATAATATAGAAGCAGGTCATATGCTTAGAGACAGAACAGAAAGCCGTACATAAAGAGACTTTAAGATCCAAGGAAGTATTCCCTTTTGTTGTGTATTATTGAAATTGGCTGGAATTTGTTCTGCTTCTTTTTTGTACCACATTTACTTTTGATCTTTATTTAGGTGCCTATGTGGTTGTGTTTGCATTATTTCTGAATTTCTGTTGCAAGCAACCATTTGGACTGTCAGGTTGGGTTAACCCACTTTTAGAATGAAGACAAGGAGGTTTCTTTCTTTCTCATTCTTAAGCTTTTTTTTTCATCTGGTCTCTATGTTATTATTGTCATTGCTCTTAATTTTGCCAGTCCAGTTTTTAGTTATGAAATTTAGCTGCTGCTATAATAGGCACCTGGCTTGAGATGTTAAAAAGCAGCATGGCTTTGTAAGGTGGTTTAGCAGCAGGAGAGAGTAAGTAACTCTACATCATATTTACCAACCCCTTCGCTTGGGCAGGATATGACACAAGGTCAATTTTTAAGTGGAGTTTAACAGGTTTGAATTCAGAGTTTTCCTTCTCCTAGACTAGTTGCCTCACCAAGGCTGAAGAACCAAGTCTGCCCTACTATTTACCCATAGCTGGAGGGATAATAATTGGATTCATACCTTTCCCAAGGGTATTAGTGCTATGTGAAATGCAATCAGTCTGGTCCAGGATTTGAACTCGTGTCGCCGTGTCCAATTCCTATGACGATAACCATTACACCACGGGCACCTCCACTCTACATTGTATTCATATGATTTAACCATTACAATCAATATTGATTTTTTGTTTGTAGGTAACATTTTAAACAAGCCAGAGCTTATTTGTTTGTACACATTTAAAAATATTTCAAGTAATCTATCTAACAAATAATTCTATTTAATATTAATTGTCTATTTGCACACAGGTAAATGCTTTTAAGTATTGCTGTCTAACACTAATAGTTTAATTTATATACAGTTAAATGGTTTTAATTATTACTGTATAACACTAACAATTCAATTTAATAATTGTCATTTGTTTGCATACAGATAAATGGTTAAACAGTTCTATTTAACCCATAGATGGGACTCTAATAGGTACTACCAACCCGAGTCAGAGTGGACTTGGGAGTAATAGCAATGAAGGGGTTCTCCACATTCTCCATAGCTCTAGGTCTGAAACTTTACCATCAGATGGTTTAGGTGGAGCTCTCACCTCTCTGCAGAGATGGAAATTTACTAAGCTTTTGCTTAGATGTGGCACAAGGTCATATAAAAGGGGCACCCAATGAGACTCGAACTCACTCGTGAAGGTTTGCTAGTCGAGTTTGCTAACCATTACACCACCAGAGGCGCCTTTTTAAAGCCACCCTTCTAGAAGATCAATGATGGTGCTATTTTACCCATAGCTGGGAGGATAAGGGGGTTCATACCTTTTCCAAGGGTATTTGTCTGAAAGTGAACGTTATAGCGCGACTGGAGTTCGAACTCACGTACTACGATTTCGCAGACCATTGCTTTAACCATTACACCACAGGGACACCCCCAACCTCTCTGCAGAGATGCTGTCAAGATATTCTATGACCACAGCCAGTTGGCCTGTATAATATTAGGGTATATCAAAATTATTTTCTCTAGCTTTAATTAACAGTATTTTTCAAAGCTTACTAAATGTTCTATATAAATAAAGATACTTCCATTCTTTAAATTTTAAAATCTTAAGTGTTGCCAAACAAAGTGTTCATTGTTGCTTTAATATTTTAAAAGAACTTTCCAAAATCAATGAAAAGCTTTTGTGACCTCTCAGATAATTTTTACATTCAGTCACCATCAATATTTTCTTTGATATTTTTCATAGGTTAACTCTTAAACAGTTATTGATGAAAATCTGAGTGAATCTTTGTAGTGGTACACATTTTAAACTAATGATGTTTATTTTTATGGTATGTCCAACCTTGTTTGGTTATCTAATGCCAATGTCAGTTTTTTTTGGTGGGGGGGTTGTAATCATGTGGTTTTAAGTAACTAATCCTAATCAATTGAAAACAATTATAGCTTCACGTATCTATTCTTTATACAAATAATTTGAACACAATTATATGATTTCAAGTATTCTAATGTAATACTTATAATTTTCAAATGGATCTATCTATTTGACCCATATGAAGTGCTTGTGGCATAACAGTTATTATTGTAGGAAATAGACTCAGCAAACAGAGATCAAAACCCGAGAGAAGCTGTTTGCATTTCACTTTTTAGGAAAGGTATGAATAAATGTATCCTTCCCCAAACTAGGGCTAAATAATAGGGCACACTGGATACTTTAGCTTTGTTTAAATGACCAATCAAGGGTAAAGAAAACTGAATTCAAACCAGCTTTACTCCACTTTAAAAAATTTACCTTGTCTCCCTATATTGCTCATGGTGGAGGGATTGAGTAAATACATATATTGAACCCAAACAGGTACAACCACTCAGTTTCTGAATGAACATAACAATAATGGAAACAGAGAGGTGACTTTACATACTCCAGAACAAGATCCTCACCACTAGATATTTAACATCATAGCTAGAGCATGGCTAATGAGAGAGGCCATTTTAAACAAACAAATGTAACAAAGATATCATACCAGAAATTCAATTATAAGATATTATTACACATGGCCCTGGATGAAACAGTTGTGAGGATTTAAATGTTTTATGTCATGAAAGGTATCGTTTAAAAAGCAATGAAAAAAGAAATCTAAATAAACTTGTCTCATCAGGAAACCAGCTTGTACAATCATATTTAGCTCTCTATGTAAGTGCTTTGTATTTTGTACATAGCCTCTTCATATGTTTCTTTTTATTTCATGTTTTAACATTAAAATATATCTTGAAGTGAGCCTTTAATACTGTCAAAGAGACACAGAAATCCAATGTATGATTTATGTTTATCATCACTAGTTTTATGGCTTTTATCAGCAGTTGATGTTTTTTTTCTTCTGAAATCTTGCAATCCGAAATTATGGCTGTTAGTTTTATGTACAGACAGTAAAATTCAAAGCACGACAATCTTGTTATTATAAACAACTTTTTTCAGTTGTGTTGTGTTACTCTGCTCATCCATAAATAGTGAAAACAACAATTACCATATCTATCTTCGAATGAAATGTACTTTTAGACTGCATCAGATGTATGAATATTATAAACAGGATTCTTAGTACTAAAGATTCACACTGTATAATAAAGTAGTTGATGAAATGTACAAAAATTTTTCCTCTTCCCCAAAATGAATTATTCAACAAAGGATTGATTTTACATACATTATACTAACATCAGAAAATATGATTATTCATAAATTCCTTTGACAAATAAAGTTTTTGGTGTTGAAACTTTAAAATTATCTAATTAATAATTGTGATGATATAATATCAATGTTACTTGTTGACAGGTGACACTGAAAACAGGTGTGTTTATATCTAAAAGAAATTTCAAAGCTCAGAATCAGAATTTTAAATGTAAATACATCCCCAAGTGATGATTCACAATATCAACCAAATGGGACTTTGCCACAGAGCTGAAAAATTTATGGAACAAGAAGGTAACAGTGATACCAATGGTAATTGGAGATCTTGGAACAGTTCACAAGAAACTGGAAAGAAACTCAACGAGGTCTAAATGAGTCAGGGCTAATTCGAAAAATAAAAATTATGAAACTTGTCTTGTTCTATTTTTTAATGAAATGTTTTTGACAAAATGCTCATTAGAATATTCTCTGTGCAGCATTTTCCTGTTTCCAAAACTGAAAATTTATCTTAATGAAATTTGAGAATGTGGAGGTTGTTAATAGTAATATCATGGCATAGATTCAGATATCATCAGAATAGTTTCAGAGATGCTTGGATCTATGAAAAACTTTCTAGAAAAAGTATGTTGAATAACAAGAAAATTTAAAGAAAATTAACATTTCATTAATTGTTAATTACTATCTTAGTAAATATAACATCAATTTTGATATTTTCTGAACACTCTTTGTATATATTGTTCATCCCAACATTTGAGTACCCAGAACTTAAATACTTTTTGATGTCCCCCATCTCCATATAAGAAAAACAAATGTATTTGAGTGAAAGGATTGTGAAGTGTAGAACAGGAGTTTCTTCTTTCTCTTTTCTTCTGAAACCTGTTGCTTTTTGGAAGCAATTTGCCACACACATTATGTCATATCACCATAACTGTAGACAGGTTGAAATTGGCAGTTATCAATAATTTAGGATAAAGCAGAAGTAACTGTATAAGTAATGAAATGCTTAGAGGCATCAAAATTCATTTTATTATTTCAAGAATATGTATATCATGCATTACTTTGCTTATAATTGTCACATGGTGTTAGTCATGATAATGAATTATGATTTTTTACAAATTATTTGGCTACTTAGGTGCTCCTTCTGAAAATCTACTTGCTATAAAACTGCAACTGCATCACAAATGATGTGTGGATGCAGCCCTAATCCCTTAAGGAAGTGAGACATTTACAATTGATTTGATGTTGATTTGATTGCTAAACCAGGATCTCTATCTAAACTAGCAGATTAGATTCAGTTTAGTTTTAAGTTTTTGTCAACAAAAAAGAAATAGTTGGTAGAAAACTTTTCTGGTTGTTAAATGATTCACTTATCAAAAAAAAAAATGCCTACTTTTCACTGACATGATAAGTAATATATATTTTACTTTTTCTATCTAAATATACTGTCAATAGAATTTTGTTTGTTTAAAGTTCAAAAGAAGATCAACTATTATTGTTACTCATTAATGTATAACTCAATAACATAGTCTAATTATCTATAATCAATTGAAACCAAAACAATGAGATCAATTCTCGTGATTTAGATTCTATTTTATACTTTGATCCTAACCGGAGAGCACATGTAATGAATTTGAATACTGTTTGACCATTCACAGTATTTGAGCCTTAACAATGACCACATGAGAAGATCCATCACTTCTGATCAGGTACAAGGTTTTTTTGTCAAAATCTCAAATCCCCTGGATCGGTTAGCTCTTCTACAGTTCAGATTTAGCTTCTTATGTTATTCCAAAAACTAAAATCACTTTTGAAATGTTGTGCACCAGATGAAGAAGAACATAACTAGGCTGTTGATGGAGATGCCATCTAGAGAACTTACCAGAGTGAAGGCCGAAAGGGATGGATTGCAAGAGAGAGTCAATGTGTGCCTTGAGGATGATGATTTGGCACTGTTATAATTGACTCTAGAAGAGTATTCCATATTCTGTTCTTGCTCTTTATATTTTTAGGTTGTTACTTCTTGTTCCACTCCTGGATTTTAGATTTTTCTACCGCTTTGCAAACGGTGAGGCATCTTTATTGGAATTCCTCTTTAATACTTATATACTTCTATGATCACATCATATAAATGTAAATAGTAATTTCAATATTTGGTTTCCTTTTACTGGTTTAATGACAAATCAACTCTTATGAGCAATTTAATGCCAAATCCTGTTAATATATATATATAAACAATTTATAGTTCTTTCAATCTCACTTGGTGGGTTAGTGATAGACCAAATGCAGTATCAATTGGAGAGTGTTCAATATCTGATAGACCAACTACATAATATTATAATAAATAAATATATATTAGTTTTTATATATATTTAATAGCATAGATGCTAATCTGTAACCACAGGTTTCATGCCATCTTAACATGGCAATCGTCGGGCAGAAAAAGAAAGATTTTGGAGAAATTGAAAAAATTTAAAAGATCTTATCAAAAGAATTTTTATATTAGAATTGTGTGTGTGTGTGTGTGTAGATTATATTTGCATATTGTTGTTTGTGGTCATATATATGATTGTTAGTTTGTGTGTGTGTGTGTATGATGATAAATGCGCATGACAGTTTTGAGGCTGTCTCATGAATATATGTGTAGCAAATGGTGACAGAAGATGGTTGGGAATTTTGCCAAATAAAATATTTTATTGTGTATTGTGATGATTTTTACAAAGAGACAAAATTATCTTCATCATTGCATTATGAAGAAATAAAGTTACCAACCAACTGAGCAAATAGTTAGTTGGTAACTTAATTTCCAAACAAACTAGAGCTCATTTGTTTGCATACAGTGAAATAGTTTCAAGTATTTCTATCTAATAATTATTCAATTTAATATCAATTGTTTGTAAGCACACAAAAAGTTCCAACTATTGCTATTTAACACTTATATTTTGATCAAATATTAATCATTTGTTAGCACACAGTTTAAACGGTTTCAAGTTTTGATATCTCAGGGTAATTGACACTCAGCCACTGCCTTCTAGCACCTTTAAAATGAAATAAGGTTGCATGTTTTTTTGCCATGAGCAATTTGAAGAATATGATTGAGACTATCATATAGGTGGTTGGGCACGACATGACCAGCCAATTTATCGGATCCAACCACTCATCTAGCCTTGTAAGGGCTAAAATGAAGTGTTGCAGGTCACGTTACCTCTTTGTTTGGCAGGTCATTGACTGCTCAGCTATCAGGATCTCATCTTCAAGCATTATGGGTTGCCACCCACAGCCAACAGGTGACCTCAATGGAGGGTCGTTACCACTTTGCACAGGTGTTGTCAGCATATTCTACAGCCTCATCTGAAAAGGCTGGCTTTTAATATGGATATGCTTATTTATTTGGCAATAGGTGTTGCTTTGTGGTGCTATACTGCACTTTTTCAGTTAATCACATATGTTTTTTCTTGAAAGGTTTCTGTACACAATGAGTGAATTGGGAAATTATAATCATAAGAAAAATATATTGTCCTAAATTTTCAGAAATTTGCCAAAAACAAAATTCCTAATGAAAAATATATCTTACAATTAAAAAAAAAATTGGCTGCTTTCTATTTAGAACTTTCTCTTACTGGAATTTGTCATATGTAAAATTGACTGAGTTTTTATTGCATTAGTAAAAGATCAAATTAGGTTAACCTTTATGTGAAATAAGATGAAAACAAAAAACAAAAAATGAAACAATTATTTTGTTTCATTTTTTTTTTTGTTTTCATCTTATAGTAAAGTCCAAAACTGAACAGATACAGGATATCTATATAAAATGAAAAAGAAAAAAATAAGCAACATGCTTCTCTCCCCATCTTCATGTGAAGACATTGTTTTTTGTAAAATAAAATTTCATTTCTAATGAATTTACGTCTATAGTGAAACAACTTAATTTTCTTACTTTTTTCATATATTTTAACCCACACATAAATATCTATCGATAACATGTTCATTAGAAAGGTAAATCCTTTGTAAAGAGAATTTACGAAAGGTCATTTACCAAAAAGTATAGCTGACTGGCTTAAAATCCCAAAGTTAATGGACATTTTGATGTTAAACATCATTTCTTATTTTATTCAGCAGTTTTTAAAAACTGTGTATTTTATTATCATTTGGAAATGTAGGTAACAAATTTGCTGTCTAAAACCTTATTTTCATCAAGCAGAAAAATATTTTTGTTCCTTTTCATAACAAAATCAATTAGTTAACCCCAAATATTTAATTAAAAGCTTCAAAGTTAATTGTTTAAATTTTAAAGTTATCTGATATTTCCTTGTCAAATTCTTTGATGAAATTTTCATTCATTTAATTGTATGGCCTAGTTTGATTTTAATCCATAGAATTCTAACTTCTCATGTCTTTGGGTCCCCTAACCTGTCAAAAAATTGCTGAAAATATCAAATATAATCTGTTATTTAACATTATATAACTCATCAGACTAGAGTAGACTGGGTTTCTAGCCTTTTCATGGCAAATATTTAGGGAGAATCAAAACTCAGAATCCAAACCAACTGCACTTCATTTAAAAATTGACCTTGTGTCACACCCTGTTTGTGACGGAGCGGTTGCATAAATACTTGCTTATCAGACTCCAAGCATCTCAACAGTTTCCCACAACAGAAGATCTTCAACAACCTATTAGTATCTTAAAATACCCTTAAGGAATTCATCAGTTCCAGGAATTCAAAATTTTATGCCTGCAGAATAGATTTACCATTGGTAATTTTGCAAAGATTTACATTAACATGCGGGAAATTCTTTAAACAAATTAACCTCTTTTCCTCTTCATTTCTATCTCTTGGATATTTTACCACTGACAATAGTAAAGGAATGAGTCAGCTGAAACATTGTATCAACAGAACTAAAAATGCAACATCCTTTAATTATCTTAAGAATGTACATTGTGGAGTAGACTTGTTTATTGGATTTGGTTTCAGTTTCTTTGTTTAATGGCATATCAACCTTTGTAGTTAATTTAATGTCAAAGCTATCCTTCAAGAAGAACAGAAGTGGTACTATTTAATCTATTGCTGGGGGCTTAACAAAGTTCATACCTTTCCCAAGGGTATTTGTCTGAAAGTGAATGTAATAGTGTGACTGTAGTTTGAACTTGCTTACATTCTATTACTTTAATCATTACACCATGAGGATACCCACCTTGTTTATTGGAGGTAATAATACATAGATGCTTACTGTTCTTATTTCAATTAATAAATTTTATTTTTAGTCTATATATAGTGTTTAAAATTGATAGTTAAAAACTATTATTATTTTTGCACCAAACCCATACATTGTTGTACAATTATCAAAAAAAAAATGTTACAGAATGACAATTAAAAACAGTTCATTATATTACCCTCAAAATTAGTAATTTGCTTTGAAAAATAATCATTTAAAAATTTGCTCATACATTTGAAGTAATGAGCTAATCCTAAAAGAAAAATTAAGGTACATTTTCTTTTGGTTGGTAATAGTATGCTGCAAAAAAAAAATCCTTTACACACATTTCATTAAATAAAATATCTCAAAAAGATAAATGACTGTGCCATTCTAAAGATTTTAGGCTTACGAACTATGACCTATGCAGAGTAAATTTTGCAGTTACACTGCACATTAATCTGATATATCAGGTGGAAGTATTCAACATTGTACTTCCTGGAAATATATTGCTAAAAAGAAGAAAAAACATTTGTAAATAATGAGAAACTCTTCATTTCAAAAGAATTTTAAGGACAAAAAGAGAAGATTCAGTTCTTTTCAAGGAGGAAAAATAATAAGAATTGTATAGATTCTTTTCAGCTAAGGTTTACAAAGACTGGAATCTTCAAAAAAAGAAAGAGAAAACAAAAAAATACACACCAAAAATAAAATAAGACCAGAGAAAATTAATTTTTCTTTTTGAGTACCAGGCCTAAAAAGATTTCTATTTTTTTCTACCCCTAAATTGAATAATCTGACAATATTTGCTACTTCCCTATACTTATTGCCTGCATTCAAGTTAATAATTATTGATTTACACAATTCTTTTTTCTCTATTTTACATATATTTCTTCTTTTTTTATCATATATTCACTTTATAATAAGGTGCTTTTATTTAAATTGTTAATGGTTGATTTTTCTCTCATTTTTTTTTATAAAATTTGTCCATTCATATTTCACAAAAGGAATTCATTCAAGTATATAATTTTATTAATATATGATACTTGCTAAAGTTTAATTCAGTCAGATTCATTTTTTCTTTTCATTTTAGGAGATATCTTATGAAGTGCACTGCACTAAATATAGTATGGCCCATAAATAAGTACACCTAGAACACGTTTTCCATCCTGTCAACAGGGCTTAGAATATACTGACTGTATCCCCAGCGAAAATGCATGACCCCACAAAAAAGGGTGCTCTGAGTATGACACTAAACTACATTTGATGAGGAGCCTCTAATTTTGGAAATCTGGGGAGTATGGAGAACCTCTTCCTTGCCATCACTTCCTGGTCCATTCTGACCCAGAATGGTAATACCTATTCGGGTCCCATTTAATAATTCATATGTGCAAATAAAACAAAAAAGTTTAAGAAACAGCTATATAAAAATATAAATATAAACATATAATGAGTGTGATTCCCAAACCTCTTGGCATAAAATAACCCTAGACAGGATGACATGCTACCATAGTCAATCAATCAATCAATTCCTAACATTTTTTCAATAAAAAGTCAATTTTCTTCCCTAAAAATTTGTATATATATTTTTTGAATTGGGAAATTATATATTATAAATTGATATAAAATAACTTGAAAATTTGGCAAGCACTCAGTGCGACACACATCCAATGGACAGCTATTTCAATATTATTACCTATGACTGGTTAATTTGGCATTGCTTTGATGCGATGTGGACTAATTGCTCAGTGGCAGAGTTTCAGCTCTGAATTCTCTGGTTGTTGGTTTGATCTCAAGTGATGGAGATCATGGTATACACTTCTGGTGATACATAATAAGGTTGAAATAGCTATCCAGTGGTTCTGTATTTCATGCTGAGTGCTTGCCAGATTTTCAAGTCATCGTCATATTTACCAACCCCTCCGCTCGGGCAGGATATGACACAAGGTCAATTTTTAAGCAGAGTTTAACAAGTTTGAATTCAGAGTTTTCCTTCTCCTAGACTAGTTGCCTCACCAAGGCTGAAGAACCTAGTCTGCCGTACTATTTACCCATAGCTGGAGGGAGAATATTTGGATTCATACCTTTCCCAAGGGTATTAGTGCTATGTGAAATGCAATCAGTCAGGTCCAGGATTTGAACTCGTGTCGCCGTGTCCATATCCTGTGACGATAACCATTACACCACGGGCACCTCCAAGTCATGGTAATTCAATTTATTATATATATAGATATATACGAGGATTTTATTGTTTTTAGTGGAACATAATTCAATAAAATAAATATTATTTATTATCATTTATTACTAAATTCAACAACACTGAAATCTAAAAAAAACTTCTTTATCCAACTTGTTTTGAATTCATGAAAGCTACAAATGAAACAAGCCAATTCATCTTTGTCAAAAGACCAAATTCTGACACACAATGATGGACTCCATTTGTCAAATATAAAAATGAATATTGTGACCATTTTTCTGTTACAACCTCAGCAGGCCAGGTAATTAGAAAGAGCAGATACTTATTCTTTTATCAAGCATTTTCTTTTTCTACCATTGTAATATGCTAGTGATAAGATCTTGGTCAAGATAATTGTAACAATGTCACCAGATTTATATAAGGGGTGCGACCCAAAAGTTTGAGGAAGTTTTGGCCGGTAATGTAAATGTCCCATAGCTTTGAGGGTATACAGTCAAGGGCCACTAGTTTACTAGTTGTCACTCTGCATTGCACGTGGTGTATAAGTACCAAAGAGTTTATAGTATTTACCATTAATAATTAAACTCTTGACAATGTTTTATTAAAAATTTAATTTTCTTCTACTCAGAGATTTTATTATTTCTAATATGATCAAAATAGCTAAAATTACATATTGATTATCAAGGATATCTATAACCTTGAAAATACAAATATTTCAGCAGCCTAAAAAATATATTGCCCAGACGGCTGGGGCTGTTCTATACACCAACAGCACTTCTGCAGAAGGGATAAGACCCCACCCACCCCCACAAGTGTCCTGTATATGACACTGAACAATCTAATGGTGAGGTTCCAGTGGAGCTTTGGAGAATACAGAGTACCCCTTTATTAACAATAATCGCAGGTCCATCCTGGCCCGGTGTGGTAGCACCTGATAGGGTCCTATCTATGGGTTAAACAGAATTAACAGCATACTTATGCTAAACTGAACAGTTTGACTAAACTGAATAGTTTAAAATAGAAATGTTTTTGACAATTAAACCGTACTTACTTTTAAACTGCATGCTTATGCTAAACTGAATTATTTGAAATAGAACAGTTTTTTGACATTGAAACTTTATTTACACTAAACTGAATTGTTTAACATAGAACTGTTTTGACATCTAACTGTGTGTAAATGAAATCTGTTCTTATACTAAACTGAATTACCTGAATTAGAACTGCTTGATTAAATAACCTACAAAGGATGATATGCCATAAAACCCAACCAACCTATAAAGTATATCTCATATATTCATGCAATTTTATTTTTGGTTACTGACACATTGAAATTTAATTTTTGGTTATCTAATTTTACTGCTGTAGTATTTGGTAATAAATAATACTGAATAATATTTACTTTGATTTGCTAATATGCCACAAGAAATTATAAAATCCTTGTGCATTTGGTTTAGAAGAAAATTACTTTTTAAAAAAATTCTTAGAGTTGTATCTATTTATGAACAATATTGTATGTTCCTCTCTTTACTATTGATATTGTGTCATGTCTTGAGAAAGGCATACATCTACTTCTCCCTCCAACTATTTGTAAAATAGCAAAATTGACTGGGCTCTCTAACTAGTGTAAAAGTCAAACAATTGATTATAAGGACAACTTTTCTTTTGAATCTTGTCAAAAACAATAGAAAACCACACCAATCTCTCATAGTTCACAATTACTATAAAAAGTCATGATTGGTTATGTCCCAAAAGTACATTGCAGTTTCTATTTCATTATTTCATCAACTGTTTTAAATTCATTTTCTGTCCATTTGTCTGTCTAAAATGTTCAGGTAAATTCTTTTTTTGAGCATCTGTTAAAGAAACTGTTTCTAACTTTAATGTTTTCTTTACACTTCCTTTGATAAAAAATAATCACAACATTATTTATTCACATGGAAAATTAGAACAACCAAATATTTAAAAAAAAGAAAAAGAAAAAAAAAGCTTAACTACTGTTTGCTGCTAATTAAGACATTTTACAGAAGCCAAAAAATGAATAATGAAACCATTCAATGTACCAAATAAAGTTACGGTCCTGTCAAGAGCTTAATTATAATCAGATAAGTACTTTTTTTCATAAAAGAAACTAGTAATGGTTAATTAAATGGAAACACATTATCAATAAATTTATTCCAAACTGAATCAGAATTTTTTAAAACTTGCTTTACATTAGAGAACTTCAAAGCACCAAACTCTTATCCAAGTTGAGAACTTGATAAAACAAGAATAAACTAGCTGAAGTACCCATCTTTGTTGAATAATGTGTTATATGTGTACATGGTATTGCCAGGGAGAAGAAAAGTAAGAAAGGGAAACAGAAAAGACTGACTTGGGTTGGATGTCAAGGAGAAGAAGAAACGGTATAAAAACAATAAAAAGGGGTTTAATTTTATACATAAATATACAAGATATTTTTTAGTGGGTGGGTTGTGGAATGAGGGTTTACAAATGAAATTAAATCATTGAATGTTCGTTCTACAATTACAGAATCCTCTCAAAATGTTCATGAATATACTAATTCGTTGTGGGCTATTGTTAATGTATCTGTGAGGTGAAGTGGCTTGGGCTCAAAATATCTTAAGGACACTATCTCTGCTTGGCTGTTGAGGTGAATGAGGAAGTTACTACATACAGAAGACATGAGTAAATACACTTAGTTATCATAATAAGTTCAAATCCTTGATAAGGCTGTGTGCATTTCACTTTATGATAATGCCCTTCAGAAGTGCACATGTCCTTCTCTTCTCCCTCCAGCGATTGGTAAATAGTAGGGCAGACTGTGTTCTTTATCTTGGGTTAAGCAACCAATCAAGAAGAAAAACTCATGATTCAAATCAGCTGTACTCTGCTTAACAAATTGAGTGTGTCACATTCTACTCATGGTGGAGGGGTTGGTAAATACATTCATATAGTAGATATTTAGAGAACTGTGAATGAGAGCTGGCCATATTATTCATGTTTTTTGTAGGATTGTGAAAGTGAAGTATTTGCTTTGTCATTGGCCTAAAAAATTTAGTCCTTTTTCACATGATATACTCACCACAACTTGATCCACAGAAATCAGATGGTGACCTTGAATGCCTATTTACCATTTTTTATTTCAATGAAAAGACCCATGAATCATGATGATGTTTGACAAAGTGCAACAATAGCAAGATAAAGTGATTTAGAATCTTTCATAAAAATGCTTATAAGCAGTTCTTTCTTTAGAGCTACAGATAGTGCTCAGAAGTATTTGAACAGCACAATTTTTTTTCCCAATGATTAATATTGCTGGTGATATTAAATATTTTAGGCAGTCTTTTGAGGTAGGATTAAAGTTAATTTAATAGTTGAGCAAACCTTCCAAATAACAAAGTGTGTTCACCATTTTACTCTCCTTGATCAATTCTGAACAAGATTTTAGAAGAATAGAAAAATAATTTTTTTTTTCATTTAACAATTTCATTCTATAAAAATTTTTCTAAAAATTTACCATTCAGAATAACAATATATAATTATATATTTATCCAACCCCTCCAGTATTATCTAACACAAGATCAATTTTTAAGTAGAGTACAGATGGTTTGAATTTATAGTATTTTGTCTCTTAGACTGGTTACCTACCAATGCTAAAGAGCTCTGTCTGCTCTATTATTTACCCATAGCTAAGAGAGAATAGTGGTATTTGGGCCTTTTCAAAGGGCATTAGTACAAAGTGAAATGCCTTATTCAGGATTTGAACTTGGAACATTCATACCCATTTCTTTAAATAAGCATTATCCAACGTACACTTCTATAACAAAACATAAGTAAATGTTATATTATTTGCAATAAAATTTGGTTTTTCTTGTTTTCTACTCTCAAAATTAATCAATTCAAACAGTTTGGTCAAATACATATATATGATAATCTGTGTGTGTGTGTTTGTGTGTCAACCAAAGGTTACCAAAGTTACTTGGATTCATATTTTTAATATCATTATGAGTATAATTTAAATATAAAAAGAATCTCAATAACCAACTAAATATTTTTCTGAGTAAAATCTATCAAATCTCTGTAGCTTAACCCAGATTAAGCATCTCTCTCAATTGCCTCTAAAATCTCTGATGTTAACAGCTCAAGATTTGGGTTAGCAAATCAGTATGCAAACACAAGGACCAGCAGAACATAGATCAGGCTCAAATCTTTTGGACCTAATGTACTATAAGCAAATCATAGCTGTTAAGTTGAAAAAAAGAAATTCTTTGAAAACCAAGAGTAAAACACATTTGAATTTTTAAAGATTTTTTAATTATTTCAACCAGAAAATCTGTCATTTGTTTTTTAGAGCCGATATTCATTAATGGGAAATAATTAGCCATATAATTTTTTTCTTTGTGTATCATTATTAGGCAAATGTTAATCTTATTATTGGCATTACCATTCTTAGGACCCATCTTGTAGACAGTTTGCTCATCCCCCAAATCTTAGTCAAATCTTTCTGTGTGAAGCTTAGAACTTTTCGAATGACCCACATATACCTGGAAGTAAAGTAAAGTTAGAGACCCCAGTTGAGGTCGACCAGAAGGCTCCCTTTTTAATAGCTACTACACCGAGGAGGGAGAGGGTGCTACTCCTCTCCTTGGATTACTCCACTTTACCCTTGATACGTACCTTATATGACTGAGTGTTAAGCAAGGAGGTATCAAGTATCATTTTTAAAGTCTTTGGTATGACATGATCTGGCATTGAACCCAGGCTTATTGAATGTGTCAACAAGAAATGTCAACATTTTTTATTCAACTTTTCTTGTTTCCTTACCAGAGAATGCATGTAAATATTAAGACAGCATAAGAGCTTTCCATCATCTTTTTCCTTAGGGTCCAACTGCTTACATTCACTTAATCCTTACATACCTATCCTTGTAAATAAGCAATGAAAGTTGAATAAAAATTTAATGTTTTTTGTCCATCATATTCAATAAAACTTGTTTTTATGAAAAATCTCTATACATATTTATATATATAGTCACTTTTATTGAGTTATTATACACTTACACTTTCAAATATTAAAAAAAAGCTGTGACTATATCTAGCTCCTCCACAAAACTTAATTCTTAATATTGTTGATCATATTTATTATACAAACAGTAAAACAAAAAGTAAAACTGTTATAAAAAATTAAATTACTATATCAACAATGTATGTGAACACTGAAAGAGTGCAAAAGAGGCAATATTGTACACATACATTTGCAATTTTTAATAGCATTAAAATTAGAAAAGTTAATAAAACTTTATTATTATACTGTACCATACGAATGAACATATCCAATAATTCAACATTCTATTGTAAGGACTTGACTTTCTTATGCAAATTGGGAGCAGTTTTACAAAAACTTGAAGCAATTTGGCCTGATGATCAGGGTTGGTGACCTTGTCAGTGAGGCTCAGCATCCTCTGCAGAGGAGTAAAACTCTTCCAAAATATGATGTCTTTGGTATAACACTAAAATGCATCAAGTAAAGAGGCTCCAGTTATTGAGCTCATTGTCATTACTCCTATGTCCACTCTGATCCAGAGTGGTAATTACTTACAAATGGTCGCAAAAAAGAGACTGTCTTCAGAATTATAAAACTCATCACGAATTGACATATAGTAAAACCAATCAGCCAAACTATCAAAATTAGATGAACCAGACATGCGGGACACTACTGGAGAAGTAGGGACGAGCTCGTAAGTGATCTACTCTTGTGGACCCCTTCACGTGGCTGAGCAAAGGCAGGACGACCAGCTCAAACCTACATACAGCAGTTCTGTATAGATACGGGATGTAGCCCTGAGGACCTGCCGGAAGTGATGGACAATAGGGAGGGGTGGCGAGAGAGGGTCAGGGATATCCGTGCTGATGGTGCAACATGATGATGATGATTTTATGGAACTAAAGATGCAAAATTTCAGGAGAAACATCTGATAATCACACACTGAAAGACTAAGAGTCAAAACTCAAGAGTCTGTCTAGTACTGAGACAAAAAGTGTAACATCCCAAATATGAGTGCATAATCAGTAGTTTCTTATCACAGTGAAACTCTGCAAAACTTAAGAGAGGGTGTCCTTGTGGTGTTATGGTTAAAGCAATGGACTGTAGGATTATAGTAAGTGAGTTCAAACTCCAGTCGCACTATTACATTCACTTTCTGGCAAATACCCTTGGGAAAGGTATGAACCCCCTTATCCTCCCACCTAAGGGTTAAATAGTGCCACTTCTGTTCTTCTAGGAGACTGGCTTTGGCATTAGATAACCTACAAAGGTTGATATTTCATTTAACAGAGAAACCAAACCTAACCAAATCTGCAAAATTTAACTTTTTGTTACAAATTTGTTTAATTCTTCTATGCTGTAACCATGTCAGTTCTGCTGTACAATTGCACTATTTGGACTTTTTTATGAAAAAGCTAGATGGATAGACCCAAGGATGCTGAGTGCTGTTATGAACAAAGCCTAAAAGCAGCAGCTGTATGACCACTTACCTCCCATCTCATAAACTATCCAGGTTAGATGAACAAGACATGTTGGACTCTGCAGTAGAATTAAGGATGAACTCCTACTCATAGACATACCAGTGTTGGCTGACCATCAAAAACTAACATTCACCATCTCTGTGCAGAGACTGGATGCCATGTAGAAGACCTACCGAGAGTGATAGCTAGTAGGGACAAATAATGAGAGAGAATCTAGGGAATCAGAGCAACTTGACAATGATATTTGTGTATGTTTTGTTGTAGATGAGAAAATAAATTATTAATATGCATAGATATATAACTCATTTTTGATTTACTGTCTTTGTTTTCTTGACATTTTTAATCTGTAGCTTTTCACTGGAGGCCATAAAAGTAAAAAGAAAAATTACATTTAATTACTAATGGCAAATTCATAAATAATTGAATCTTGAAAAGTCAAGGTTCAACTCAATAATGTTTCAATAGAGATAACTTATAATGTGATTGGTTCATATTTGGCAGACAGGGTTGAATATTTGAAAATTAATTAAAGATGTAATAAATCTGTTCAAAAATGAAAACTTTTTGTTTACTTTTAACAGAAAAAAATAGAATTAAAGTTATATTTTATTGTCTACTTTTTTTAACTTCTATTTTTGACAAATTGATCTTCAAATATATTGGTTGTGTTAGATTTTTCTTGTATATAAACCAACAACCAAAAGTTTGGGCCTTTTCTCAATAGTTTCTCTAATTCTGCAAATTAATCATTAAGTTCAAAGTGAACTGCCAAAAAATATGCAATATTTGTTTATACATTTACTCAATGCTTAATTGCATACAAACATAAAAAACTAATTTATTTCTTTAAGGAAATAAAACTTTATTCATATTGTGAGTGTAGAGAAAAGGTGCTTCTAAACTTTTGGTCCATGGTACATATATATATATATATATATATATATATATATATATATATTGTCATCCACTGACAGATCTGTTTCATTCTATCAGAACTCATCAGTGTGATTAGACTGGCAAGATTCCCGAAGCTGGGATCGAAACCCAGTTGACTTAAACACCAATACAATTTTATATATATATATATATACATATGTATGTATACAAGTATCATTAAATAAGTTTCCAAACTTTTTTCATATGGGCACTTTTATTGATAGTACACAAATGAAACTCTAGTCCCCTTCGAAGTAATCTCCTCTGGCTGCAATGCACTTGTTGTACCGTTCCAACAACTTCTGGAAGGCCTCATGGAACTCCTCTTGTGTGAGCGTGTCAATGACCTTCTTCACAGCCTCTTTCATCTCCTCAATTGTCTCATAATGACAGCCTCTGAGCTTAGGGAACAAGTAAAAGTCACAGGGACCAAGGTCTGGACTATAGGGAGGGTGACAAACTGTTTTGATGCTCATCTTGGTGAAATAGTCTGTAACAAGGATGGAATTGTGGACTGGTGTACTGTCCTGCTGAAAATGCCACTGACTCGATTTGAAGAGCGCTGGCCTCTTCTGATGGAATCTCTTCCTGAACTCCTTAAAAACCTCCACATAGTAACCCTAACCCTAACCCTTTGGCCAATCAACTCTGGTATATTGACTTCTTTACTCTTCCCACACCTTTCATCATCCCTCATAGACTCCCTGCCTTCCTTGAGTCTCTTATGCCACTCAAAAACTGATGCTCAATTCATGCAAGATGCTCCAAAAGAAGTCTGAAGCATTCCATATGTTTCTGTGGCATTTTTTCCAAGTTTAAAACAGAATTTTATTGCATATCATTCTTCTAAAGTGTTCTCATGTCAAGATTGCATTTTTGAAATTCAGCAGCTGTGATAATCAGGCTTTAGTAGGATGTATTCCAACTGCTGCTGTAGCTGCTTATTAGAATCTGAAATTATAAAAATTGGTCAGTCATCTCATATGATGTATAGCAATAACATAGTGAATTTTCAAGAGTCTACAACAATTTTGAATGCCTATACAAAAAAGTCTGGAAACTTATTGAAGGCACCGCATATATATATATATATATATATATATATATATATATAAGGCAAGGGAAAATTTCTTGGCAAAACTAAGAGAAGGAAATTAAAAATTTTTATGTATTCCTTTTTGAAGGGTTGAAGTCACCTAAGAAATGATGTACTAATTTTGTTTAACTGTGGAATAAATTTGCAGAACATGTATGTTTCATGATCCTTGCCTTCTTTGTAAGGTTGAAAACTCTTCAAAACCCTCTTATATGTATTAACAGAAAGGGATGATGCCTTTTTATTTCATTTGAACGTAATAATTAAAAGATTTTATGCTTTTATTTGTTAGATTATAAGATAAATTTAGATTAGAAAATAAGTCATAATCAAAATGGCAAGTCAATTCAATTGTATTTATTCAATTATCTTACTTCATTACCATCAATTTTTGTATGAGGAATTTTTTGAAGATTTTGAAAAACATTATAACCAAAGAGAAAAGCATAAAATTATATATAAGATCAATCTATTTAGTAATGAGATTGGTTTTGTAAAAAATTTTTATCATCAACTTAATTACAAACTAACTTTAACTCCTTGAAACAAAGTTTCCTTGAGAAATTGCATTGAAAACAAGACTTTTGAAAATATGAATGGAAACTTCGACTGACACTGCCTTCAATTGGTTTGTCACAACATGCTGCATATTTTCAACAGTTCCCAAATATTCTATTACATAACACTATGATCAAAGTTTTGACCTGAGTAAGATGGGTACTTCTGCTAGTTTAAATCAATCATTTTACTATTTCACAATGTTGTGGACCAGTAAAAGGTCCAGAAGAAAGACATGAACTTGGGATTATGTGAAACAAGTATATTGAATGAAAGTATAAATACAGCACAGGTAAAAGAGTGTTGAACGTCAGTCTGACTGCCAAAGTGTTACGCTGGAGTCAACTCAACTCCAAGATGACTATTCTCTCAGTATTCATTGTAATAGGAAGAGTTCATTATAGTCCATAAGGTATGTACTATAACACACAATATACATGCAATTCTATTACAGAGGCAATGGACTCAGCAACCTATATTTAAATACTGGATGAGGCTGTTTCACTTTGAGTAAATTCTTTTGTGAAATGAATAAATCCATCTCTTCCCCAATCCTATGGAAATAAGAGGGTAGACTGGGTTCTTTGGTCTATGTAGAGCAAACTGACCGGGAGAAGTTAAAACATCAAATTTAAACTAGAACCAGTTGTACACCATATAAAACATGACCTTGTGTCACATCCTGATTGTGGCAGAAAGTTTGAGGAAATATATACACAAACTTATGCTATTTTCAAATCATCTATACTTCATGCATTAAATTTAAATGTGAGCACAAATCTCTCACAATATGCAAATACACCGGAATATTCAAAAACAGTTTTTCACAATAATGATCAGAATCAGTGGTGAAAATTAATTATGAATGCAGTCAAATAATTAAATTCTGAGAGAATCATCTGCACAAATCTTTCCAAAATCATTTCATTAAAAGATATTAGTTTCTGTATATTATATATACATGCATAAATAATAATATAGAAAATATTTGAGTGTTATTATTTTCTGGAAAAAACTATGAGGTTAATTGAGAAAATATTAAAATATTTTTGTTTTCACTTCAACAACACTAATTGAAAATTTGCAGATCAATGTTGACCCTCAAGATGTGTGAAGACATTCAGTTCATGTTTATCTCTTAGTTGTGCTCAGCAGACTAATCTTTGATAATTACAAATGTATTTGGTTAAGTGAATTGCTAAAATGGAACACAAGATCAAACTCTCCGTCAAACCTCAGGACAATGTAAAACAAACATTTGACAAGTTAATATGTGCTTACAAAGATCAAGTTCTAACTCAGACATAGGATTCTAGGTGACTGGCACAAGACATTTTTGGATAACCAAGAAACTTTGGAAGATTAACTCCATTCTAGTCAAATAGCCACTTAATAGACTGGCAAAAAAGAGGATCTTCATCAAATCTATTGAGAGTTTTGACAGAAGGGTCATTAACATTCAAAGAATTATTTAGACATTTTAACTCTGTGCTTTTGTTCATGAGAAACTTTATCTACTTTTGTCCTTTCATTTTACGATTTTCTTTTTCATAACTTTTCACATCTTGTATTTCTAGATTTTACCTTTAAATATTTAAAACAATTGATTTTAATGGCATGCTGACTCCTCTAGGATTATCTTATCCCTAGAGGTTAGGGAATCATTTGATCGTATCATCCATATTTCCATTATTTTTTTTAGATTTGTTAATTTTTTTTTTCCGGCACAATTCTATTGAATTCAGATTATTTTTTAAATATTTATTTGATCCTTTGATGAAACTCCAACTAATATTACCATGCCTAGTCAGACTGGACCAAGGTGTAGTTGCAATGAAGGGATATTCTACACTTCCTGTATCTCTGTTAACAAAAAGAATATTCCTCTAGTATCAGATAGCCCAGCTGGCTGGACTGTAGAATATACTGACTGCATCTCTGCTGAGTGATAAGACTCCCTTCTAACAAGTGTCCTGGATATTAAACTATATGATGGTGAGGCTCCAGTAATGCTAGAGCTTTGAGGAGTGTAGAGAAACCTTTCATTGGCATCACTCCCAGGTCTACTCTGGCCTATGGGTCAAATAGAACTGTTTGACATTTAAACAGAGTACAAATGAATGACTTATGCTAAATTAAATCATTTGAAATAGAACTGTTTGATCATTTAAATGTGTATAAACAAATGACAGATGTTTAATTGAATTGTTAGTAATATATAGCAATACTTGGAACCATTCAACTTTGTTGGCTTTTGCTAAATTGAATTGTTAGAACTGTTTGATCATTTAACTGTATGTATCTAAAAAAATGTGTTAACAAATCATATATTTAGTATATATGTAAAAACAGGATTTAGCACAAAATAACCAACAATGGTTGATATGCCATAAAACTAAACTATTTTAATCTGTGCAAACAAGTGATTAATTGTAATTAGAATTATACATGTTAGATTGAAGTACTTGAAATTATTTAACTTTGTGAAAAAATTAGCTCAAGCTTGTTTAAAAATGTTATCAACAAAATGTCTTTTAAAATCATATATTTAATGTATTAGTATAAACAGGATTTGGCATGGGTTGATATGCTGAGCTAACCAACCAACTTTGGTATTAGAGGCCATTTCTCTCCAGATCTGAGGGTTTTTTTTTTCTGTTTGCAAAAGTTAAAACCCAACTCTGTGGTCACCATTTGTGAACAGTTGAGAACATGCAACTTGTGATAAACCAACTGAAAGAAGTGTCAGTTGAAGACTTCAAACTCATAGTTTATCATTATATTTCCAACGATGCCTCAAAAAATGTCAATTTGATTATTGATTATGTCAATAATTTATTTTACAATCAATCTCATAACTTAATAGACTAACTCTAATAAAAGACAAAGCTATTGCTTTACTTAAGCTTTATTCAATGTAATTTAACTGTGGTCCACTAAAGGTGAAGATTCTTTAGTATTTATCATGAACTGATCGAGGAGGACACAACTATGTTTGACTTCACCTCATGAACACTGGAGCTTAATTCTTGATCAACACAATGAGACAAAGAAGTCTGAATTTCATTACAATTGGCCAGTATGACAGGTTTATTTTCAATATATCATGTCTTGCTGAGTTTTCACTTTTTTCAGAAATAATATAAGAAATGACATTTCTCTTCTTATAGAGACTGACATTATTTTTCTAGTAAAATTGATTTTCATGTGATGTTTCTCATTCTTTGACATTTAGGGAAGCTGGCTACATAATACACATATATTATCATTATCTTTGTTGATCTTTCTTTGTTTGGTTTATCAAATGACATTTAAATATATAAAAAATATGACAGATTTCTTTGCTTTTCTTAGTTAAAATCTTTCACAGAATTTTCAATTTGTGTTTCTCATCGACTGCTAAAAGAAAAAAAAAAATCCTTGCCATTCACATTTTTTTAAGAATTTTTTCAAAGAGTAAATATGTTTTTCTTTCATTTTTTACTTTAAGATTGACATTTTAAGGCCACTTTATCAAACAATTTTGGACATAAAAGAAACTCTATATTTCTCATGATGCTACACAAAATACTATATGCAGGTGACTATCAATTTTCTTTGTATTTAATTAAGAATTACTTTCTAATCTAAGAGCTTTTTAATGCTATTGTGCTCTCAAAAATCTCTCTATAATGTGCTATTTTTGCTATGTTATGAGGTACAAAATTTTTCAAAAGTTTCTAAAAGGTTATGAAATATGATTTATTAGTCTTTAAGCTTTCTCAGCAGAGGAAAATTACCAACAATTAAATCAAAATGTCAAATTTTGAAAGGCAAAATTGTAAAAGGTGGAGAATCTCCATAGTGTAGCAGTTGACATGCTAGACGACAACATTGTAGTGAGTTCAAACCCCAGGCATGCTATTACCTTCACTTTTAGACTTATACTCTTGGTAAAGGTATGAAACCCCTTATCCTCACCAGCCATGTTCTTTGACAAGGATGGATTTGGTATCAAATAACCACCAAAAGTTGATATGCCATTAAATAAAGAAACCAAATCAAACCAAATTGTAAAACAAAATAATGAGACAGAATATAAAAAAGGAAAGAAAATATGTGTGGGACTTACTATAGTAAGAAGGGAAAAAAGAAAGCAGAAAAAATTCGCATATCTTTTATAAGATCCAATATAAATTCACGTTTTTTGCTGTTAAAAGGTCAGCTTTCTATAATGTAGACAGCTGTTTCTATTTTCTGTGAGGTTAACAATTGCACTAAACATAAGTACAATTGTATGCATATGAATGCACAGGCCTAGGATAAAGCTCAATGAAGATTATATTAATATGAGTACTAAGTAATATTGATACACCCCTTATTTTGGAACCTGTTCCTGTATATTGATTGGTATATGTAATTATTTGCTTTAACTAACATTATTACCTCTGTGTTCAATCTTGAAAACTAAAACATTCATTAGGATTTTGAATTTTTTTTTTTTTTATAACTTATCTATTAACATCCTGTGACCATTCATTTACAATACACACACACACACACACACAATGATATAGAATAAACAAAGTGCAGAGTGAACTTTTTACTGCCATGTCAATATTGCCTGCTCCTGTTAATCAAAGAAACAATCTGATGTGCTGTGTATATAAAAAAAAGAAAGTGAAATATGCTACTCAGCATGGGAATTGAACTCACAATATCCAGGTTATGTGAAATGTTTTGAATAAATCCGTCTCTCCTCTCTGTTGAAATGGTTGATCAGTGGAGGAGTATAAAAGTCTGGGTAGTTTCTCTCCAGGGACAAATTGTTCTTGTTGCTTTGGACAGACCACCTGGCATGAATATCAGGAGGTTGAAAAAATGAATGATTACTTGGTCTCAGGAGGCTGTCCCACCAGGCTTTACCTACTTTACTCAGTGTTTGAGGCGACCCATTAGAAGAATGTCCAGGGGGCCAAGTATTTTTTCCCCCTGCCAAGCATGAGTCTCAATTTATGCAAGGCCCCTTCATTCAAATGACCACGTGTCAAATCCTACCTTGTAGGAAGTATGGAAATATATATTCTCAGGGCAGGAATCATTGACAAGCAAAGATTCACATTGTACCCGGCCTTTTAGCCTGGGGAATCATTGATGACAAAGATTTACTAAGCCCTGGACATTCTAGTCTAATGAGCACCTGGTCTCTGGGAGCTGTCTCTCCAGGCAATACTCATGGAGTTAAGTTTATTAGCTGGCACCAGAGGCGCCCTAATAAGGTAGTGGCAATAGGACCCAGCATTTTTTGCACCTGTCTCACAAGAATCTTGATTCATGCATGGCCCTCGCATTAAAATGACCTTGTGTTAAATCCATCTTGGTAGGAGGTATGGATAGGTATTGCCTTCAGACAGGTCACCTGGCAATCATGCCAGGTAATTAGAATTGTCCTTTGAACACCTGGTCTAACCAGGCTTTACCTGCTTTGTTGGGGGTGAGCTGATTTCTTGGCATCTGAGGTGACTCTGAAGGAGAATGCTAATGGGGCCAAAAGTTTTTTGCACACATGAGTCTCTATTCATGAATAGTCCCCACTATAAAATGGCCTTTTGCCATATTCTGGCTTGATGAGAAGTTAGAGACATACTGACTTTTTTCTGTTGCTAGGAGAACCCTTGCCATAATTTAAAACTTAAAAGGCTAACAGCAGGAAGGTAAATGAGTAGACAAAGTTCAAAATCTCATCCAGTACGCTAAATGTTATGATATATGCTTTGTGTGCATCATGCTATGAAAAGAGAAATTAACAAAAAGATGCTGAAATAATCAGACTCTGTCATATATCTAAGTGGTCATGAAAGCTGCTCAACCATGCAAACCATATTGACAGGAATGAGGGTTTGGTGTTCTCACAATGCCAATAAATGATGTTAGTTTTTTTTGAGTTGGTCAATTTTGTGGCTAGAGAAATAAGTAAGACAAACTCTTGCATAAAGTGAAAAAAAAAGAACCACCCGAAGATATGAGAAGAGCTAGTTCTTACTAACAAAGAAAAGATTTGTGAATCTTCCCAACACATCGTGTCTATTACCTGGTTCCATCTTTTTCCACTGACTGTGTAACCTAACAAACATCTTTCAAGATGATAATTATCACTGACATACCAGTTGTTGGTAACTATGCTACATAATGTCATATAAATATATATATATATAGCTCCATGGGTGTGTGTGTGTGAGAGAGTATATGTATATACATATGTTATAATAATAATAATAAGAAAAAATTATATAAGTGTTGGAAATAAAACCAACATCTTCAAATGCCTTAGCAGAGTGGTATTAAAACAAAAAAGAGTTGTTTAAAGTTTCTTATGGTTAAAGGAAATGTTGCCACAATCATCAGACAGTAAAATTTCAGTGACATACTCAACAACTTAAATAAGTGTGTTGGACTGGAAGATTGGAAAAGTGGGAGAAGGAATAAATTAAGGGATAGGTGAAAAAGAAACAATAAGAGTATGCTTCAGTGGAAAGAGGAATTAACTAAAAAACAAGAAGAAAAACAGATAGCATATAGTAAATCATTGTTGAGGGCGACCAGAAGGCTCCCTTTCCAATAGCTACTACACCGAGGTGTAGTGGAGGGCATTACTCCTTTCCCTGGATTGCTCCATTTTACCCTTGATATTTTACCTTATATTGCGGAGTGTTAAGCAAGGAGGTATCAACTACCATTTTTCAAGTCTTTGGTATGATGTGACTTGGGATTGAACCAAGGTCTCCCAGACCATTGGTGATCACTCTACCCACGAGACCAATTTATAATTTCTTATTTTCTTGTATAGATGTGCAAATCCAACAACACAATAAAACAAGATTATTATAACTAGAGAGAAAGTTTGGAATATAGTAAGTTTGAATTGGAGTGGGGGGCTAAATGTGCTGACAAATATTTAGATTGATGTTTAGCTAATAAATCACTGCATTTATTCAATGGCTTATGATTTTCCTCAAAAATTAAGATTTGTAATTTATTCTCAAGGCATAAATTATATTTGCTTCTACTGTTGTCATATTCTTTTGCTTTTGTCATCACCTGCACTTTGTGGAAATGTAACTTCTGTTTAATTTTCATGGCAAAAATATTTAAAAAGCAATTCATATTGTCTCTTCTTAAGGTTCAAGAATTTCAGAGCCAATAAAATGGCACAAAAAATTTACTGTCCTGCCTGGTCCATTGTTGGTAGCAATATTTCCTTTAGTCACATGAAACTTTAAGCATTTGTGATAGTTCTGTGAGTAATCTTTTTTTTAGTTTAAATGCACACACACACATATATATACATATATATATATATATACTACTTCCACTGTAAAATATCACCTATGAGCTCATCCCTGGTTCTTAAACAGTGTTTAGCCTATCTTGTTCATCTTAATGGTTTGTGAGATAGAAGGCAAGTGGCAATAGAGCTCTGGTTTTGTGGGGTGCTGCTTCCCGGATTTTTTAAAATGGCATGCAGCAATCTTGAATAGTTCTTATCTAGTTTTTCTTCCAAGCATTTTATTAAAGTCCAGATGGTGCAACAATACAATAGTACAGACACAACTACCACTTGGAAGAGCATAAATATACAGAATGTTACATTTAGTAGATTCATGCTTTCATGATCATCTGGTAATTCAACATTATTACTGGAGAATGGTTCATAGAAAGCATGGAATATGAAATAGAATTAGATTTACATAATGGAAAATCCAAGAATTATGAAGAAAAAACTCCCATACTGTATACATTATACCAAAAATATTAGAACTCTTTATATATATATATATATATATATATATATATATATAGTTATTGGCTTTTATTATACTAGTTACAACTATATATCTACCAATGTGACTATATCATCCTTTTCACTGTTCTTTTCTATCATTTCTAATTGCCTATGTTAAGATCTTGAACAGCTCTTATTTAAAAATTGTTTTTTTTTTTTTGGTAAGAAATATATATAAAAGAGAAGAAATGCGTGTGTGTGTGTGTGTGTGTGTGTGTGTGTGTGTGTGTGTGTGTGTGTGTGTGCACATGTGCAAATCATTTCAGAAAAATTTTAAGTGATTTAACAAACCTAACTAACCAGGGTAATTAACATGAACTTTATATAATCCTCAGCCCAGGGGACAAAACATTAACCATCTGTCATCTCTGTGGATTGTCACCTGTTATTTAAAGATTGAAACTATTATCATCATCTATATTAAATTTCATGCAACTGTTGTAGCCAGAGGCTGCAGTGCTGCTCTTTTTCAAGTACTGAAGTCTTATCCAGTTATTCTGAAATGTTAAAAGTCTGAGAATATCCAGATTCTATTCAGAGAAATGGCCAGACATTCCAAATGACAGATTCTGTGGCATGGAAAGCAAATTATGGAAGTCCTCAAGTGAAAAAAATCTGAAATAGTAGAAAGCCAAAAAAGATTGTAAAAAATAGTCCAAACAAAATTGGCATAAAAATTCAAAAATCTCTTGTTTTATCAGAAATAATTTCAAGAAGGTTGAATGAAGTGGTTTTTCATTGAAGCAATGCCAAAAGAAACTGTTTTTGTTCTCAAAGAACACTGGAGACAATTTTAAGGCTACAGCGTTTTGATGGAATGATCGATTTAATAGCATTTTAACCTGTCTAGGATTATTTTATGTTAAAAGTTTAGGGAATCATGTTCATATTTACATTTTTCAGTCATTACTTCTGAAGTGTTTTTATTTTTTGCTCATGGTCCCATCACATAAGAATAATTTTTAAACAGATATATTTATCTCAAAGATGTGACCCTATCAAATAATTCTATTCTGGGTTTGAATGGACATACAAGGAATGGCAGCAAAGGAGTATTCCATACTCTTGAATGTTCTTGAAATGGATCCGCACCATCAAATGCACTTTACTGTCTTTTTTGAGATTTAGTCAGCATATTCTAAGCCCTTCCAATAGAATAGTCTATGTTTTAAAAGTGATCCCAGGAATGATATATCATTCTTTCGAGTCTACTGATACTCCAGAATTATGTCTTCAAAGATTCCATGCAGAAAATAAGAAAAAGTTGGAATTATTGAATGCTGGTGTTTTTTACCTCTGGAATTGGCAACCTTGCACAACTGCAACAAGTATATTAATATGAAGGAGTACCAAAATATATGACAAAAAAGATAGCATCCAAGTTGTGTTAGTGAAATGAAAGGCAAAAGGTTTCATATGAGACAATATATCAGAGAAAAACAACAAACCCAGCAAAATCACTGCAACAGTTGCAGCTTTTGTCAGTGATATATGGCTTTAATGTTTGGTTGCGACAAATTTACCATTGAAGGAATTTTCTAAATTTCTCTTTCTTTCTTTCATACTCATTCTGAGCTTTCTCATTATGCTTTCAATCTTTCCTTCTTTATTTTATCAACTAATTTGAAAGAATTTAAAGTATGTCAGAAGACAGATATTCTCGTATTCTCATCTCACCAACATTTAACTAGTCGGCACAAAATTTAGGACCACAGACCAACAGAGTTAAGCAGTCTGAGTTTGATTGAACAACACTAATTTAGCATACTGTAAACAACCATGCTCACATCTGATAGTTGTTGAGTACTCTGGTGAAGGGATTAATGGCTGCCACTCATATAATGCAAAGCTCTTCAAATAAATTGAGCACTCTGTTATCCGGTAAGGAAAAAATGTAAACAAACAAAAGCTACTACATAATGCCTGATAATTCCCGAGCTGACATGGTTCACTTGCTGGCTGAGTGGAATGATACTAAGTCTAACATAAAGTTGGGTGGGTTTCGATCCCAGCTTCAAGCGTCCTACGTGTCTAGCCACACTGAAGATTGCCCAGTTGGCTGGAGCTGTAGAATACACCGACTGCTTCTCTGCAGACGCCCCCAACAATCTGATGGTGAGGTTCCAGCAATGCTGGAGCTTTGGGGAATGCGGAGTACCCCTTCATTGCCATCGCTCCCCGGTCCACTCGGGCCCGGAGTGGTAGCCCCTGATAAGGGTCCTATCTATGGGTTAAATAGAACTACGTGCTTCTTTCACTATACTGATTTTTGCATTTAAACTGCGTATTTATGCTAAACTGAATTGTTTAAAATAGAACTGTTTTGACATTGAGCCTGCGTACTAGTGCTGAACTGAATTGCTCGAAATAGAACTGTTTTTGACGTCTAAACTGTGTACTTATGCTGAACTGAAAATAAAACTGTTTGACATTTAACTCTGTGTATTACCCAGTCAGCTGGGGCTGTCGAATACACTGACTGCACCTCTGCAGAGGGGTAAGACCCCCCCCCTAACGAGTGTCCTGGATATGACACTAAACAATCTGATGGTGAGGTTCCAGCAGTGTTGGAGCTTTGGGGAATGCGGAGTACCCCTTCATTGCCATTGCTCGCAGGTCCACTCTGGCCCGGAGTGGTAGCACCTGATAAGGGTCCTATCTATGGGTTAAATAGAATTAACAGCATACTTATGCTAAAATGAATTGTTTGAGTAAAACCGAATAGTTTGAAATAGAAATGACTTTTACAATTAAACTGTACTTACATTGAAACTGCGTGCTTATGCTTAACTGAATTATTTGAAATAGAACTGTTTTTCGACAGTAAAACTGTATTTACACTTAACCGAATTGTTACATACAACTGCTTGAATAGTAAGAAATGGAAATGTTTTTGACCATTAAACTGTGTACTTATGCTAAACTGAATTGTTTTAAATAGAACAGATTATTTACATAAAAATGGATTTGGCGTTAAATAACCTACAAAGGTTGATATGCCATAAAACCCAACAAACCAAACAAACCGAACACACTGAAGAGTTTTGAAACAACGAAACAGTCTGTCTATGGATGACTATATATATATATATATATATGTATATTAGTGTGAAAACATTTTCTTTTGTTAGATCATTTGATGTTCACAGTATATGATCTAGGCAGATTATGAATAGAAATGATACCAAGATTCTTGTGACAATGTCAAAGAAATCAGTCTCACCATTTGGTGAGCAAATTATTGTTTTCATGTTTTTGTAGAATATCATTATCATATTAACCGACCCCTCCGTTCAGGCAGGATATGACACAAGGTCAATTTTTAAGCAGAGTTTAACAGGTTTGAATTCAGAGTTTTCTTTCTAGACTAGTTGCCTCACCAAGGCTGAAGAACCTAGTCTGCCCTACTATTTACCCATAGCTGGAAGGAGAATAATTGGATTCATACTTTTCCCAAGGGTATTAGTGCTATGTGAAATGCAATCAGTCTCATCCAGGATTTAAACTCGTGTCACCGTGTCCATTTCCTACGGCGATAACCATTACACCACGGGCACCTCCTAATATGTAGAACATCATTATAATGGTGACAGTTTAAACATTTAATGAAAGAAAATAGTTTCACACTAAAAAAGGCCAGAAGCAGACAACATTCCACAGAAACTTTTACTAATGCAGACTATGCAAATGATTAAGCAATTCTTGCAAATACACATGTGCAAGCCAAAACTCAGCTGCATTGCTTGGAGCAGTAAGTAAAAGGGATTGGTCTCTATGTAGGCTCAGATAAAGTTCATGTGTTTTAATAAGGATGGTAACATCTCATCATGAAATGGCAAGTCTCTGAAATTAGAAAACCAGTTCACATACCCTGTTTGATTGTTTGTTTGGGTTTATGGCATATCAAACTTAATAGGTTGTTTAATGCCAAATCCATATTTATACTAATGAATAATATGATTTCAAACAATTCAGTTTATCTAAGTACACAGTTTTATTGTCAAAAACATTTCTTTTTCAAGATAGTCAGCTTAGTCAAACAGTTCTATTTCAAACAATTCAGATTATATGTCAAAACAGTTCTATTTCAAGTAGTTCAGTTTAGCATAAGTACAGTTTCAATGTCAAAAACAGCTCTATTTCAAGCCATTTAGTTTCGCACAAGTATGCACTTTAGTTCTGTTTGATCAGACCCTATCAGGTGCCAGCTCTCAAGGCCAGAGTGGAACTGGGAGTGATGGCAATGAAGGAGTGCTCTGCATTCCTCAAAGCTCCAGAGTTACTGGAACCTCACCATCAGATAATTTAGTGTCATATTCCGGACACTCATTGAGGGGGAGGTTTTACACCTCTGCAGAGGTGCAGTTGATGTATTCTACAGCCCCAGATGACTGTGCAATCACATATTCTGGTAGAAATATCTAATCTACAGCAAGCAATGTTAACATACACATAGGAAAGGTATGGACTGCAATTGAGAGTTTAATGACTATACGGAAATCTGATCTCTCTGAAAAAATAAAGTAAGAATTCTTCTAAGCTGTAGCTAGGTCTTTCCAATTGTATGGCTGCACCACCTGGATTTTAAGAAAATGCATGAAGAAAAAAAGTTGATAGGAACTATACAAAGATGCTGCATGTTGTTTTGAACAAATCCTAGAAGTAGCACTTGACAAAATAGCAGCTGCACAACTACTTACTTCCCATCTCACAAACCATCTGTTATATGGGTGAAACATGTTGGGCAGTGTTGGAGAAGTAAGGACAAATTCATCAGGGATATTCCCCTGGTGACTCCTACACACAGACACACTTGTATAAGCCAACTGGCAAAAAGATACATTTATCAACGAAGTGCAGATACTGGATGCTCACAATAGGACTTGCCAAGAATGATTGCTGATAGAGATGGTTGATGAGAGTCAAGGGAGTGTATGTTATCATCATAACTTGATGATAATGATATATGTCAAACAGATAAGAATAGAGTCAATATATGATACATGAAACTTATAATATTGAAACAATAAGAAAAATATGAGATTTTAATTACTTTTAGTTTATATATATATATATAGTGTAAACAATTACAAAAAGATACAAATACTTACATATATACATTTGTATATGTTTGTTCACACTCAAGCATATATAGATGACATGTTTAAATAGTACTTAAACTGAAACTGTATTCTCCATGACAGAAATAAACAATAAATAAAACGATCATTTTATTTTAATTAGTCTTTTTGGCATTCAATGTACTTTTTCCAGAAAATTTTTCTACTGGCAAAAACACCTTTGAACATTCTTTTTTATATGATGTAAACCTGGGCCATTGTATTTCTTTTAAAGTCCTCTACATCCTCAAATCTTGAGTTGAACATTGCATAAAGGTTATTGTTATAGGTAATGGAATCTGTGAGTTTAAATCCTGGACAAAGCTGTTTGCATTTAAATAGGCAGACTGGATTCTTTAGCATTTGGGAAAACAAAAAACCTGAATTCAAATCAGCTTTATTCTACTTAAAAATTGACCTTGAGTAACACCTAGCACATGACTGGAAGGGTTGAATAAATTCATACTTTAAAGTAAATTGTGAGCTAAAATAAAAACATAGAAAAAGTTGTTTCATATTAAAATGCACTCTGCACTCATATACTGAATGTTTTGATGTATATCATTGTATATATCTTATGTAGATTTGTTAGAATAAAAGATTCATTGCAAATAATTTGATAAAAACAACTTGCCAAGTGTAATTTTTTTTGTTTTTTTTGCCTCACGTGTGTATACACAACCAAATCTAAATCAAATGATATCATTATATTCCCATACTCAGTTAATTTTGTTTTCTCTGCTGCTTAGCATGTATTGAATTTGTCTTGGCTTTAATTAAATGCTCTGCTTGTCGACAAGCATTATTTTCTGTTATCTAAATTGATCAACTGAATTATCTCCTTTAATTAAAGCCAGCTTGCATTCCAGTAAGAAAATATAAGCCAATAATTAACTGATAATTGAGGGAAATGTTATTTACCTTGGATTGCCAGGGCCTTCAACTTCCACAAAGGGTCATGAGTTGCTATGTCAACAAGTTTATCCAGAACCTCTGTGTCAGCTATTTGAAGTTTCCCACAAGCAATACAAATTTC
Source organism: Sepioteuthis lessoniana (assembly GCA_963585895.1). Lineage (NCBI taxonomy): Eukaryota > Metazoa > Mollusca > Cephalopoda > Myopsida > Loliginidae > Sepioteuthis > Sepioteuthis lessoniana. The sequence continues at coordinate 75,348,381 of OY757911.1, read as the reverse complement.
ACAACGAACTGACACATGAGCATCATCAAAGCACTGCAGAAACTGTAGAGCTAGTTTTCTGGTCATCATACCTGAAATTAAAATGAATCATAGAATCAATATATATATATATATATATATATATATATATATATAGAGAGAGAGAGAGAGAGTAGATGAAATGACTAAAGACTTGCCTCAAACAACAATGACTAATTAGAATGGAGAAGAAAACAGATTTCAATATCAAAGATTAGGAATTTTAGCAAAAGATTAGATTTACAGAATACTAAGATAAAAAGCAAAATTACTAACAATTTCTTAAGATATAAGCACTCCCTTATTCTAATTTAATTTAGATATCAAATATTGTTAGAGTGTAGCTAATTACAAAGTAGCTCTCCATATTTGTTTATTTGCAATAACTTATTAATGTCCAAAACACAATATTACTCTCTCTCTCTCTCTCTATATATATATATATATATATATACATATACAGGGTGTTATGGATAAATTGGTATCTAAATTACACAGAAATGAAAATAACATAATATCTCACTTTATCAGATATATTCACCAAAGTTGCATAAAAATATCTTGAAATATAAAATCCCCATTTATTAGATTTAAATTTATGAAATTGATTACATTTAGATTCATCAAATTCAGTCCTTCAGACTATCTTGGAATCTCCTATAAGTCTTTCCTTGCTTAAATTGGTAAATGCTGCCATTTATCCTGGTCTTTAGTGTTGCATGGAGTTTTGTTGGCTTCTTACTCAACAGTGTTGCACATGTAATAATCAGGGAAGTTAGGCCACCAATTGTTTGGGGAGATGTGGTCACAGAAATTTTCTCACAGCTAAGACTGGGTTCTCCTACTTGTGTAGCATGGTATAGAGTCCTGTTGCCAGAAGTAGGGTCTTCCAAAAACCACCCTATCAATCAATGACAGCACTACCTACTTCAGGTACTTGATGTAGGCCTCTGCATTGAGTGTAAGGCTATGAAGATGGATTAATGGAGGCATAATATCGCCATTGTTAGTGACCACGGTAAATACCATGATGTGGACTGGATAATCACTACTGGACTTATCCAACTTCTTTTTAATCCTCTTCACTGTTCTCAAATTGAGACCTAAACACTCTGAAATCTTTGTACAGGGGCTTCTAGAATGAATGCCAAGAAGTACACCATGCCATTTACAAATTTCTGGATGAGTGAATTGTGCCATGGTGCTGCTTCTCTTACAGACAGTGCCTAACTGACTCTAGTTTTAAGCACAGTAGACAAAACCTGACACATATAAAGTGTACCTGTAAAGTTAATTATCTAAAATGATAATGATTTATCCATCACACCCTGTGAAAATATATATATATATATATATATATATATATATATATAATCAGACTGGGCTCTCTTGCCTGGATAGGCAACCAGTCAAAGAGAAGCATTATTTCTTCAAAACCTGAGACTGGCGACTCTAAGGCAGTCTGTCTTTAACACTAAATCTTGCCACTGCAGAAATAACATATTTTTGTCCTTTGCTACATTTTATTTATGAATGGCAATGAAGAGAGAGAGAGAGAGAGAGAGAGAGAGAGAGAGAGAGAGAGAGAGAAGAGTTTAATAGGGACAACCTGTTGGATAGCAGGAATGGGAAAATCATTAAAAACAACAATAGAATTTATATGCAGAAATGCACAAAGGTCCCTTGTCCTTATATTAGTTCAGAGGTCTTACAAAGAAGATAAGTTGTTGAATGAACATTCTCTGGTGTTGAGTTCACAGTAATTTCATAGATAACTTGTTTTGGATTATCCTTCATACATATGTGAGGTAAGGTGGCTTGATCCCAAAGAGATGAGTGTTTTCCATATCCATCAATGGCAGTAACTACTGACAATTGAAGATGCAGGTGGACTTTGGGAATGAGAGTTGTCTATTGTAGAATGTAGGGTGTTATTAATATGCTTTTGATGGGATAAAAGAAAATGTCCACAGATTTAGTCAGTTGTGACTTTTGATTGGCCAAAAAATGCTTAATTCTTTGTCACATGATTGTTTATTCCTATGTCCACTACTTAAACAGTCAACTTCAAAGGCCAACAGGCCATCCTATTTTTGACAGTGATGAAGTTTTTATGAATTAGAATGAGATTTTGCCAAAAGTGTACCAATCATAATTTTTGATACTTCAATTCATTCCTTTCCTTCCTTACAGTTTGAGTTTTTCTTTTTAATTTCTCTCTCATTCCATTTTGTTCTCTCTTAATTTCCTCTATCCGCTTTCTTTCTTTGGTTTTCTCAACTGAGTTGAAAAGATTTAAAGGATGTCAGGTGATCAATGTTCTGGTGTTCTCACCTCACCAACCTGACTGATGCTGCTCTCTTAGACCTGGAGACAAGCAAAACTACAAATGCATCATTTATTATTGGTGTTATGTAAGTTTGTATAAACCCAACCACTTTACCACTGGCAAGATGTGAAACAAAGTCAATTTTTTAGTGGAGTACAACTGGTTTGAAGTCAGAGATTTCTTTTTCATAGACTGTTTGGCTTACTAAAGCGAGAGAGCCTAGTCTATCTTACTCTTAACTTGTATCTGGAAGAAGAAGAGATAAATTCATGTCTTTCTTACAGTGTAAAGTGAAATGCAAACAGCTTTATCCAGGATTTGAACTCAGCTTATTCTATTTCATCTGATGATACTGTTAAGTACACCACTTTAGTGCTATGCTGGGTTTTTAATAATTATTCTATGCTGTTGATAGTATTATAATTGTATCTATTTAAAAAATGAGGGGTACAATTTATATTGATTTTACATATAAACCAGCCAATTATATATTAAACTTATCATCAACCTCTCACTTATTTCCTGCTTGTTCATTTGCACAAAGGGAATATATCACCTGAATATCACAGAAAATCAGTGTTTAGTAGTAAGACAATTTAGAAAGTTTTTTTTTCACTCTTTGTACTTATTCAGAAATTCCTATCAACATGCCCGTCGAACAAAGCTTGGCTTTTTACATAATATCTCAGGTAGTTAATAAAATTACTTTTAAACCCAAAAATCAGTTTAAAAGATCATCTTATGAAAAACAAAAAGCAATTGCAATGGCTTGTGAGATTAGCAGGTTTCTATTGCTCAACAGAAAAGATTATATATACAGAGTTGGAAAGAAGATGAAAGATACAAAACCAGTTGGGTATTTTCAGATTTTCTTCATGTGATATGAAGTAGAGAATTCAATTGGATTTATTTTCAAAAAACTGTGTATGGAATGATTCATGGATTTAAACACAAAATATAAAACCAAATACATTGCGTTTCTAACATTATCTCTACATTTTGTGCCAGTGTTTTGAAATGACAACGGGATAATTCCTGAAATATTCCATTGTCTTTTGTCAAATCAATTTAAAAAAATAGGTTCTGCAAATACATGAATCTGTTCCACTCTTCAGTTGAGGACAATTCAGAGTACTTTAATTTAACATATATTCTTAATGTGCTAAAAGCAAAACATGTAAATACACATTCATAGATACATACATAAATGTGAATATGTGTTGCATACATATGCATGTGTGTACATATATACATCTATATTAGCTTACATATACAAATATGCATAAATACAGTATTGGTTATAAATAAGTGCATATCTAACACATTTTCTATTTAATGCTATCAACACTTGATTGCACCATTTTTTCTCTAAACTTCCCTTTTACAAATTCAATTGCCAGCTTTAAAAATTATTCTATAAAATGCTTAGTAAAATGGCAATCTTATGAAATGGAATAAGGAACATAAGTTTGAATCTTGGATGAGGCTGTTTGCATTTCACTTCATGCTAATGTCCATCAATTCTTTCCAGCTATATAGTCAACAGTTGGGCAGATTGTGTTCTTTAGCTTTGATTAGGCAACCAGTCTAGGAGAAGAAAAATTCTGAATTCACCCTAACTTTACTTTACTTAAAAATTGACTTTGTGTCACATACCACAAATGGTGGAGAAGTCGAGTAAATACATATATAATTTTTAATAAAAAGTTAATTTTTCTGTACCAAAAATACCAGAATTGTATCATTTATCATGGAATATAACACAATTGATATGGATATTAACTGAACTATATATATATATATATATATATATAACCTGTCTAGCCACACTGATGAGTTCTGATAGAACAAAAGAGATCTGTCTGTGGATGACAATATATATATATGTGTGCGTGTGTGTATAGGGCATACCACAGACTCACATGTTCACCTCCTGAAGCCTTTGATAGCATGTCCTTAAACTATTTTCTGCCCTCTTCTGAAGTTGAAGCATTTCATTAAATGTGTTAGCAAGGCCCAAATGTATCCTAAAATAGTATTTCATTGGGTGTTATTCATAGAAGATTACAGGTCGACATTGGATAATTTCAATTGCTAGCCAAAAGGATTGTGCCAAAAGGAAAATTTTGGTTCTCTCTTTGAGTGAGATCAAAGCAAGAGCATGGAGGAAATAGGCTTTTGGCATGAATCATCAGTAATAACTTGGTTGGCACATTGAGAAAGACTGGTAGTATAAAAAATAATCATTACCAAACTCAACCACATTGAAATTGTTACCAAAATAAAAAAAAATGAATATATATTATATAAATGTATGGTAATGCATGGGAGGAGAGAAGAGAAAGAGATTAGAATGGGTGGGACTGAACTGACCAGGAATGCTGTACAACTTGCTAGATAGTAAGGGTGGAAGAATTCATGAGAAACATCAACAGAATCAACAAATGGAGGAAATTTATAGATAGCAATGAACAAGAGGGCTTACAAAGATGCTAAATTGTTGAATGACTGTTCTACAATGGTTAAGTTCTTGGTGAGTGTTCAAGAATAAACTTAGTTGTTAGCTGTCCAAGAGGCCCATATGAAGAGAAGTGTCTTTATCCCAAAGAGATATGTTCTGCGTGTTATCCGTGCTTGTTCATTGAAGTGAGTGATGGAATTATGCGTTGAAGATGTGTGCAGGACAGTAAGAATGAAAACTGGACCATTTTGGAATATAGAATCTTATTCATATGCTTTTGATAAGATGAAGAATAATTTTACTGCTTCAATAAGTGGTGCTTCCTGATTGACCAAAAAAGGCCGAATATTTTTTCACATGATTGCTCATCATTATGTAGCAATCCGACTGTGACTTTGAATGACCAACAAACTGTTCTATTTTTTGACTCTAGTGAGTTATAGATCATAACAAGATTTGACTTAGTGTTACATGTAGTCGTACAAAAATATATTAATGTAACTTTATTTTTGTTAATAGGGATGAGACAATTTTATTTTTGATAACAGAATTTCAGTGCTGTAGATTTTAGTAACATCCATTTTGATTGTAAAATATTCCACTTGAAATTCTAAAACCCTGGCATCTTTAATAAAGAAGAAAATAAACTTTTTATCAAATAAATAGATAATGTCAGTCCATCAGCTTCAAAAATTGCCATTAACTAAACTGAAGCTTCACAAATGAATTAAACAAGAGATTTTTAATTGTAATTAAGGTTTGTCTATGTATTTACCAATCCCCTCAGTCACAGTGAGAATGTGACACAAGGTCAATTTTTAAACAGAGTAGAAATAATTTTCATTCATGATTATCTTTCTGGTTGCTTAAGAAGAACCCGCTCCACCTTAATATTTTCCCATGTTGAGGTTTTAAGGGAGTTTAGGAAGATAATCCGTCGGAAGACGACAGCACTCTTCAAATTGGGTCTGTGGTATTTCCACCAGGACAATGCACCAGTATTTCCACCCGGACAATGCACCAGTCAACAAACCTTAATTGTAATTAAGGTTTGTCTATGTATTTACCAATCCCCTCAGTCACAGTGAGAATGTGACACAAGGTCAATTTTTAAACAGAGTAGAAATAATTTCCATTCATGATTATCTTTCTGGTTGCTTAAGAAGAACCCGCTCCACCTTAATATTTTCCCATAGCCCTGAAGAGAAGAGAGATGGGTTTATGTAGAATTTCTAAGAGAATTAGAATGAAATGAAATGCAAACAGGGTTTGAACTCGGGTAGCCAATTCCATTTCCAATGATGATTACAGTTAGCACACTTCCCAATGTTTGTACAGAACCTGCAACACTTTTTGGATGGGCTGATGATAGAAGAATATGGTAATAATGTGCCATAAATTCTCTGAACTATTTTCTCCTCAACCAATTTTCCTACCAAACCAATTAACAATGGATAAGAGAAGAATAAATAGATAGATTAGTGTATTGAAATAGCTTCATCCACAATTAAAATTTGATAATGACTGTTATCCTATTTACCCAACCCCTACACTCAGGCAGGATATGACACAAGGTCAATTTTTAAGCAGAGTTTAACAGGTTTGAATTCAGAGTTTTCTTTCTCCTAGACGAGTCGCCTCACCAAGGCTGAAGAACCTGGTCTGCCCTACTATTTACCCATAGCTGGAGGGAGAATATTTGGATTCATACCTTTCCCAAGGGTATTAGTGCTATGTGAAATGTAATCAGGCTCGTCCAGGATTTGAACTCATGTCGCCGTGTCCACATCCTGCGACGATAACCATTACACCAGGCATCCCCTGATAATGACTGTTATGTTCCATATATATATATATATTTTGGAGCTGATTGGGCTCTCTTATCTTAATCAGACAACCAGCCTAGAAGGAAAAACTATGAATTCAAAACCTGAATGGTACTTGGTTGTCTGAATTTCTGAGACGACACTTGTGATTTTTATTATTCAGGGTTTTGGACTATTGTCTTCATCTTTATTTTTGTATTCACAATATTGTGAAAATAACAATAAAGTTGAAGACAATAGTTCAAAAACCCTGAATGGTACTTTTGGGAGAATCTGTGGCACATTGCTGTTCCATTCTTCTGTTTATGTTATGTAAAAAGAATGCTTTGTTCTACATAGGCCTTCATCACAATAGACAAATCACTGTCCAGGATGTGACATCTTTATCTGAACTGTTGGGCCCTTATATGTTGAGACTGACGAGAGAGTTCATAATATATATATATATATATATATATATATATATATAGAGAGAGAGAGAGAATATGCTGATTTTGAAAATGTGTATGATGAAACGTTTATATATATATATGGCATGAAGTACGTGACGGTATTCGAATGCGCAATGCCTAACATTTCCTGAACGTGTGAGTCTTGCAGCTTAATGCTCAGGATTGTCAATTCAATCAGGGAACTACTGCTGCTCATCTATAAGAGTGGCTTCTATAGATGAGAATAAAAATCAGCCATCGAAAGATAACCATGACTCATACTCAAACCACATACATGCAGGACACTGCTGGAGAAGCAAGGACGAGCTCATAAGTGATGTACTCCTATGGACCCTCACATATGGCCAAGCAAAAGCAGGACGACCAGCTTGAACTTACATAAATCAGCTATTTGAGGACACAGGATGTAACCCTGAAGACCTGCCAGAGGCAATGAATTGATAGGGAGAAGTGGCAAGAGAGGGTCAGGGATATCCGCGCTGGCGGCACAACATGATGAATGATGATATACATATATATATATATATATATATATATATATACACTAATAAATAGCATGTATGCATATGTTTTTGGTAAGCTGGACAGCACTCAATGCAAAAAAATCAGTGGAAATTTATTTTCAGAAATAAATAAGTCCATGTATAAAAACATAAAAGTAGATAGATGTAAAAAAATTCAAGATTAAAAGATGAGTTGAGAGGAATATACTTTAATAGAAAAAAAAATTAGTACAGTAACAGATAAAATAGATAAAGAACATATTTGCTCATAAAAATGTAATTCCAAATGAGGTGACATATTTACTTATATCTTTAGCATCTTCCAAAACAATTTTATAAGTACAATATCATGAATATAACACTTGCAAAAAGTAAATTCAATAAAAAATTAAAAAACAGCAGCTTTTGATAAAGTAAGTCAACATGTCAGAAAGATTTCACATAATACAACAGAATAAATATTCTCAAATAGTATCACTTATATAAATTAAATTCTATTGGAAATTTTATATCATGATAACTTATCTATGATTATCATCCTTCAAAGAAACTTGTGTCTATCTTATTTTTTACAAAGAAATAATGCTATCAAAATGCCAGAGATAATTTGACTTATAAAGACTGTTGTTCCTGTCATCAAATTAATAAGTTTTAGAAGTATTAGAAAGTATCTAAGTGCTCATCAGTAACCTATATAAAGTTTTAATGTAAGACCCAATCTAAAGTTTGCAGTTGTTTAAGAAGTTTGTCATTTTTAGTTGGTTGGTTGGTTGGTTGGTTGGTTTTTGAACAGGTCAACCACTGTTTGTTAGGTTTGGTTAGGTTTTATGGCATATCAACCATTGTAGGTTATTTAATGCCAAATTATCTTTATACATTTATATTAAATATATATGATTTTATTTGGTTAGGTTTTATGGCATATCAACCATTTTAGGTTATTTAATGCCAAATCATCTTTATACATATTTATCAAATTTGATCTGGTTGGTATGTTTCTATGGCATATCAACCATTTGTAGGTTATTTAATGCCAAAACCTTTTTATACGTATATATTAAATATGATATGGGTTTTCTTTTTGGTGTAGCATATCAACCATTATACATTATTTAATGCCAAATTCTCTTTATACATTAAATGATTTATATATGATTTGGTTTGGTTGGGTTTTATAACATATTAACCATTATAGGTTATTTAAGTTTGGTTTGGTTTGTTGGGTTTTATGGCATATCAACCTTTGTAGGTTATTTAACGCCAAATCCATTTTTATGCAAATAATCTGTTCTATTTAAAACAATTCAGTTTAACATAAATACACAGTTTAATTGTCAAAAACATTTATTTCAAACTATTCAAGAAGTCATATGTAACAATTCCATTAAGTGTAAATACAATTTTAATGTCGAAAAACAGTTCTATTTCAAATAGTTCCGTTAAGCATAAGCACGCAGTTTAAATGTAAGTATGGTTTAATTGTCAAAAACATTTCTATTTCAAGCTATTCAGTTTACTCAAACAATTCATTTTAGCATAAGAATGCTGTTAGTTCTATTTAACCTCTAGATAGGACCCTTATCAGGTGCTACCACCCCGGGCCAGAGTGGACCTGGGAGCGATGGTAATGAAGGGGTACTCCGCATTCTCCAAAGCTCCGGCACTGCTGGAACCTCACCATCAGATTGTTTAGTGTCATATCCAGGACACTCATTAGGGGGTCTTACCCTTCTGCAGAGAAGCAGTCTGTATATTCTACAGCCCCAGCCAACTGAGCAATATAGGTTATTTAATACCAAATCCTTTTTATACATATATTAAGTATAGATATGATTTAGTTTGATTGGATTTTATGCCCTATAAATCATTGTAGGTTATTTAATATCAAATCATATGTATATATATATATTAAATATGATTTGATTTGTTTTGGTTTTATGAACCATTGTAGGTTATTTAATGCCAAATCATCTTTTTACATTTATTTTAAATTTATATAATTTGTTAACACATTTTGTATATAAGGTTTTTAAACAAGACAGCTCATTTTTTGCATTCAGTTAAATGGTTTCAAGTATTGCTATATACAAGGTGCACACGATAAGTTTCCAGATTTTTTCGTATGGGCATTTAAAATTGTTGTAGGCTCTTGAAAATTCACTATGTTATTTTTATATATCTTATGAGATGACTGACCAATTTTTATAATTTCAGGTTCAAAAGAACAGCTACAGCAAGAATTGGAATACACCCTACTAAAGCCTGATTGTCACAGCTGGTGAACTTCAAAAATGCAATCTGACTCTTTAGAAGAATGATATGAAATAAAATTCTGTTTTAAACTTGGAAAAAATGCCACAGAAATGTATGGATTGCTTCAGACTGCTTTTCGATCATCTTGCATGAATCAAGCATCAGTTTCTGAGAGGTATAAGAGATTCAAGGAAGGCAGGGAGTCTACGAGGGATGATGAGAGGTGTGGCAGGAGTAAGGAAGTCAGATCACCAGAGTTGATTGGCCAAAGGATTAGGGTTAGGGTTACTTTGTTGAGGTTTTAAGGGAGTTCAGGAAGAGATTCCATCAGAAGACGACAGCACTCTTCAAATCGGGTCAGTGGTATTTCCACCAGGACAATGCACCGGTCCAAAACTCCATCCTTGTCACAGACTATTTGACCAAGATGGGCATCAAGTCAGTTCGTCACCCTCCCTATAGTTCAGACCTTGCTCCCTGTGACATTTGGTTATTCCCTAAGCTCAGAGGCTGTCATATAAGGCAATTGAGGAGATGAAAGAGGCTGTGATGAAGGTCATTGACATGCTCACACAAGAGGACATCCATGGGGCCTTCCAGAAGTTGTTGGAATGGTACAACAAGTGCATTGCAGCCGGAGGAGATTACTTCGAAGGGGACTAAAGTTTAATGTGTATACTATCAATAAAAAAGTCTGGAAACTTATCGTATGCACCTCGTAACACTCACAATTTAGCATCATTCATTTGTTTGTCCATAGTTTCATTACACACGAGCATTTTCATTTTTTCTCCATAATTAAATGATTTCAATCATTGCTATCTCACAGTAATAATTCTATTCAATATTAATCATTTGTTTGAACAAACTGAAGAAGTTCCAAGTATTGCTTTTTAACACTATTCATTCATTTGCACTCTGTCAAAAGTATCCAAGTATTTTCAACTGATGTCAATAATTTAATTTAGGCACACAGTTAAAGAGTTTCAAGTATTGCTATTCAACATTAATAATTTTATTCAACATTACTTATTCATTCGCACATAAATGGTTTCAAACTATTGCACTGTATCACTAACAATTTGACATCAGTCATTTGTTTACACACAGTTCAATAATCAAACAGTTCGATTTCAAACAATTCAATTTAACTTGTAATTTGCTTGCACTCAGTTTAAATAATCAAACAGTTCTATTTGACTCATAGATAGGACCCTGTCATGTGCTACCACTCCGGGCCAGAGTGGAGCTGGGAGTGATGGCCCTCCATGGAGTAATTTCATAATGAGGTCATTTTATTTTTGTAGAGACCTCAGGTTACTTACTGTACCTGTTGTTCTTAAATAGTCACTCATTTAACTACAAGAACAGGCTGATTGCTACTTTAGGAATCTGACAGAAATAAGCAATATAAATTATAAGTGTTTTCTTTTAGAGAGACAACTTTACAACAATATGAATATATATATGGAAATCTTTGAACCTGAAAAGAATACGAAGATACAGTCCAATTTAATGGTATGTAAATATCCAGTATTTAATGAGAAAAGTTCTTTGTTTATGAACACATGGTTTTTTAGACTTGTTGGAATGTTTTAGAAGAAGCAGAATCTCTGAGCTTTTAAACCAACTGTGTTGGTGAGGGCTTAGTATACACTGATTCTATTCCCCTTAGAACCCCCATCCTGCCCCCCTCCCCAAAAAAACAAATGGGTGTCAAACTGAATCTGATGGTAAGGCTCCAGTTATAGGGATCTGACGAGTGTGAAGTACCCTTCCATTGCAATTACTCCCAGGTCCACTCTGAACAGGAGTGGTTGTACCTGTTAGGGTCCCATTTACAGGTCAAATATATCTGTTGAAAAATTACTCATATCTGATGGGACTGCATGTAAAAAAAACTCCGAAGGAACTACATAAAAAATGTATAAATAAATGTACAATGAAAACACTTCTCTAACCTCAAGGCAGAAAATAACCTCTGACAGGTAGACATACCATTAAAATCAATCAATCAATCAATCATTTAATTTTTAAAAGATATGTCAGCATTTCTAATGGCTTCTTTGGACACTGTGTTGGAAATGACTGGATTTAAAAGTAATGTTTAAAATGACAAGAGATATATCACAGCCCCTTCTTGGGGATGGTGTCTGAGCAACAGACTGAATTATATGTCTTGCTATCTCAGCACATTGTTTAGGAAGAGATAAAGTTTTTGCATGTTCTTATAGCTGAATTTTTTTCTATGTCAATAACAATGTTATGCATTCTGCAATAGTGAAAATTAGTTCTAAAGAAAGGGTAGATTATCAGTTCTTTTTAATGCACTACTATTCTACAAGGAATCTTACTTGCAGGTTAATGAGATTCATTTTTCCCCAAGTATGAAAAAGTAACCAGTTATTATCCAGAGTTAAATATAATGAAATTATGGGTGGAAAAAATCATATAAAGTTTGGGGTTGTACAGATTTTCTTTTGGGATGAAAACTGTAAGGAATTGTTTAAAAACATGCCCTTGTAAAATGTTTGTCTGGGAGTTTATAGGTTCTTTTAACAGAGTAATATTGTCCTTCATTACAATAAAGTCTGGAATTAAGTAGCTGACACTGAATTAATTTACAATAGAAAATATCAAAGTATGTTTGATTGAGCAAAGAATATTTAGTTTTTCCACAAAATATTGTGCAGAATAGATTCAAAGAGTTACTTGAACAAATATAGTTTCTTTGGTATTTTTTTCAGTCTTCAAGTATTACAAATGATAAAATCAGATTATGCATTGTCTTTTATCTTGTTTTGTTTTATTTCAGCCATTTGAAGTTTTCTTCATTCAGGCAAAATTATTGAACTAAGTATGAAATACTCATCCTTATTGGAGGGAATTGACAGTTTCAAGATTTTTGCCACCGAGTTGGATAAGCCAGTTTTCACATTCAAAAGCTGAGCAAATTCCTAACAAGTAATCCTGGTAGTCTTTGAAGACATTGTAGCTTATATATATATATATATATATATTTGCAACAGAAATGAAACAAAGTATGTTTGGTAGGGTTACATGTACTTTATAACATCAAAAGTTTACCAAAAAAATATTGACTGGAACTAAGCAGAATTGCCAGTTGAAATTTTGCTGTAATTTTAGTAATTTTTTCACTGTTGTCAAAGTATCAGATGACACAAATAATAAAATCAGATTATATTTTTTTATTGTATAATAAATACAGAAAATTGGTTTTTTTTTCCCAGTCATATGAAATATTTTTATGCATAAAACAATACAATCAGGCCAAATTATTGAACAAAGCATGAAATACTATTCCTAATTCATAGGGCTTCACAATTTCAAGATTTTGCCGTTGTCATAGCCTATATTGTCACTGGCTATCATAATCAGAATCTGTCTCGTCTAGTAAATTTGCTATATTGTCACAAACACCTTTACAGTCAGTACAAATCAAACCAAACTCCCTATGAATACACCTCATTGTATTGCTGTAACACTGGAGATCAGAGTTCAGGCAAGGAAATTTATTGACCATAAAAATAAGAATCACCCCAGGCAGATTTTAGAAGAATGAACTCATGTTGCATTACGGGATCATAGATGATCGATTTCGCAAAGTGACTCAGTGTTTTCTTCAATACAAAAAGTTTGTTTCTGACTGCAACAATTTCATAGCAGTCCAACGTGAAATGAGTAAGGACGATAAGTAGTAAGATCTTCCGTTGAATAATAGGAATACTTAGAATCATGTGCATGCAAGATGAATGGACAAAAACATGACTCCAATTTCTTTGCCCCTCCCAACTGGAGATCTCTCAATCAACCCGTCTCTGCCTCTCCCATCTGAACTATGGATTGCCCAAACTAACTCCAATTAAAATAACTTTGCTTATATATATTAATTATTTCATACTCTAACGATGTAAGGACACATATCAACTTGCCCTCAGTTTGTTTACTTTTCAATATCTGGCCTTCAACCTACAATTTTAAAACAATGAATCAACTTAATCTACCAACATGCACGATAAGTGTACCCTATGACCTTTGCAAATTACACTTCCATTCAAAGTTTGTAACAACTTACAATTTATCAGTACAAATAGAATGATCACCTAATATAATGAATCATCTTCCTGAATTATATTACACTCAGTACATTGTAAAAAATGAGAATTAACGAAAATAGATTCAGAAGGAGTAAGTAAAAAAAAATGTTGTTTTGACCAAAAATAAAAAAGATATTGAAATGATTGTTATTCATAATTCTCATGAATCAGAAACTCCAAATAGGATTGTTTTCTCAACAAACCCAAGGTAGGCCAAAAATCCACTGAGTGATTTGACCTGGAGGTCAGCCATCTGTTATCTGCACCTGAGAGCAAAAAATTCAGAAAACAGCAAATTTTTTAAGGAAAAATTTTAAAATATGGAAAATTTTGATTAAATTCTCTGACCTTTATGAATGAAGAGTTATTGATGTTATGTCTCATAGGATTGAAATAATTCCAAATTTGGGAAGGATCACCCCTTTTGAGTAAAAGTAAGAGTAAAGTGAATATAAAGGTGGGTGACACACAGTGGGAGGTGGAATTGATTGTTGGAAACCAAATCAAGAGAAGTTTGATGTTCTTAGTTTTACCACCATCACCACCCCTCTGATGGATATGTACATAAAATACAAGGTTTTTCTTCTCTTTAAAGTGTTCTGAGGAGAGAGCACAAATTGAATTGATTTGAGTTGCTCTGGGCTATGGCCTTGCACCACACTGCCAAGAGTGAAGAAAGAGAGAAAAACCATATTACATGTTGCTTGGACGTTATACAATCTTAACAATATACAACCCTATAAAAGAAGCAAATTAAGACTGAGATAATGCAATGCCGAGAGATGTCCTTGTACCTGACTCATAGAGATAGAAAAAAGAAGAGAATTTGAGATAATAGGATACTTTAGAGACCAGTGCAAAGCAGACAAGAGACGTCCTTGTTCCAGCCTGCCCTGGCTATAGAAAGAGTGTAGTGAATTAAGAAAACATGACAATTGCTGAGAGACAAGTTGACAAGGGAAAGGCAACTAGATTTTATGTCTTGACTCAATACCAGACTATCCAGGGTTTAGAAAGTGAAGAAAACCCATCTTATGACAACATTGTGAAATAATAAAGAGAAGAAGAATCCCTCAAAGAGAATACAAGTTGAATTCCCTGTCGCTCTGAGACCTGACCTTTTATCAGACTACTCTGAGTGTGGAAAAAGCAAAGTTAAGCAAGAAAACACAACAATTGCAAACAAATAGAGAAAGCCTAAATTTATGCATCAGTAGAAAAAGGTGACCTCTAGATTTTACATCTCAGATTTCTAACAGACTACCCTGGATATAGAAATTGAAGAAAGCCTGTTATATTACCACCTTACGAAATAATCCCAAGGATTAAGAGGAAGCAAATATATCCACCATTAAGATTGTGTTACGCCAGGCTGTACAGAGCAAAAATAGGAAAGCCTAAACTTAAAAAAGGAATTGACTGACTGATACTTTATCAACTTGGCCTCTGACTTAACCTCCCATCTGTATGATGGGTGAATGCTTGTACCATTGTTAAAGACATTTTTTTCTTTTCTTGCTGAATATTATTATTGTTACAAAGTCATGTTTATTCTCAGTTCATGGCATCGGCATTTTTTTAAATTTCTTCCTTGTATGGTCTCATTCGTTTACCTACTGTCTGGTGACTCCTGTTAGCAATTGATCTGTTGTCTGGATCTAAAAAACACGACAGGATCAGATAACAAGTTTATCATGTTATCCAATGATATATCTGACCAGTGGAATGATCAGTTGAATGGAAGTGGAATTACTCCAGTGTTTGGTGAGGTTGGGTGTACCGTTACATTGCAACCAGATCTGTGAGTATATCAAACAACTTTTAAGAGTTTCTGGGGAGTAGCTGGGAGATCTGTCTTTATAGGTATGCATTACTAAAATTCAACAGGGTATTTAAACCTGTTCCACTCATTAGTTTTGACATGTTGTGCAGTTGTTTTCATCCTATTATTACATGAGATTCAACAAGTTTAACAATTCAAGAATAGTTGGCCATTAACAGATTTCTGGAATTTCACTTTTTTATACACTGAGTTTATCAAATCTTCTGTTTGAAGATCTTATTGCTTCATACTGAATACATAAAGGAAACTTTGTTGAAGTATTAATAGGATTCCTGTCAGAAAATTGACTTGGCCATGAAAATACTAAAGGAGATGATTTTCTCTTTTTAGAATGCTGTCATTTTATCCAAAATGCCATTCATTTTATGAGGAGATCCTTGTATAGGAATGTATGTCATTTGTTGAACAGAAATTTTTTATGAATTATAGAAATTTGGAATAACTAGTGCTCCAAATTGCTTCCCTACATGATAACCAAAATCTTCGAAGTTTTTCAATGTATGATCACATTTAAAAGGAAAACTGTAATGCCATTTGACAAAATTCCAGTTTTGAAATTATCAGTAATACATTCTACTGACATATTATGCAGTACATGTTGGCCTATTAATTTTTTTTTCCCTTTCTGAGGTGATTTATTCTGGATATATCTACAGATTGCCTTACAATGGCTACAGAATGACATTGAGGCTACTTATCTTCTTTAGCATTATTGTAGGTTCTGGAAGATGACTGGAAATTTTGTATCCTAATTGTTTGTAAAGCAGTTTATCTACTTAAGGTGGATATCTTCATTTCATGATTTGTTTATGAAGGTCTAACTTATTTTTTCATTTTACTATAGTATTATTGGTATTATCATGATATTATTACAGATATCACTTGGTCACGATTGTTAATTTTTAACTAATATTTTCTTCATCTAAATTGTTGCTGTTTTTTAATCAAAACTCACTGAGATCCTTATGTTAGATGTGTGGAGAAAGCATAATATCTTTCCTTGGCAAAGAGGATATTGCCATTCTTTGACAGTGAATGCTGACCCTTCTTGAACTTGAAGCTGAGGAATAGGGAATCAAACACAAATGATATTATGACAATTAGCTGGAAGAGACATGCAGATGTTCAAGGAGGAGGCAAATGAACTTTGAGGATAATGAATTTATGTTGGGAAGATACAATTTTCTAAAACATGTGGGCAAAGAGTGAAAATGTATGGGTAAAACAAAATGCAGAAAAAAACACTCAAAAGATTCAAGAAATCTTGCCAACATGTACAGAATCAGTTTCACTATCAACCTAGTCCCTCTGATATCCACCATCTCTCTCTCCCTGTTTATTTTTCAAGTACCTTATTGGTACTGATATGGCATATATATATATATATATATATATATATATGTATGCTTTTTGATAAAATTTCTCTAGACATTAGTGTTATTTTCTTTTTTTCTTTTTTCATTATGGTTTCACATAGTATCATTGTATTAACCAAATCTGATATGGTAAATAATGATTGACTGAAAATCTTACCTAATTCTTGTTTGATAGCCACTAGTCATGTGAGGATATTTATTAAGATTATTATCATAGATTATCTGTATCATAACTCTATCTTTCTCATCATCTCTATAATACAGAAAATCCATACAGTCAGCTCCTGTGTGTATGCAAACTCAGCCATCTTTTGCTCTCTTTCTCTTGTTCTTCCCCTACATACATTTTAGGTATTAAAAGGAAAAAAAGAAACAGATTTTATTTTTATATATCAACAATTTTGTCTTTCTCTGCTATACAACAAGAAAACTGAGCCAAAAAACTGAAATGCTATTATTACAGTGTAATTGTTTTCAAGGTGACAAATAAAAACTGAAAAACTTTAAGAGTACAAGACTTATAACTAAAGAAAAATCCTAATTTTGATATGAAATCAGTTTTCTTGGATTTAGGGAAGGAATTCAATAAGAACAGAATTTAAAAAGCTCCTTATAAATCTGTTTTCATTGATTCTAATGTAACTTGATTATATAACACATATTTTCACAACAGCAAAAAATTAACAAAACCAAAATATTACTCAGTGTTTAAAAAAAAACTCACATCATGAAAATATAATTGTCATATGGTAATATTCATTTTTATAATATTAATAAAATCTTATTATGGATGTGCTTATCTCTTAATCACTTAAGGACAATTGAAATTTATCTGTTAGAAACCTGAAGAATTTTAATCCATATTCTGATGTTTAAGATTTGCCAAGAGATTTAAAGAAAAAACTTACCTACAAGTAATTTCTTAAGGAAAACTGAAACCTACTTTTTTGCAAATTGTTTCAGGGTAAATACATAAAGAAATTCTGAAGAAACAAGAAATTTGCTGAGTTTGACAGTTTATAAAAATAATTTATTATTGAGTTTTATATCTGTATGCGTGTGGGTGTGTGTGTGTGTATGTGTAAATGTAAATTTAGATTCTGTATAATCACATCTGCATTAAAAAGAAAAAGAATTAGACAGATGTTCTTGTCTAGTGTAATTCAAATGCTCACACCCTTTGAGCCCATTTATTCCACAAACACACATGTGCACATATGTAGATATTCACAGTTATAAAGAGGCAAAGAAAGAGAGAAGGTAGCATATGATTTCTGGAAAATACAGACAGAATTTCAACAATGTTTAGAGTTGTCTTCTGCCTTGTAAAATTTCTGTCTGAGATCCTCTTCAACACCACTGTATTATAACTGTATTTACATGTATTTATTTTGAATTATTTGTTAAATTAGGAGTTCAAATCAGAGATCTTCAGTTTTATCACAGACATGCTGTGAAGTCGTACAGTCATAAAGTTAGACAGGGCACACATATTACATTCTTATCCTTGCAGAAATTGTGGACCGACAAAGAAAGAAAGAAACAATTATGTAGATATATTCAGCTTTTTGCCCAATAAAGCAAAACCAATTGCTATTTATGACTTGGTTTTTTTTCTTTCTTTGTTTAATGGCATATCAACCTTTGTGCATTATTTAATGCCAAAGCGGTCCCTGGAGAAAAACAACAGTAATATTATTTATCCCATAGCTGAGAGGATAAGAGAGGTCATAACTTTTCTGTGGGCATTAGTCCAAAAGTGAACGTAATTGTGTAACTGGAGTTTGAACTTGCTGACTTTGAGGCAGCAGTCTAGCTCTTTAGTCATTACACCACAGCAGCACCCCTTCTTTTGTTTGCTTTGTTTTTTTTGTTTAATGGCATATCAACATTTTGGGGTTATTCAATGCTAAAGCAATTCTTGTAGAAAAACAGTCAGGGTATTATTTAGCCCATAGCTGCCAGTGGGGGAGGAGTTAATTCCTTTCCCTACATTATTTGTCCAAAGGTAAATTTAATAGCATGACTGGAGTTCAAACTTACTCTCTACAATGTTGCTATCCAGCTCATTAAACACTACACCAAGGGACTCGCTAAGTTTCTTTTGTGTCATCTCTGGTATGAAAATTCTAATCTGGGTGTCAGACAGGATTTAAATCCTATCACTTTTAATGGTTTTCCAATTTTATAATCTTAAATTGATAATACATTAAGCATTAATTCACTTACAATAACTGTACTCCACCTGACTAATAAATTAAATCACAATCTTCTTCCATAATATATATATATATATATATATATATATCCATGTGTCTCTCTTTACAAATGTGTGCATGTGTGTGTGTATATATATATATATATATATATATATATATATATATATATATATATTGAGAGAGAGAGAGAGGGGGGAAGAGGCTAGGGAGAGATTAAAGTAACAGAAATTTTGAAAGCTAGATTGACATGTTTTGCCAGAGATCTGGGAATATCAGAAAGCAAATCATCTTACAAGCAAAAGGCGTATCTATACACAAGAGAGAGATACATAATTTATGCAAATAATATGAATGGAAAAATTAAAATCTAACCATATCAGTATGATATGAGAGATTTTTGTTAGTTTTATTTATTTTTTGTTTATGTCTTTTAGTATTCCCCATTCTATGAGTATTGTAAAAATCTGGATGTAAATAGACTACTGTGGACTCATCATGGATCAAAGTCCTTTCTGTATATCATCATCATCATGAATTATATAGATCATCATCATCATCATCATCATCATCATTAAGTCATAGTGACAGCATGGAGTACCCCAACTCTTTCTCACCATCCATGCCTATCATCTATTACTCCGGTCTGGTCTGACCCCTGTCAGATGGAGCTGTAGAATACTCCGACTGCATCTCTGCAGTTAAGTAAGACCCCACCCCCATCACCGAGTGTCCTGGATATAATATTAAACAATCAAATGGTGAGGTTCCACTAATGCAATAGTTTTGGGGAATGGTGAATACACGTTCATTGCCATCACTCCCAGGTCCACTCTGGCCTGGAGTGGTAGCATCTTATTGGGTCCTATCTATGAGTCAAATAGAAGTGTTTAACATTTAAACTGAGTGAAAACAAATGAGTGATGTTGACTTTGTTGACTTATGCTAAACTAAATCGTTTGAAATTGAACTGTTTGATCATTTAATTGTGTATAAACAAATGATGTTTAACTTATTTGTTAGTGATATATAGAAATACTTGAAAACATTTAACTGTATGTAAACAAATGATTGATAGCAAATGGAATCATTTGTATTTGATAGAAATAAGTGAAACCATTTAATTGTGTGCAAAAAAAGAATGAGCTCAGGCTTGTTTAAAAATGTTATCTACAAAATGTGTGAAGAAATCATGTATTTAACATATATGTTTTTCTGTAGAATTGCATATATATATATATATATATATATGTTTATTTGGAATAATTTAGTTTTGTTGTAATTCCTTATTTCCTTCTTAGACCTAAAGAGTTACATTTACATGAAGTTTAAATTATTGTAAAAATCAAGTTAAAATTTATATTTCCTCATTCTTTTGTCATTGTCTCAACTGGAAACAAGAGGAGACCAGAAGTAAACTTTAATAAGAGAAGGCTCCTTCCTTCTCCTTCCCTCCGGTGACCATCCCCATTCTGGTTGTATTCATTTATCTCCATGATGGATCTGGAAAAGTCATGTTAGGTTTTTTTTTTTAATTATTGATTCATATCATTGCTCTTAGCACAAAGGAAATAAATTCGTAATCCTAATGTGATCGAATTTTTGTTTTTTCTTGAAAGAATATTTGCTCTGTGATATCATTTACATTGAGCTCCTTACCAGGAATATTTAAATATTTGAATTTTGAATAATTGTCCTGATGGAATTGTTTCCTAGTCTGGATTGACTGGATTGAAGAATACACCTTATATTTATATACATATATTGGGAGAGAGAGTTTTTTTGCACAGAAATTAATTCAGATTAAGTGTTAACTGACAGATTTCTGTAAAACTGAATATACATGGTGCATTCAATAAGTTTCAGACTTTTTTATACAGACATTTAAAATTGTTGTAGACTCTTGAAAATTCACTGTTATTGCTATACATCTCATGGAATGACTGACCAACTGATTTTATGATTTCAGGTTCAAATGAACAGCTACAGCAGCAATTGGAATACACCCAACTAAAGCCTGATTGTTAAAGCTGGTGAATTTCAAAAATGCAATCTGGATGTGAAGACACTTTAGAAAAGTGATATGCAATACAATTCTGTTTTAAACTTGGAAAAAAGGCCACAGAAACGTATGGAATGCTTCAGACTGCTTTTGGAGCATCTTGCATGAATTGAGCATCAGTTTTTGAGTGGCATAAGAGATTCCAGGAAGGCAGGGAGTCTGTGAGGGATGATGAGAGGTGTGGCAGGAGTAAGGAAGTCAATACACCACAGTTGATTGATCAAAGGGTTAGGTTTAGGGTTACTATGTTGAGGTTTTAAGGGAGTTCAGGAAGATATTCCGTCGGAAGACACCAGCACTCTTCAAATCGGGTCAGTGGCATTTCCACAAGGACAATGCAACAGTCCAAAACTCCATCCTTGTCACAGACTATTTGACCAAGATGGGTATCAAGACAGTTCCTCAGCCTCCCTATAGTCTAGACCTTGGTCCCTGTGACCTTTGCTTATTCCCTAAGCTCAGAGGCTGAGATTATGAGGCAATTGAGGAGAAGAAAGAGGCTGTGATGAAGGTCATTGACACACTCACACAAGAAGACTTCCATGGGGCCTTCCAGAAGTTGTTGGAATGGCACAACGAGTGCATTGCAGCCGGAGGAGATTACTTTGAAAGGGACTAGAGTTTCATGTGTGTACTATCAATAAAAGTGCCCATACGAAAAAAGTCTGGAAACTTATGTAATGACCCTCGTATATATATATATATATATATATATATATATATATTCAATTTTATATATATATTCAGACAAAGAATGCAGTCTAAAAGACCAGACAAGTTTGGTTTGGTTTGATAGCATATTAACCATCATAGATTATTTAAAGTCAAATCCTTATGTATATGTAGTTGCATCTAGCTTTTAAAAAAGGATATTATTTTTGTCTTAACCTAGTTATTAATTTATTTAATTAAAAGAACAATTATTGACAGTAATTGTGATTCAAAGTGTTATGTTGGTGTATCAGTATATCTAGTTGCCACTTGCTTTTAAAAAAGGAAATTATTTTTGTCTTAACCTAATTATTCATTTATTTAGTTTAAAGAACCATTATAGACTGTAATCAGGATTAAAGGTTTTATGTTGGTGTATCTTGACATTAGGTTTGTCCTTTATATTTCTGGTTTCTACAGTGTTCATCAGTTTCTTTACTTTGACTTCTGAAAGTTTTGTTGATGTGTTTTTAAGACATTGTTGATAAATTATTTTGTAACTTCTTGATTCAGCATTTTGTTTAATATAAAATAAATTTCTAATTGTTTTGGATATGTTTGTTACGATATCTACATTGAAATGGTTAAATTTACCACAAGATTACTAGTTATGCTATTTGTTACAAACATTATAAACCTCATAGATGGAAGATGGAACAAGTCCTTCTAGCATATGGCATACCAAAAGAGACTGTCGCAGCAATAACAATTCTTTATAGAAACACGAAAGTGAAAGTAAGTTCACTGGATGGAGACACAGACTACTTCAACATTGTAGCAGGAGTACTGCAAAAGGACACACTAGCCCCATACGTCTTTATCATCTGTCTAGACTATGTACTTAGAACATCGATTGATAAAATCAAAGAAAACGGCTTTGAGCTGACAAAGAAAAGAAGCAGAAGGTACCCCATAAAAGCAATTGTCGATGCTGACTACGTCGATGACATAGTGATTCTGGCAAATACTCCCAACCAAGCCGAAACACTACTACATAGTTTGGAATGAGCCGCTGCGGGCATTGACCTTCATGTCAATGAACACAAAATGGAATACATGTGCTTTAATTAAACAGGTGACATTTCCACACAAGACGGAAGCTTGCTGAAACAAGTTGACAAGTTCCCCTACCAAGGAAGTAGTGTCTCATCAACCAAAAAAAACATTGACACATGGCTAACGAAGGCATGGATAGCTATCAATAAGCTATCAATCATATGGAAGTCAGACTTAACCGATAAAATGAAACGCAGTTTCTTTCAAGCAGCAGTCATATCGATACTACTATATGAATGCACTACTTGGATGCTAACAAAACGGTTGGAGAAAAAGCTAGATGGCAATTACACAAGAATGCTGTGAGCAATATTGAACAAGTCCTGGAAGCAACACCCCACAAAACACCAACTATACTGCCACCTACCTCCCATCATGAAAACTATCCAAGTTAGATAAACCAGACATGCAGGACACTGCTGGAGAAGCAGGGACGGGCTCATAAGTGACATACTCCTATGGACCCCTACATATGACCAAGCAAAAGCAGGATGGCCGGCTTGAACATACATACAGCAGCTCTGTGAGAATATGGGATGTAGCCCAGAAGACCTGCCAGAAGCGATGAATGATTGGGAGAAATGGCAAGAGACGATCAGGGATATCCATGATGATGGATTCTTAACCTCTTTTGTCTTCATAGTCTATTGTTTTATGTGTACGATATATGTATATATATATATATTCTAAAATAGGTAGGTCCATGTAGAGATTTGTATTTTTTAAATTTATTTATTTATTTATGCTTCCAGCGTGTTTCTTTCATCAGAGAACATATATGGCATAAGGCCTTATTAATAGGGTACTCAATGAGACTTGAACTCACTTGTGTTTGGATATTTAATATATATATAAATAGTAAAAATATGAGATAGAACAATCATAAATCAAAAATGCTCAAATGCAAGCCAGAAATAATAAACTAGAAAAAAAAATCTAGAAATAATAAAATCTCACCTTTTTACTTTTGCCTCATTAATATAAGAATTTATTTAACATCTACAGAACTGAAGAAATCATCCGATGATTTATTATTTATAAAAACAGTAAATAAAGTTTCATCTGATAACTGTGTTTGATCATGAAAAACACTTATAGTAATAAAAAAAAGTTAAAATGTGGGATTTTAATTACTTCTAATTTATACATATTCATGTGTGTGTGTGTGTGTGTGTATGTTATATAATGTTACATAAATGTTATAAAACATTATTGCTGTAATCATTTACTAAGCTTAGTTTAGTTTGGTACAAGGCCACAAGTACAGGGAAATCAGTTAGAATCAAACTCACTAAGAATGGTCTGCAAGCCTTATTTAATAACCATTACATTGCATGTCATTCACAAATGATGTTAATTTTTGTAGTTAAATAATAAGGATTGATAAATTGTAGGCATAAAAGTAGATATAAAAAAGGTATATATGAGGGTCATTAAATAAATAAGGGTAATCTAACTACTTGTCAATCTATCTCTGAGAGTCATTCATTACATAATGCAAATTGTTTTGTAAAAAGAAAAATGAATTTTTTTTCAGAATTTTTTTCATGAATGTAAACTCGGCATTGTTTGGAATTGGTTTACTGCAAAAATATGTTTTGAGGCAATTCACTATAGCAGCAAATAAAACAGAATGCTCCTAACTTAAAGAGAAGTCTGTCATCGAATTTTTGTGGGCTGAGAAATGCAAGCCAAGTGAAATTTACGAAAGAATGTGGGATATGTATGGCGAAATGTTTCCAAATGGGTTAAACATGGGTTTGCTATGACAAGCCTGAGTTAAAAAGACAGTCCAGACTCTGAAAAGAAAAAGTTCCTGGTGCAGCTGTCAGTAAAGAAGGTTATGCTGATAGTCTTTTGAGACATGAAAGGATCTATAATTACTTATTTCTTTGAAAAGTGTGCAACTGTAAACAGAGCTTCCTATTGCCAAATCCTTAGGCAAAATTTACCTTTACGGAATGATCTTTATATTATAGTTAAGCTATGCAGATGAAAAAATACAACAAAAAAACCTCTAAAAGTACATGTATTTTTCAAAAGCTTTCCAACATCACAAATACAGAAGGACTCATACTGAAGCAAATTTTGGCTCCAGCTATGAAATTATCAGTCTGACGAGAAAATTTTCGACAACTTCCTAAGTTCTCTACAGAGCCAAAGGATCTTCTTAATGGTTACTTTGCTTCAGTGAGCACAGTTGATGGATGTGACGTATCTATGAACCTTGTTAATGGAATACTTGTCCCTTTGCAGCCAGTTAATGACAGATAGGGCCTAAAGGCACAGCACAAAGACAGACAGCTAAATTTACTGTCTTTATCTGTCAGTACAGAGCATGCTCATTCCTGTGTATACACTTCCTTTTCTTGTTCCTTTCTGGATCAGTGTTTTTTTTTTCCAATTTTGGAATGGATTCTGAAAGTTGTTTTAAGAGACAATGCAAAGATCTTGTTGTGTATTTTCTCGTAATTCTTCTATCCTCTAAATTTCAGCTTTAGGAATAAAAAGATTGTCTGTAGATGACAAATTGAGAGAGTAAGGCATCTTGGGATGCTATTGATTGGTTGGTTATTTGGGTTTATGGCATATCAATCTTTGTAGGTTATTTAATGCCAAATCCATTTTTATACAAATAATCAATTCTATTTCAAACAATTCAGTTTTGCATTAGTACACAGTTTAATTGTTAAAAACATTGCTATTTCAACCAGTTCAGTTTAGTCAAACAGTTATAATTCAAACAACTCACTTTAGTATAAGTATAGATTTTTTTACACACAGTTAAATGTCAAAACAGTTATTTTTTAAACATTTCAGTTTACCATAAGTACAGTTTCAATGTCACAAACAATTCCATTTCAAACAATCCAGTTTAGCATAAGTACACAGTTTAATTGTCAAAAACATTTCTATTTCAAGCTATTCAATTTAGTCAAACAGTTCTAATTCAAACAATTCAGTTTAGCATAAGTACACAGTTTAGTTCTATTTGACCTATAGATAGGGCCCTATCAAATGCTACCACTCCAGGCCTGTGTGAACCTGGGAGCAATGGCAATGAAGGAATGCTCCACATTACCCAAAGCTCCAGCATCATTGGAACCTCAATTCAGATTGTTTAGTATCATATCTAGGACACTCGTTGTTGGGAGGGGGTTCTTACCCCTTTGCAGAAATACAGCTAGCGTATTCTACAGTCCCAGCTGTCTGGTCAAGGATGCTATTGGACAATCTCCATGAATAACAGTACTTTCACAAATGTATCCAACAGATAGACAGATAAGAATAGATCAATACAGATATGAATAGACTAAGAATGATTCTCAAATGCTCAATACTATTTGCTAACTTGTTGAAATACTCCAATGTTTATTTACTACCCAGTACAAGTATTGAACAAAGAACCTTCAGTTGACAAAACCTTATACTCTGTTGCTAAAATGAGTTTTGACCATTGAGCTCAATATTATGTCATGGTATTTCTCCTGGAGGGACTTAATCCCAGTCAGACTATATTAACCCTATTAAAAGAAAAACAGACTGTTAACCATTGCTCTGTAGGAGGCATCCTAAAATACATCTGATTGAGAGATAGATGTAGATATGATTTGATTGAAATAGATTCTCATAAGGATAAAATTCAAAAAGACTATAAAGAGATCTAGGATTGTCTTTAGTCAATGTTTTTTACTGATTTGAAATTATGGTAACTCTCATGACATTTCATATAGCTAAAAATAAATTATATCATTTATTTCTTGTTCACTGCAGTTAATGTAACTCAATTGCTAAATAATGCAGATTTCTTGGGTCAAATGTCAAGGTCATTGTTACTCATCAAAATGTCAAGGTCATTGTTACTCAATATTATAATATTTCATAATCTGATTTTTATAAAGTTCAGTTTCTTTTTGGACACATTAAGTCATTTAATTGAAAATTGAAGCGCATCAATAAACTTAATCTGTGGTGTTAGGTGAAAAAAAATGAAACAATCAACCATTTAATCATTTAATCAGCATCTCAAACTATCGGGAGGGTAGAGTCAAAATTTCATTGTTATAACCAGCAGTTCCATTTTGACCAGGTACGGTAGTACCGGTTTGGGCTCCATTAATAAGTCACAGAGATCTGTTTGAAAAGTGTTTACCTGTTTAAAATGATTTTGAAAATATATTTCTATACTTTATATAAATGGAGACTATAACAGTTAAACTGACTTTGGCATAAAATAACCAACAAGGGTTGACATGCCATAAAAAACAACCAAACAACCAGTTAAAGAATATTTTTAAAATAGCAAATCTTTTACTGTTTAAATGGTAAGCTTTTGGGTTGTTACTGATTTTGCTTAAAATTCACATCTCCTCAATTTAGAGAATTTCTTATTAATTTATATTCGATTTATTATGAAATTTTAATGACAAATACTCATTTATATAAACAAATTAGAGAATAAATATAGTTTTAAAAGAAAAATTATCTTGCAATGATGAATATTTAATCATAATTGAGACTTATTTCCCATAGGTTTGAGAAACCAATTTAATGTGAAATTACTGAAATTCATATTTCCCAACTACATTGTGTTTGGTTGATCAATTTTATGAAACTGCTAATGTAGCAACATGAGTATGAACAAGTCACCAGGTTAAAGGAAATCATTATCAATGTTAAGAAGAATGTATTGAGAGAGAGAAGCTAATTAATGTTGCCTACCTAGTTGATACCCATAAAAAAGATTGTGGGTATATTTAAATTCCTGCAAGAGGATAAATATAAAATATGTAAATGAAAACATTCATTATACGAGGTGTGATCAGAAAGAATCCAGACTGAAAGGTCAACTTTTTTTAAAATCTAAAATCTAAATGCAGACGTCTGCACACCTGAGCAACTGATATCTTTGATTTTGCTTAAGGTAAAAAGTTTGATATTTATCTAGGTACACAAAGTGTAAGTATTTTTCTTGTGATTTTGTGAATCTATATCCTTGTTGGCATTTTCTTGAGATATTATTATACTCTTAGTCTATTTTTTTACACAAGTACTAGCTGATGACTCTTGCACAACAGCAGGTCTCCTCTGTTCTTCAGAAATATTTGCATATTTCAAGCAAATCTCAGTAGGGCAGTGATCTGGATGGTCTCAATCCTCCATGGATCTGTCCCCTGGTTTTACTGAAGCCACCTGGCATTCGTCCCAGGAAGGGATCAATGACAAGCAAAGATTCACATTACACTTGGCTTTTTGGCCTCATGAATCATTGACAAGCATAGATTCACACTGTACTTAGTGAATCAATGACAAGCAATGACCTGATTGGACCTGGTCTTTGGGCCTGGTGAAGCTATGACCAGCAGTGCATGAGTCTCAGCTCATGCACTGCTTCCCCATGTCCTAATCTTCACTTTAAGAAGACCTTGTGTCAAATCCTACCTGGTGGGAGGTACAGATAAATGTCATTCCTTCCATTGATCTCTGATTCTCCCAATTTTTTTCGCCAGCTTCTTTAGTATTGTTCTAATAGTTTACTATTATTGGTACCATTGATACTTTGATGTTTTATAGTTGCTTTTAGTTCTCAATCAAGTTCTTGGTATTTATCCAGTTTTTAATTTTGCTTTACTTTCACTTTCTAGTCTGCTAGAATGGCTAAGTTCTCTTGTGGATAAATTCTTTCCTTCTTTCAAGTAAGGCCCAAACCAGGACTAGGTGATCTATTTTCATTTAAAAATTCCAGAGAATTTGCCAGAACAGATACCATTTGTCTGTCTGCTTAAAATTCAATCATTTGCACATTTCCCAGTGGATCACCTGACTAAAAGTCTTTCCTGTTCTTTTATTCCTACTGTGTAAATTTGTTGCTGTATGTTAAAAAAAAAAATGACTGATGATATGAAGCTCTTACTTTTTATTATCTTTTTATATTGTGATATTCGTTCTTCACTTTTGGTACCTTGGTATAATTTCACTGATTTTACGGCCATTTTGGTTTTATCAAAGGTTCAGGGCTATGATTTTAATTATATATATATATATATATATATAATTAAAATCAACTAAAGTAATAGTGTACCATAGCCAGATACTGATATGCGAAATGGACATACAATGTTCATATATATATAACATAGAACATAGGAATCTCGAATCATGAAAAACACTTACGACTTCTTAGTTTAGGTATGAAACATTTTATTACCTTTGAGTTTAAAGGTTCTTCGACACAAGGAGAAAGATACACATTCTTTCTATTCTGGCTTTTTCATCTGCCCCCCCCCCCCACATCTCGTGCGACACCTGCCCAAGGCCCCCATGAGCAAGTGAAAGCCAACCGTCTTCTCCTGAGGTAGGTCTCAACTTAACTAACCGACCTTTTCAAAATCCCAAAATCCTCTGTGCACTTCCGGTGCGTGACGTCATTTGCACTTGCTAGCCCCGATTCCCATCTGGGCTATTGTGACATCTCTGAGTGACATGTTCGCTCTGCGTGCTGAGTGTGAACACCAATGTTGCACCCTAGTAATGCATGCACTGAGCCAAGCGGTTCTCAGCCTAACTTAACCCAAAGGCATAAAACAAAATCCCTGCGCCATTATATTACAATAGGACAGGTAGGTGTATTTTTTTGTAGTTATTCTTTTTTAATTGCTCCTGAGTAGTTGTATCCTTAGGTGAACGTCAGGGAAAAAGTTATATATAAAAGTTATCATATATATATATATATATATATATATATATATGTATGGCAGCATATCAACTCTTTTAAAACATATTTGAAAATCATTAAATTTTCAAATATGTTTTAAAAGAATTGATATGCCGCTATATATATATATATATATATATATATATATATATATATATATATATATATATATAATTGATTCAAGCTAGTCTCACTACTGATTAATTAAGATTACAAGAGGCAACATTCAGCTTATAAATATATGTAAATATATGCAAGTATATTATAAATTTCTTTACTAAAAATAAAAAACAATCACCTTATAGATGATTTTGTAATGGATGTTTACTTGGTAGACAACACAATATAATCTCTCTCTCTCTCTCTCTCTCTCTCTCTCTCTCTCTCTCTCTCTCTAATTCTTTCATTTACTTTTATATTCTCACATAATAACTTTCGATACTACAGTTATATTACATCTCTGCATCATTTTGTGCTCTTCCTCTGTTTTCTAGATTGTTTTTCCTTCAGATTTATTCTCTTTCTTCTTTTATTTTTCTTCTATTTACCCTAGTGATTTGAAAGGATTTTAGATTATCAATGCACCAACATTCTGAACACATCAAAATGAATATCGCCATCATCTTGAAGCTATAGACAAGCTAAAGTGTAGATCTATACATAGATAATCTTATTATTTATAAAGAAGACTCTATTACTGTTTATTTTATGTACAGTATTGTCAATAGATAACAATTGTCTTTTTATATAAAAGTGAATTTTCTTCAAAACCGAAATTACGAAATTAAAAAAAAATTCTTGCAGAACGTTCTACCATCAAAATGGATGTAATTAGGTATCATTTATTTCCTAATTCTATAGTAGTGAAACTCAGCAACTAAAAACATTATTGCAAAACCTCTGTAACCAAAAATGAAATTGCATACAGTGTGCAGAAGTAAAATATGGAATAATTTTTAAAACATTTTTTTACCCTGATTAGTCCAGTTTTTGAAAAACACAATAAATCTTAATTTTCATGATTAGCTGTATAATGCTAGCACTTTTTCCTTAAAATTCAGCCCAATATGAGTGAACAAGAATAGAAACGACAAAGAATCTATGATTTGCTTGACAGCAAAACCAAGCCAAAAGAAATTTCTGAAATAACTGGAGTTTCTTTATGACTTCCATCAAGCTCAGACCTAAACCCACTTGATTATGCTCTATGGGGGATTTTAGAAAACAAAACAAATGCATCTTCTCATCCAAATATTGGTTCGCTTAAGACTGCAACTGAGGAGGAATAGAATAAAATGTATAAAGAATTTATTTTGAAAACATGCAAATTGTTTTGAAGGTGTGTTGATACAATAATTGAAAAAAACTGTGGCCAGAATGAGTAGATTTTCTGTCTTGTGTCCATCGTCTTATTTTGTTGCTTATTTTTTTAAATCAAAATTATCTTGTTTTACAACTGAATTGTTTATTATTATTCTAGGATATTCCTAATTTTGTAATGATATATATGAAGTGTACATAATTTTGGACATGTATATTCATCTTTTTTTTTTTGTTACTAAATTTCAATGTTGTACAATTTGTTAATAATGGTTTCCTTCATGGATGATCTAATGCCAAAGCCATTATTGTAGAAGGACAATAGATTTACAATTTAGCCCATAGATAGGTCAATAAGAGGATTCATTCCTCTTGCATTTCTGCTTTAATTGTATAGTATTCTGTGAGAAATAATAAAATCCAGTTACTTTAAAAGAAACTTAACTTTTAATAAAAATAATTGTTAAACAGGATATATATATATATATATAGTTAAAATCTAATTCATAAAATCTTTACAGTGCTCAATACACAAAAATTTAGAGCAATATCCCAAAATATTATTATTTATAAAAATGTAAAAAAATCACAACTTAAAATTTTACAGCAACGATTGTCAGTTGAAACATGGACTACCAGCTTACCATCGATGAAACCCATGAATCATGAATTTTATCCTGCCTTATTCGTACCTTTTATATTTCTATATCAGTATATCTCTCTCTGTATATGTATGTATACAAAGTAAATCTATTTTAACAATTTTTAAGGAAAAGTTAATTTCATTACAAGTCAATATTTTTGTGTTTCAGCTGATGAAAGTATTTTGAATACATGAACCTTTAAGTAATGAAACTGATATAAAGAGGTGAAATAAGTTTCTATAAGGTTTTTATCCTGCTCTACTGCTTTATATTTGAGCACTCTCTTGATTTAAGAAAAACATTTCTAAATGATTTGTTTATTAACCAATAAATGTAAATATATAATTAGGCAAATTTATAGAAAATGGATAAATTAATAAATAACAGGAATTTTTTTTTAAAAAGCAAAATGAATTTTTTACATTTTTTTTCTGTAAATGTAAACTGCATTGTTTGGAATTGGTTTATAGTAAAAAAATCATTTCAATCACACATACTTATTTGTTTTGAGGCTATTCGGAATGGCAGCAAACCAAATATAGTGTTCCAGGCAAGATCAATGGACTGTTATCAAATTTTTTCTGACTGACATGTACAAACTATGAGAAATTTATAGAAGAATGTATGATGTGTATGAAGAAGCATGTTTTAGTCTTAAAAATCTTTACAAATGACCCAAACACTACAAATAGAACAGAGGTCTTTTGTCAAATATTTGTTGGCTGAGAAGTGCAAACAATGTAAAATTTACTGAAGAATGTATGATGTGTACAGAAAGCATGTTTTAGTCTTAAAAATCTTTACAAATGGCCTAAATATTGGTTTGCCACCACAAATAAAACAGAGGTCTTTCATCAAATATTTGTTGGCTGAGAAGTACAAACCATGTGAAATTTAGAGAAGAATGTATGACCTATACAGAGAAGCATGTTTTAGTCAAAAAAATCTTTACAAATGGGCTAAACATGGATTTGCCACTTCAAATAGAACAGAGGTCTTTCATCAAATATTTGTTGGCTGAGAAGTGCAAACCATGTATGATCTGCACAGAGAAGCATGTCTACAAATGGGCAAAACATGGGTACAAGTTACATCATCCTTTTTAAATAAATATTAAGTGTGCCTTACTTATAAGAAGATGTGATTATAATATTTATAATAATGAATTTAATTAAACTAAATGAAGAGAAAAAGATGATAGGAAATAGATACAAACTCTTTAGTTAACTAAAGTATTATAATTAATCCTTTACTTCTTTTGCCGAAGATCCAGTTAGTTTAACTGTCATATTAAAAATCAAACTCAGTGAATAAACCCCTAAATCAGTGCCATCAGCAAATAAGAGGTTAGAAAAGTAACAGCTGCTCAATATACAAATTCAGTTATCTTGATTATCTATTGACAGTCCACCTCTTCAGCTTGTTCACATCCCCGAGGAACCGGCCTGATGCAAAGGAGACATAGATAGGAATAATAACAGACCAAACATTTCCAGTTGTATAGTTTCTAAAGAATGCTTAAGATGCTGGGAGCCCTTTTGAATCCATCTATTAGACTCTTTGCAAGGAAATATTTCAATAGGATGCTACATAACCAAGAAGAAGAATATTTCCCAATTCAATCTATCTTTGATATCTTATAGTATTGAATAAAATTAATCTGAGAACATATCCACCAACCAGTAAGCATTTTCTTTTCTCTCACAACTGATATGTACAGGATGTTTCAAAAAGAATGCAATCTTTTTAACAACTTGGATTTAAATCATTTCAAAGACACTAATTACAAATCCATTCGAAAATAAAAATAATTATTTCATATATATATATATATATATATATATATATATATATATATATATGTGTGTGTGTGTGTGTGTGCATTTCAAAATGGATGAAACTATTTTTTTTTATATAGTCAATTTAAACTGTTTGAAGACACTTATAGCAACCAAAGTAAAAAGAGAAATAAAAAATTCATATATACATATATATATATATATATATTCACCAACCCATTTTTAAACTGAGTTTACAGGTTTGAATTCAGAGTTTTTCTTCTCCTAGATGGATTGCCATCCAAAGGTTAAAAAACCTAGTTGTTCATGCTATTTACCCTTAGCTGGAAGGAGAATAGTTGAATGCATATCTTTTCCATCGGTATTAGCACTGTGTGAAATGCAAATAACCTAATCTAAGATTTGAAATCGGGTGGCTGTGTCTGTTGTCTATGAAAATTACAATGACATCATGAATGCTTTTTATATATATATGGATATGAGGGTTAGCTGAAAAGTTCATAGCTGACCAAGATACTCTTCTAGAATGTGACTTGATGAGGTTCATTTTTCAAATTAGTCTCCCTTGCCATTCATACTCTTCTTCCATTTGTACTACAGTGTTTGCATCCTATTGGTCAGAAAAGTCATCAACAGCAGATTTAACTTCATCTTATTAATTTTTCTGCCCACCCTTATATATATATATATATATATATATATATATATACATAAATATAAGTATATGCACATAATGAGTACAAACAATGTGAGGATAAAAACAAGTATTTCATATATATATATATATATATATATATATAAGTGTGCATGTGTGTGTATAAAGTGTGTTTCAAGTTGTATGCAACCATCTTTTTTGACATAATGAATTTAACCTATTTAAGAAAACTAATAACAACCAAAGTTAAAATGGAAATACAAGTTTATATATATATATATATATATATATATATATATATATATAAATGAGGGTTGGCTGAAAGGTTTATAGACTGACCAAGATACTTTCATGGAAATATGACTTGATGAGGTTTATTTTTTACATTTCATCCCACACGTTCTATATCTTTCCATCAGTTTTGCAATGCTTGGAGCTTATTAAAAAAATGTCATCAACAACAGATACAACATCATCATATAAAACTTTTCAGCCCGCCAATGCAAAACTCTTCAAATGAATTTAGCACTGCTATCCAGTAAAGCAAAAATGTAAACAAATGAAAGCTACAACATAATGCCTTATAATTCCCGAGCTTACATGGTTTGCTTGCTGGCTGAGCAGCATGATACTAAGTTTAACGTAAAGTTGGGTGGGTTTTGATCCCAGCTTCAAGCATCCTACATGTCTACCCATATTGAAGAGTTGTGATACAACAACAGTCAGTCTGTGGATGACTATATATATATATATATATATATATATATATAGTCTGTTTTTAAATGTATGCCACCATCTTTTTGACATATTGGATCTAAACAATTTTTAAAACATTAACAACAGTCTATGTGAAAATAAAAATAAATATTACACACACATTGATAGATAGATATGTATGTGTGTTTCAAAATGAAAGTTATCACATTTTGATACATTGAATTTAAACTATTTCAAAGACATAAATTCCAGTGTAAAAACAAAGATAATTATACAAGGATCATTAAATAAGTTTCCAGACTTTTTTCGTATGGGCACTTTTATTGATAGTACGTAGATGAAACTCTTGTCCCCTTTGAAGTAATCTCCTCCGGCTGCAATGCACTTGTTGTACTCTATGACGGTTAATATGCTATCAAACCAAACCAAACCAAACCAAACCAAACTTGTCTGGTCTTTTAGACTGCATTCTTTGTGTGAATATATATATAAAATTGAATATATATATATATATATATATATATACAAGGGTCATTAAATAAGTTTCCAGACTTTTTTCGTATGGACACTTTTATTGATAGTACACTCATTAAACTCTAGTCCCCTTCGAAGTAATCTCCTCCGGCTGCAATGCACTTGTTGTACTGTTCCAACAACTTCTGGAAGGCCCCATGGAAGTCCTCTTATGTGAGTGTGTCAATGACCTTCATCACAGCCTCTTTCTTCTCCTCAATTGTCTCATAAAAACAGCCTCTGAGCTTAGGGAATAAGCAAAAGTAACAGGGACCAAGGTCTGGACTATAGGGAGAGTGAGGAACTGTCCTGATGCCCATCTTGGTCAAATAGTCTGTGACAAGGATGGAGTTGTTGATTGGTGTATTGTCCTGCTGGAAATGCCACTGACCCAATTTGAAGAGTGCTGGCCTCTTCTAATGGAATCTCTTCCTGAACTCCCTTAAAACCTCAACATAGTAACCCTAACCCTAATCCTTTGGCCAATCAACTGTGGTGTATTGACTTCCTTACTCCTGCCACACCTCTCATCATCCCTCACAGACTCCCTGCCTTCCTGGAATCTCTTATGCCACTCAAAAACTGATGCTCAATTCATGCAAGATGCTCCAAAAGCAGTCTGAAGCATTCCATACGTTTCTGTGGCCTTTTTTCCAAGTTTAAAACAGAATTGTATTGCATATCGTTCTTCTAAAGTGTCCTTATGTCCAGATTGCATTTTTGAAATTCACCAGCTGTAACAATCAGGCTTTAGTAGGGTGTATTCTAATTGCTACTGAAGCTGTTCATTTGAACCTGAAATCATAAAAATTGGTCAGTCATCTCATGAGATGTATAGCAATAACATACTGAATTTTCAAGAGTCTACAACAATTTTAAATGCCTGTACAAAAAAGTCTGGAAACTTATTGAATGCACCACATATATGTGTGTGGGCTTGCAAATAGATGCAACAGTCTTCCTGGCATTTTGGATTCAAACTATCAAATTAAAAGATATATAATCTTTGCATAGATTTTTTACTTTATATTCGATCTTAAAAGTAATTTCCTTTAACCTGGATGCTGGTTCATACTCATTTCATTACACTATGTACACTATCAATTTCATTAAAATAATCAAGCACAATATTGCCACATTGTATAAACTGAGATAATTTAAAATTACATTTGTTTCTTAAGTAATTATAAGATTTATATGTGATATAAATATCAACAATCAATATTCATTTGTCTTTGTACATTGACAAATTGCTGAAACAGCATAAAAGTATGGAATGTGCCAAGTTTGTTGAAATTAAATATATTAGTGATCAAAACAAGAACGTTTCTGTTCTTCAAAGGCAGCATCTGACACAAGGTCAATTTTTAAGCAGTATAAAGCTGATCTGAATTTAGAGTTTTCCTTCTTTTAAACCATTTGCCTTGCCAAAGCTAAAAGCCCAACCCATTCTATTATTTAGTTGGAAGAAGACGATATTGATTTATGCCTTTCCTTAAGTGTGGGTATGTGTATATATTGAAATGTGAAACTGATCCAAGGATTTGCTTTTACAGCAGTCTCTCTTTGCTCTGTATCACGCTCGCTGAACTATTCTCCACCAACAAAACACTCTCCTCGCTAGAGACTGCATTTTATCTTAAATTGAGGTGTTAGAGAGACCATGTTTCTTTTTACTTTAGAGTCTTCCACTCATTTAGTATGCCAGACATATATGTGTTCACTTTGCCACATAGGGTAAGTCATCTTCTCTTCTACACACAAGGTCATCTATATAAAGTGAAATGTGAACAGTCCCATCCAGGATTTGAACCTAAATTGTCCAGTCCATTTTCTCTGATTTCCTGGTTGGACCTCCCCAGCACACGATTATTATTATGTCCTTGGAGGAAATGGAATTGGTGATCCAAATTCAAAGGCTATTTGCATTTCACTTTTATGCTAACGCCTATGGGAAAGTTAGGAACCATTCTTTTCACCCAGCTATCAGTAAACAGTAGGGCAGACTGGATTGTTTAAGCTTGGTGAGGCAACCAGTCGGAAAGAAGGAAAACATATAATCCAAACTTTAAAAAAACTGACC
Organism: Sepioteuthis lessoniana; assembly: GCA_963585895.1. Lineage (NCBI taxonomy): Eukaryota > Metazoa > Mollusca > Cephalopoda > Myopsida > Loliginidae > Sepioteuthis > Sepioteuthis lessoniana. Next base: position 75,310,711 of record OY757911.1, on the reverse strand, counting down.
CTTAGTCATATCATGCAAGTGCTGGAAGTGGCAGATGAATAAATAGTCATGAAATACATGTATTAAATAGTTAAAGAAGCCTCTTTGTGCTTGTATTCAATAATTCTACAGAGGGTAAACACAAAAGTACTTCAGCTCTTTTAAGAGTACTGCTCAAATTCTTAAAAAATTTAGTAGCACTTCATTTACATAGTTGTATACAAGTTATTTAGACATACATATGTTGGATAGCAACAGGAAGATTCTTTTAACATGCTGCATAAGTGCGTGGGTGGCATAACAGGATGTACACATTTTTCCTAAAGTATGCCGCATAAGTTGCGTGGGTGTGCACCTGTTTTTTAAAGTAAACAGGACACTGCTCTTCCTCAGTAGAAGTGCTGCATCAGTAGGGTGGGTTGCATACTAGACAGGAGGTATGTCCACATGTAACGTGAGGTGAGATGTGGTACCACAAGGATTGCATGGGTGTCCAGAAAATTATAAAATCTAGGAAAGTTTTTGACAAATAATGAAGCAGAAAGGCAGAGAGGTTTCATCAAAAAACTACCCCTGCATTTCAACCATTTCCACTGCACTCTTACTCTACCCATACCTACATTTCAGGTAATTAAAAAAAAACAAAAAAAGAAGCAGATTATATTTTTATACATCAGCATTGTTGTAGCTGTTGTTTTTCCCTGTATACATGTCTGCATATGTAGAAAGGCAAAAACACATTCAGCAAACAGTATATAGATTTCTGTTGAAATTGTTTATTTCAATTTGGCACAAATATCTGTGGAAAGGCATGGATCCAACTTCCCTTGCGTTATAAACTAAGGTCTGTTCACTGACACTATTAAAGTAATTCTGAACAAAAAGTAGGTGAATAATCTAGTCTACTATTGAGAAAAGAGAAAAGATTAGTTGCTTAGTCTACTATCAAACTTGTCATGTATGTGTACATGTGTATTTATATATATATATATATGATGTAAACTGTTGTGCATTCTACCTCAACTTGAGATGAAAATTTTAAGAAAAAAACAAGTGATATTGAATACTATGCAGTACTTTCCATCTAAGAAAGATTGCTACATATGATGAAAAATGAGAAAAATAGAGGTACTTTTTCATATAAAAAAAATTCATTGTATACTTGGCAGTCACCAGTATTTCTTTCCTACGACAAGTCAATTATACTTATATTTGTCATTTGTAAAAAAGTGGTTCATATATTTCTGTGTCCTTTGTCAAAACAATTTTCTTTTTGAGTTTTGGTGAAATGTTTAAAAATTGCTAACTTTGCTGACGTTGTGAATTTATATTAAACAAAATTTTAAAAAGCAAAATTACAAGTATTTTTTTCTGGAAAATATACATATATATTCCCAGAACAAAATCTGACTTTTCAGTTTTTAAGTAAATTTCCTATATATATATATATATATATATATATATATATAAACCACAGGTATTTTATACGTTATGAAACATGTATCAGCCCCATGTCAAACAGATTAACTGAGGAAACATACTTAAAAACTGAAAATTCAAATATATATATATATATATATATATATAGAGAGAGAGAGAGAATGAAATAGAGAGAGATACAGGATGTTTCAGAAAAAGTAAAATCTTTTGTAGTCTGATAACTTGACCAATTCTTGTTCAAATGATCTCAAATTTTAGCCACATGCGTAGGAACAAATCAGAATTCCATGTTTATAGCTTTTTTCCTCTCAGGTATAGATTACCATCCACTGGAAAAGAAAAAGTGTTTAAACATTTTAAATAGAATTGTGTGTTGTTTCTACAAATGATGTTAAAATTTGAAATCATTTGAATGAGAATTGGTCAAGTATAGACTATAAAAGTATATCACTTTTTCTGAAACACTTAGTATATATAAAATGATATAAATTTTTTTTAGCACTGCTGTATTGATAAGAGTACTTAACAAATCAGCGATTGTTTAGACAATTGAACATCTTCTTTGTATTCTTCATGGTGTTAACACAATGTTTCAGCTGATCCATTCTTTAAAAAAGAGAATGTACATCAGGAATGATATGCAAGTATCATGAAAAAAATTTCAGTAGAGAAGCTATAGGGAAAACAAAATGTCCCACACTCAGAAGCTGAGCATGATAAACATGCCACCCTTATGCTAGAAAGAGTACACAGACCACCAGATTAAGAAGCGATATGTGTGCCACTCTAGCAGAGAACAGAGACAATTTTAAATGCATCTAATTCAGTATGTTCTATTCAAAGTTATAATTAGTGCCAAACAGCATCAATACAATTATTGAGAAGATTTGGTGTCTGTTTCTTTCCTACCGCATGACAGTCACTCTAGAACTTAAATTCACTTGCAGACAATGTAACATTTTTCAATTTGTTTATATTAAATGAAAAAAAAAGATTTGTATATCAATTTTTTTAATGAAAGATATTTCAAGTCTGATCTCTTTTTTCCTTCAATCAAGATTAAGCTCACACTCATCATAGTCGAGTTTCAAAAGGACCTCAATAAACTTACTAAAATATGAATTGTTTTCTATCTCATCATTTATATTCACATGAATTATGTAAGCATAAGCCATGATGCTCTTGTTCATAAAATACTCTGTGACTCAAATGAAAAAGAATTTTAAAAACTATCTGCTTTTTTAAAGGTGTGTATGTGTGTGTGAGAAAGAGAAAGAGATAACCTGCTTCATAGAAATTAATTGCATTTTAAACAATTTCTCATGTTTGTATTATCAGCAATAATAATTTTGTCCAAAATATTTGAGAAAAGTCCTTAATATACCAAGTATTGTTTAAATAACTGAACTTCTTTATACTTTGATATTTTAAAACATCATTTCAAGCTATCTATTATTAAGTCCTCACATATATAATCAAAGAGACAAAAGAGAAAACTTTTCAGAGATGAGGTCCATATAATTTACAAGGAGTATTGTTGAAATGTAAGGAAGTTGATGGAAGAATTATAATGAATACTTAAAATGACATGATAATTGCAATAAAAAGCAACAAAAATATAATAAAAGAAATAGTTTTAAATTAATAATAATGAAAACTTAAGGGTTATGAAATTTAAAATGATATCAAAATTGCAACAAAGAAGATGTAAGATAAATTGATAAAAATTAGATAACTTTTATTTTTTTAATCAGTTCTAAATTAGTTCACTTTTGTGTCAACTAAATTGACATATATATATATATATATATATATATATATATATATATATATATGTTGGAATTCTATTGTAAGGCTCAGTAAAATGAGTCAGTGCTCACAGACGTAATAATGAGTTATGAGTTGAAGTGAGATTACATGGACATTGTGACATTCCACTATTTGAAAGTGGCCAAGTCGATTCCCTGGACAGTGATTAGTTGCTGGCTCAGTGAGTGGGCATATTAGTGTATATATACCCTGGCTTGATTCAGTCATATTTCAGGTGTTACAGGTTCGGTATTGAGTTACTGTCTGTTCTAATTTTGTCTGCTAGCCAGATGCTACCCGAGGCCGCTGAGCCGGTAAGTGTTATTTTTTAAATTTATTCAGCATGTTAGCACAGTGACTTCTACAAAATACATATATATATATATATATTATATATATATATATATATATATACATTATTAGCATGTACTGAAAGTATTTTTTGCTCTTTACAAAACTTCACGCCAAAGCTTATTTCATGTACATGTCTAAAAACTGTGACTCTATTATTAATATATTATGATATATAGATATTTCCTGATCTAACATATTTATTAGTATACAAATTAAACTGGATACAGATGTTACCAGTACTACTATGCAACTTTTTCTCAAGTTTGTTGCATTTGACCAATCAGGCACAATTGAATAAGTAAAGAGCTATCAAGCTTATTTTAATTGCTTTGTAACCCAACTTTGAAATTTTCTGATATTTCAACTTCTCTTGGATGATTTCATGGACAACCAGCTTTGGAAAGTCCAAAGTTGTTAAATTTGCTCCATCCATAATACTGTATCAAAGCTTCAGCACCAGCATTGTCATCTATCAAAGGATGAATGTCGACACCCTACATTAAAAATATGAGAAGGGCTACAATAAATAATAATCTCCTTTGGATAATTTTCATGTCTAGAAGAGACCCCATTGCCAGTTTCAAAAACCCACCCTCAATCTCTATTCACCTGAGCTCCTTCAACAGTAGAGATTATATCTTAGACCCCCGCTAGGAAACAGTAAAGCCACATGGCTGTCTTACCTACCCTTATCAAATAAGCCATTTTCTATTTTGTGTCCCTTCCATATACTGCTTGTTCATCAAATAATATGTATATACTTCTAGTTAATGGGATATATTTGTGTATTCCATCTTTTTCATACCACTTGTAGGTACATTCTGTGTTGAAAATGTTAAATATTCTTGATATGTACAAATGAATTTATCTTGTTTTTCTTTTTGTTATGTTTTGTGTCAGTAGATAACAGATATTCTAATGATGATATTGGCCCTAAGAAAGTGCGGATTTGACTAAACTATCTTCTCATCCATCAACAAACTAATGTGTGCACATTTTTTCTATTCTTTTTCTTTAGTTAGTTACAATCCTTTTAAGTGAAATGCCAGTTGTTTTTCTCTTAGATAAAATATACAGATGGAAACAGTATGAGATTTGACACAAGGTCCTGTTAGGGCCTTTCAGCTTACCATATCTGGTAGAGAAGATACTCAGAAGCAGTTCTTCTAGACAAGTGAATAGAAGCTGTTGACTGTTGCAGCAAAAAAAGTTGGCACTCTATCAACCATTACTTTTCATAAGTCCTCAAGATGGCATCCACTATCTGCACGGAGCTGATGAATGTAGATATTTGCTGATCATCACACACTGGTGAGTCTATATGTTGTAGTCCATCAGAGACCATTACTAATCAGTTCATCCTTACTTCTCCAGCCATGCCCAGTATGTTTTGTTCATCTTATTTGGATAGTTTATCAGATGGGAGAAAAGTGGCCTTATACAGCTGCTGTTTTGTTGGGTGCTACATTCAGGATTTGTTCAAAACAGCATGTGGCATCTTCTTATAATTCCCATCAAGTTTTTCTCCTGGCATTTCATTAAAGTGTAATTGGTGTATCTGTTGTATACTCATGAAGACTGGAAGAACCACAACACTTCTTTATATAAAAATATAACTCTCACAGTTTATTCACAAAAGGTGTTGAAGCTTCTGTGATGTGTGAGAGAGACAGAGGGAGACAAGGAAATAAAGACAGACTGCTATATTGACCTATAACTTCTTCTCTTGACCATACTACACCGTGTTATCTTCAAGGTCTTACATCTTCTCTTCCCATGAGATATACTCAACTGGTCTTCATTAGGGATCTGCTTGATCCCCTTTAGCCATGGTTTTTTATCTACCGACTTGACTCCACTGCAAGCTGGCAACTGACTCAAGACTCACACTGACTCCAAGTGACTGAGACTTTCATGTGGGCATCTGCATATATCATTTCATAACACCCACACATTTCCAATCACTGCTTCTGCTGTTTTCACTGGTGCATCCTGTTTAGAGAATCTCTGAATGACAGCTCGGTCAAGGGTCAATATGCAACATATCTATACAATAGTACTAACATGGCTACAACTTAGAACAATATAAGTAAAGTTGGCGACTGTAGTCAAGGGCGACCAGAAGACTTCCAATCCAGGGAAAGGAGTAGCGCCCTCTTCTACACCATGACACAACCTGGGATTGAACCATTGGCGAACAATCTCCTCACTAGGGCGATGAGCCAGTTATAATTCCATATATATATATATATATATATAAGTTTTGGTTCAAACTCTTTTACTGTACATTTAATTCATTTTATTTATCTGCACATTTAATTTATAAATAAAGATACATCTGTTTATATTTCTGAGATGAGGTGTTATGTACATTATTTAAATTTTTCAGACTATTGTCCTCATCTTTATCGCCATGTTTATCACAACGTTTCGACTGTTGTATGCTCCGGCCTTCTTCAGTTTGTTGGAATGTCAAACTTAACCCTTTATTTCGCTTACTAGGGTAGACTGATCTAGTTCCACAAGCCATGTTTAATGAATGTCAGTTATCAGTTATATCCCGTTAATTTCCACACTGAAAGTTTTCCACTGCCTTCACCTTCGGGTATGTCATTGAATCTAACCAACGCTTTTATCCATTGTACCATGTGCCCAGTGTATGGATTTCTGGGTATTATAAACCTAATGTCTTCAGCAACCATTTTTACCAGTGCTCATATTGTAATTTTGCTGTTATCATTGCATTTAAGTTCGACATTCCAACCACCTGAAGAAAGACAATAGTTCAGAAAATGTAAATAATGTATAAAGATATGCATACGTTGAAATATGACACAAAGGTAAAATTTAGTATCACATAAAAATTATAACAACTGAAGTATTGTATCTCAAATACTCATGAGATGCATTTGATCTCCCCCCCCAAAAAAAAATCAGAAGCGAAAGAAATTGAGATCAAACTTTAATTTCCTTAACATTTTGATGAAAGAGGTTATAACTTTTTGATTAAGGCAGAAAATAGTGCATATGACTCCATTCTGGTTCTAAATGTGACCTCATATAAATGTGGAATCAATTCAATCAGACATAGTGCATTACATTTAGAGAAATTCTCTGACTTTGACCACTTCTTAATTGCCATTTTTAAAAAAGCATGAAAAAATATATTCAAGCCAAGAACAAATGAACATATCAACAAATACCAAAAATAGCCTTTTAAATTGATTGTGTTTGTATTAATTTACATGCCCTACAGTTCAAGTCTATAATTTTCTGTTATATCTTCTCTGTGTTTTTTTTTTCTCTCCCAAAATCAATACAAATGTCAAGAAGATTATGTGAAAAGTTACTCATTATTGTATTTCTGCATTTCTTATTCTGTTTGATTTTGTTATACAAGTCAAGGTGACAAGAACCACTTATATGTCTGGTTGTCTTAAACTTTCAAATGGACTTATTTCCTGCAACCGGTCTTGAGTAACGGACTTAAACCTTTTATTCAATGCATTTTTATTTTTGGTTTTCCTTAAAGTATTTCCTGAATGAAATTCTATTTGCCATGATTATAAGAAATGTTTCTATCAAGAGTAAAAGGTATTTGCTAATATAATTACATCTTAGAAAATATAACCCACTGCTTAACCCAAACCTCAAAATTGAATTAGAGGTTTAAGTGATAGATAACTATTAAGCACACATTTTATAAATACATATATATATATATATATGTGTGTGTGTGTGTGTGTGTGTGTGTGTGTATAATATGTGCTTGTGTGAATATGTATGTCTATATATATATATATGTTTACTATATATTTGTATAATATATATATATATATATATATAAAGAGAGAGAGAGAGAGATGAGTGCATATACTGGCAGTAATGTCTTATCTAAAACTACAGATAAGGTGAATGTTAAAAATGTTTTCCTAATTTTCTTTTAGTTCTATATATTTACATTTCTAAATTGTTTCAAGTACACATTTAAAAACTATCTATGACTCAGCTATATTATTGGTATATTTCATAATATCCTGCTATCAATAGGTTATTAATCATTTGGAAGTCTGACCAATTCGATGAAATAAAATGCAATTTCTTCCGAGTAGCAGTTGTTTCAACACATGTTTAAATCATCTTTTAAATTCATAATTCCCACCCTGAAGATGACTTAAAACACTTTCTACCTGAATTTTTTGTAAATTTCATATCTTAAATATCTTGTCAAAATGAGTCAGTGGGCCTAAATTAATATTTAGTTATAAATTTTTTCTCATCTATTCATATATATTTTTTTCCATTTTCTTTATGCATGTATATATACACACACACACACACACACATATATATATATATACACATACACACACACATATATATATATATGTATGTATGTATGTATGTACATAGAATGATACAAAAGGCCACTAATAATTGCACTTTTAGATACAGATTAACCTGCTCTAAGCTTTTTAAAATTTGTTTCCTTGATTAGTGCATATTTTTTGTGCATATGGACATCAATTTTATTCATTTTTTTGTACAAATAAAACCTTTCAGATTAATTTTTCTCTAAAAATGTTTAAGGACTCCCCACCACAAATCAGAAGGGGGTAGTATGCTCTTGCGGATACCAATTTAGGTGAATGTGTGTAATGTATGTTTTTGTGTGGCAGTAGCCATGCCATTTCCATGGTTAAACATGTAACACATGGATGCTGACAAAACATTTAGAAAAAAAGTTAATCAGGAACAGCACAAGAATAATATGAACTGTATTGAACAAATTCTGAAGGCAACATCCCATGAAACAGCAGCTGTACGACCACCTACCACCTATCTTTAAAACCATCCAAATAAGACAAACAATGTATGGAGAATACTGTTGGAGAAACAAGGACAAACTCATTAGTGATGTTATTCTATGGACTCCTTCAAATGGACAAACCATCATTGGCTGACCAACAACAGATCTGTATGGACACAGAATGTAGTGTAGAAGACCTGGCAGGAGGAATGGATGATTGGGACAAATGGCAAGAGAGAGCCAGGGAAATCCATCATATCAGTGGAACATGATGATGATGATAATGTTTATTGTACTCAGCACGTAAAGTTTACTTTCTATAATTCTAATGCTCATGTTATGCATGCATTTTCTATAGCATATAGTATAATGTAAGTGTTAGTGTATATTAAAGTGTATTGAATGTATAGACCTAATGCATTCTTATATATATTTGCCTGTCTTACTTTTAATGGCTTCTAAAGTAACTTTGCTATGTATGTCATTTGACTGGTTTTATCCAGACGTGTTAGCTAATCCCTTTTTAACATTACCTACAATTACACCTTTTGCAAAAGTAGTTAAAATTGTTCTGTTCAAATTACACTGGTTTACAAAAATAAATTTTTGGTCTGAGGCAAGAATGGAGATAGGTGTTTTTTATTAATTTCGGTGTGCTGAATTCAAATTTATAAATAGTTTTGCTCTATCACCTCTAGTTTTCTGGCTTTTAAATAGTCTTATTTTAGTATAAACAGAGAATATATATGCATATTTCAAGAGTTGCAGCAGCTTATAACAGATAAAACAGGATAGATAAAGAACACTGATTGAATCAATATACTTGGATGACACAATTACACAATTAATAGTACCACAGACAGTCAAAAGTGTGTTTTCTTAGAAGATTTGGTGTATTTTGCCTCCGGGATGTCATGCGAGAGCATCCAGCAGAAGTCTCCCATCATACCGGGGTTCCATTTGCCTTGATAGTTGCTCTCCATCTTCGTAATATCTTGGTGAAATCTTTCTCCATGCTCATCACTCACTGCTCCAAAGTTTGGCAGGAAGAAGTTGAGGTGGGAATGGCGAAAATGAATCTTGAGTGATATTCGGCACCCCAAATCCTCGTAAGAATTTAGCAACTACTCAATACAGGCTTGGTAATCTGGTACGCATGTGTTACCAAGGAAGCTACTATAGACTGACTTGAATGCTTCCCATGCTCTCAGTTCTTTTAAGTTAAGAAGCTCCTCAAAATCAGTATCCTTCAGCACTTCTCGGATCTGAGGTCCGACAAAGAAGCCCTCTTTGAGCTTAGCAGCACTAAGACCTAGGAACACAGTAGACAAGTGTTGGAAGGCAGCAGCGTTTTTGTGCAACACCTTCACAAAATTCTTCATCAAACCAAGCTTAATGTGAAGAGGAGGAAGAAGCACCTTATTCATGTCAACCAGGGGATTCTCCTTGAGGCTGTGTTCACCAGGAACAAAAGTGCTTCTAGAACCCCAGTCTTTCTGCTTGTAATACTGGGATACAGCTAAACAATCCCAGAGACAGAGAAAACAACGGTACTTTGTGAAGCCCGCTTGCATACCCATAAGAAGACCAATGACCTTGAGGCCTTAACACAGACTCCATTGGTACTCGCTGTACTTAATAGCTTCTAAAAGAAGCTCCATATTGTCATAGGACTCCTTTATATGGACAGTGTGTGCAATGGGAATGCTGGGATATTTATTCCCGTTGTGCAGAAGAACCCCCTTGAGACTTCACTTGGAAGAGTCTATGAAAAAACGCCAGTCTGAAGGATTATGTGGCAAACCAAGGGACGTAAACAAGCCAGGTATGTTTGTGCAGTAGCACAACTTGTTTTCCATGTCGAAAAAGGAAGCAAGGTCTTTGTTCCGATTCCTGAAACTTGTGATCCTTACATCTTCCTGGACTAGGTTCCACTGTTTAAGCCGAGAAGCCAAGAGCTCTGACTGCTGTTTTGACAGATACAAATCATGAGCAAGATCATTCAGGTCTTCTTGCGTGATCCAGTGTGGCTCATTGCCACTTGTTCCTGAATATGTAGACTCAATATCTTCCAAAGATATTGACTCGGCAGAATTCTCCCTTGAAGGTATTTCTTCATCTGATGAGGAAAGAAGTTCCTTATTTACTGGAGGTGTGGGTACAGGAAGATCATCTGAATGGAGAACGGGTCTCATAGCAGATCGAAGGTTGTGATATTTTATCTTTTTCCTAGAAGATGCATTGAAACCAGTTATATTAGTTGAACAAAAATAACAATCATCTGCATGGTTTTGTGGCTCTCTCCAAACCATCGGGACTGCAAAGTTGAAAGCAAAGTTGCAAAATAAATGTGCATTTGAAAATGTAATACTAATATTTAGTAACCCAAAAGATGTGTAACACTATAGTTGAGGGACACCAACCTCCTGCGCCACCTGCAAGACAACCTCTTCCAATGACTGCCAGAGTGTGGATTGAGACCTGCTGCCTTAACTGTCAATATCCGTCTTGATATATAACTATATATATATATAATGTAATGCTATCACTTACATTTAGTGCATAATAACTAAAAAATAAGCCATAAGTTTCACAATATTAGAATTAACCCTGAATTCATATACGCCTTTATGTACCGTATATGCACAAAATGCACTCTATGCATATCTAAAAAACTAGAGGTGATGAGTAAAAACGGATTTCAAATTTGAATTCAGCACCCTCAAATTAGGTAAAAACGGGTATTTTTGTGCTTGCCTCAATTTCTTTGTAAACCAATGTTATTAAGTATAAAGCAGCCCTGTTAAATATACAATACTTGTTATTACACATACAATTTCATAATTAGCATAAAAGCTTTCCAAAAATAATATATGCTCAATTGAAGATTGCTATATTTATTATATGTGAAAAGTTCTATCCAATTTATGTAACATTAATGGGGTCAAAAATATATCAAATTTTCTAAGTGTTTATTGATGAGACAATGGTGCCTATTGGGTCAAAATGATTTCCTCTAAATATTATTTGATAATTGAATACAATTTATCTGTATGGATTTTATGTTACTTTAGATGGGCATATTAAATTATTTTTTTAAATCATTCTAAAAAGAAGTACACAAAAGTAAACTCTCATATTGAATTCTTCATGTAAAAAATTTGTGATTCATGTCTCATCTCAGAAAAATGATTAGAAAGCTTCAAGCAACTTGGCAAAGATATCTAAGGAATTTTTTTAAATGACTTTTTAGAACATAAGAAAATAGCAAAAACAGCATTTCAAGAAGGAAAACTACTTTTTTAATTATCGACTGTTCGAATTCTATTGTAAGGCTCAGTAGCAATGAGTCAGTGCCTACAGGCGTAATAATGAATTATGAGTTGAAGTGAGATTATATGGACATTGGGATGTTTTACTCTTCGAAGGTAGCAAAGTCCATTTCCTGAACAGTGATTAGTTGCTGGCCCAGTGAGTGGACATATTAGTATATATATACACCAGCTTGCTTCAGTCATGTTTCTGGTGTCACGGTTTCACCTGGGCCTCAGTACTTAACAGTGATGGGCTGGCTTTCCAGTCAATGGACTGTACTTTGGTCAGCCATGCCTGCCTGGGGCATGAATCTGGCCGGGTATTGGCTTGTTGACTGGAGATTTCCTCTGGCCTCAGGGGGCCATACCCCCAGGCTTTTACCCCCTTTGGCGGGCTTAGGTTTATTGCCTGGTGCTTGAGGTGCCTCTAATAAGAGGTATGTTGATGGGGCCTAAGGTATTTTTGGCCGGATGCGTGTGGGCTTCAGCCCTACAACCGGACCTACCTTAAAAATGGCTTGTACCAGATTTGTACATTGGTGGATGTATGATAAATACCCAGGTGTTACGAGTTCAGTATTGAGTTACTGCCAATTCTACTTTTTGTCTGTCAGCCGGATGCTAGCTGGAGCCACTAAGCCAGTAAGTGTTGTTATTCTTGTTTATTCTGCATGTTAAAGCAGTGACTTCTACATCTACCATGATAGTATTTATGTTGCTATCTTTTTTCAAAAAAAGTTTTAGAATGTTTATAACTAAGGATGAGCTCATAAGTGATGTACTCCTATGGACCCCCACATATGGCCTTGCAAAAGCAGGATGACCAGCTCGAACTTACATACAGCAACTATGTGAGGACACAGAATGTAACCTTGAAGACCTGCCAGAGGCGATGAATGATAGGGAGAAGTGGCGAGAGAGGGTCAGGGATATCCGTGCTGGTGGCACGACATGAGGATGATGATAACTACTTATAAAATGTCCAAAATAATGTATTTTTCTTGAGAGAAGAAAATGCTAGATATATCATTACTTATCAAATAAAGATGCAATTTTGTTAAATAGAAAAATTCAGAGGACTTCCTTTCAGCCACTAGAGGATTTGTCTATCACTCTGAAATCTTTTGTAACACAAAAATCTTTTAAATGGAACATGGTTCTTATAACTGGATGAGATTTTTGGTTTAGGTGAATTTTTGGCTCATACAATGGGGGAGGGGGTATTCTTTTTGCATTTCTCTCTGACTCTCTTGTCTGTGCTGTTTGTTCAACATTTTTTGACTTCCTCCATTCTTTCAGGACATTGGCTGTACAACTGATTCCCCAAGCTAAATTTGAAAGCATCTATCTATATATACAATGAGAGAAGGCATGTCTAATGTATATTAAAGTCTATCAAATCTATTTTTGTTGTTTATATAATTTATGTATTTTTATATATATATATATGTGGGTGTCTTGCAATCAAAGGCTTCTCATGTAATTTAGCTATCAATGTCATGTGACTGGTTTTACCCAAACATATTGACTAATGTTTTTCAATGTCATCTGCAATTAAATCTTTTGAAGAAGTTGGTCAAATTCATTAATATAAATTCAGAAATTTTGTATACTAGCTTACCTGAAAATTAAAAGTACAAAGTTCTGATTCATGACTTTTTAACCTGCTTTATATCTTATTTTTTACTCCCTACATATAATATGCGATATGCATATATATATATATATTTATATGTATATATCTTGAAAGCCTTTTGTTGAGCAATTGGAAATGTTTAACACACTGATAGAAATATTTTTTTGTCTGAATATTTATCCTAGCTATGAGAAATACATTTTCAGAAAACAAAGAGAAATTACAGTTGAATAATAAACAATTTTTTCCTTGGATTATCTTTAAAAAAAACAAAAACAAACAGTTACATAAAATTCAAGTTAACAAAAATAATTTGTCATAAGTTGTTAGCTATGAGGTATTTTGCTTTCTGATTTTTATGACTGGATGATATCAGATAGATTAGCCTTCATCTCTCATCATCATCATCATCTTGTCATGCCACCAGCACGAATATCCCTGACCCTTTCTCGCCACTCCACCCTTTCGTTAATCGCTCCTGGCAGGTCCTCAGGGCTACATCCCATATCCTCACAGAGCTGCTGTATGTAGGTTTCAGCTGGCCTTCCTGCTTTTGCATGGCCATGTGAAGGGGTCCATAGGAGTACATCACTTATGAGCTCGTCCCTACTTCTCCAGCAGTGTCCTGTATGTCTGGTTTGTCTAACTTTGATAGTTTTCGTGATGGGTGTTTGGTGGCTATATAACTGCTGCTTTGTGGGGTGTTGCCTTCAGGACTTGTTCAATATTGCTTGCAGCATTCTTGTATAGTTGCCGTCAAGCTTTTTCTCCATCCGTTCAGTTAACGTCCATGAAGTGCATCCATATATCAGTATCGACACAACCACTGCTTGGAAGAAACTGCATTTCATTTTATCAGTCAAGTCTGACTTCCATATGACCAATAGCCTATCGATAGTTATCCATGCTTTGTAAGTCGCGTGTCAATGTCAGGCCCGGTTGATGAGACACTGCTTCATTTGCTTGAAATTTTAAAAAATTTGAAATAAAATTAGCTTGTTATCAAAAGGATATTTTGTGAATTCATTTTTTGAATTGTAATTGAAAATCTGACTTTTTTATGCAAAAGTGGTTCTATCGATATCGATGAATTCAAGTGATTTATTTTCTCGCACACTTGTGTCCTCCTTTCTTCCAAACTTTTTCTTCATTCCTTTTGATATCTTCTTATCTTTATTATTTTTCTTCAATGATTTTGTAATATAAAGTAAGTTGGTGACATTAGTTGAGGGTGACCTGAAGTCTCCCTTTTCAATAGCTACTACACCAAGGTGTAGAGGAGGGCACTACTCCATTCCCTGGATTGCTTCACTTTACCTTTGATCCTTACCTTATAATGCTGAGTGTGAAGCAAAGTGGCATCAAGTACCATTTTTTGAGTCTTTGGTATGGCCTGACCTGGCATTGAACCCAGGTCTTCTGGACCTTTGGCAAACACTCTAATGTGGTTTCTCTTATTTCTAGCCTTTTATATTATTTTACTCTCTTCATATATGGATCTGATTATTTTAAAAATATATTTTCACATTTTTCATTTTTTTACATGTATTTTGAATTTCTTTCATCTCTACTTTTTTTTTATGATTCTAGTTTTTTTTCTTCATTCCAATTAGATTAGATGATTTATATATTTATTGGGTCCCTTTTGTAATGGGGTCTATAATGATATTAACGATTTAATTTAGAATGGAGTGAAAGATTTAATTTAAACAGTATTTCATCAAAACTTTGGATATTTGATAAATTACTTTCAACTAAATGCAGACACCTCAAGATAATTTAATTCAGTTGTAAATTAGATTGGAAATTAATTTTTTCTATAACTTAGTGCATTTTAAATATATTGCTCTAATAAAAATCTCACTACTCTGTGCCATTTTTTTCTGGGTTACTCAAAAATAATTTTTGTTATAAAGTTCTTTGATACATGAGTTTTCAACTGTCAACTATGTCCAGGTTTTTATAATATATGTCTTTTTCTGTCAAAATTAATAAATGTGGAATCACAAAAGATATAAACCACAAATAAGGAATACAATATATTGACACAGTCAATAATTATGAAGATGTATTTTTGGAAATAAATTCATTTTTATTCTAATGATGTGTCAGTGGAATTTTCCAAACTATCTTTTTCCCCACATTGGAATGTGTCCATTAATAAGTACACAGCCAGATGATAAAAAAGAAGACATTTATTTTACACACCAAATATTCATTTGCCATAAAAAAGTTTTGCTTTGGACTTTCAGCTTTTTTTGTTTCTGTCAACATAATAAAATGTCTTCTGCCATGTTGGTTTTAGAAATGTACAGGAATTCTTTGATTTATATAAAGATTTGACTCTGATGCTATTGCAATCAAACTCTGCAGACATTGAGGAATTGTAAGCTTGTGAAAAAGCCTGCAATCGAGATCCAGGCATTGGATACCTGAGGAAATCTTGAGAAGTCTTAGAGTTTATGCCTGACTTGGAAAGCACTGGTTTGAAGACAAGTGGAGAATGAATATCTTATTAAGCAGGCTGGTCATATTATTTAATTCATCATTGTATGTGAAAAACAGAAAAATATTAGAGGAGTCAGTTAAATGTAATCACTAAATGTCATAGTTGAATACACGCCAGAACAAAGAATATGATTGTTTAGAGAGCTTGTTTGTTGCGGAAAATTTCATTTTGTGCAACACATTACCAAAAGAAAGGACAGTATTATGAGTAAGAATATTTCCATGGTTATGTACAGTGTTGATCATTAATAAGCATACCTCAACCAATATCTTTATAAAAAGTTAATTTTCTTATAAACCAAAGATAATAGAATTTTATTTATCATTTCTGAGATGTAATATGTTATCAAGTACCGGGTCTGGTTATGGGGTTTCTGTTATGGTACCTACCTTACAGACTATAATAAACTCTACCTATCACTCTGAATACCGGGAGAATATTCATCTCGATGTTAAGTTCTCTCCAGCCTAATACTTTGGCAGTAAGAATGACGTTTAATGCTCTTTTACCTATGCTGTATTTATACTTTTGTTCAATAAACTTGTTTCATGTAATCCCGACCCATTACTGGTCCACAACAGTTTCAAACACCCATCGAAGTGATTATTAATAGCATAGAGATTGAAGTCTATAAACCAGCGTGTGAAATGAATATTTTTTAAAAATCTTTTTGATGCTGGTTTAATGAATGATCACATAGTGAAAAAACAGTAGTTTTTGTTTTTCAATCGCTTTGTGGCGATTTAGGAATTACCAAAGAACTCCCAACCGGATGTTGACTCGTCGGCTGCCTGATACGAAATGTATAAATGCGTCGCCACGCATAAGGCTCCACGCATCCATCCAGTTAAAATCAGAAAAAAGAAAAATAATAAAATGTAAAGTAGCCAATGAGAAGCGGTCGCGCCAAAATTAGAAGGATTTTGGCGTAGCGAATTTGGAGCCGGTGAAAAGAGATAAATACTCAGGTTTTCTGTGAACCGACATCTTTTCGGGTAGTGACGTCGAACCGACAACACCGTTTTTACTATCTGGTGTTTGGGCACCACGCTGTGTCTTGGGACATAGCGTTGGTTAGTCCATTCACCAAGTAAATAAAGGAAAGTAAGAAAGAAAAGTTTTTGTCTCTTATCTGTTCCTATCTTTCCTTTTTATATTTCTTATGGACCTTCTTTGGGCAAGGCATTGCACCGGCCAGTCAACGTGGGGTAAAACTAAAAAACCAAAATATGGAGTCAGATATCTTACGGCAACACAGCCTTGCCCTTAGCCACTGACTACCATAAAAATTTTAAACCCCCACATTGGTAACCTCGACGCGAAAAACCTTTAAGAACCACATTGGTAACCCCGACGCAAAAAAAAAAAATACCTTTAAACACCACATTGGTTAACCCCGACGCAAAAAAAAAAACCAAAAACAAAACCTTTAAACACCACATTGGTTAACCCCAAACACGTGAATGAACACCCGGAACAAAGAAGACATCCCAACAAGAAATTTTAAAAGGAGAAGGAGAAAAAACATCATAAACTGGAGACAGACGACTTTCCACGTGACACAAAAAAAAAAAAAGAAAACAAAACAGAACGAAAAAAAAAAACAAAAAACAAAAAAGAAAACAAAAAAAAAATCCCAGCGAAACACCGGGAAAAAATTTCAAATGTTCCCGCCAAACTAACTTCTGGAAAACAAAAATGAACGTGGAATTTCTTTCAGCAAAACATTATCTTTCAACACTTTCTACTTCCCAACTTGCAAAATAAGGTAACTTTTTTTAAACTTTCACTCACCCTACTTCTATTTCGGTTTCTGTCGCCACATGGTTTATCTCTCCCACTACCTCACTAAAACACCAACACGACTGCTATGAATTCCAGAGAACCTCAAAAACTCACACTACTCCTCAAATATACTGCTACTTCTGTAAGCCACCTTCTTGGCTCATAATTTTTTTCCCAAAGTGACATATTTAAAAAAAAAAAAAAAAAAAGAAAAAAAACGTACCACGAGGTACACACACAAAAAAAAGAAGATTTCCAGCAAATACTAGCGACTAAAAAAATAAATAAATAAATAAAGAAAAATAAAGAAAAGTAGTCACAACTACAGAAAATGCAACGTCTAAACAAGCGAGCGAACACACACACAAAAACAAAAAAACAAAACAAAAAAAGAACAAAAAAACTCACGGATAAAAAAATTAAAAAATAAATAAAAATTACTCCCGGATATTAAAAAAAAAAAAAGTTCCAAAGAAAAAGCAAAAGAGTTAATGAAGAATAATCCTCTCAAACTAGATGATTACATTCAACAATTCTATGCACTACCGGAATTAATGCACATGAAAAAAAAATGGAAATAAAATCAGTCATATCCAACGAGTCCTAGTTTTCCAGCCACCCTTAAAAAAATTACCAAAATTATTGAACATTTGCAAATAAGATACAAGAATTTGATAAATAATCCTCCTAGAAAATAGGACAATTAAAAATCAATTCAGTCTTTTTGCAAAAAAAAAGCGGGTTGGCTGGACACACCAAAAAAAAAAAAAAACTTTTTTAATTTAAAAAATTCTAAAGGGAACCGTGACAACCTTACAAATATTCATTTTTTCTCTAAGAATCATCCAAGCTCCGCTTTTCGGGTGGCGATGTATTGTGGCGATTTAGGAATTACCAAAGAACTCCCAACCGGATGTTGACTCGTCGGCTGCCTGATACGAAATGTATAAATGCATCGCCACGCATAAGGCTCCACGCATCCATCCAGTTAAAATCAGAAAAAAGAAAAATAATAAAATGTAAAGTAGCCAATGAGAAGCGGTCGCGCCAAAATTAGAAGGATTTTGGCGTAGCGAATTTGGAGCCGGTGAAAAGAGATAAATACTCAGGTTTTCTGTGAACCGACATCTTTTCGGGTAGTGACGTCGAACCGACAACACCGTTTTTACTATCTGGTGTTTGGGCACCACGCTGTGTCTTGGGACATAGCGTTGGTTAGTCCATTCACCAAGTAAATAAAGGAAAGTAAGAAAGAAAAGTTTTTGTCTCTTATCTGTTCCTATCTTTCCTTTTTATATTTCTTATGGACCTTCTTTGGGCAAGGCATTGCACCGGCCAGTCAACGTGGGGTAAAACTAAAAAACCAAAATATGGAGTCAGATATCTTACGGCAACACAGCCTTGCCCTTAGCCACTGACCTTCATAAAAATTTTAAACCCCCACAGCTTTTAAGTTTTTGTAGTTAAACCACAAAAACAGAGAGACGTGTTTTGAGGATCTTAATATTTAGAAACCCTTTTAGTAGCTTTAAGAAAAATGAAGATGTAAAAAATTCTTCTTTATGAACGACAAAAGCACCACAAAGTAAAGTCTGGCCTTAATTCAAATATCAAATAAAAGTGTTGGCATCTTAAATGTGTTTGTCGGCTTTTTGTCACGTTTTTATTAGAATAATTACCCTTTTGGTAGATAAACGGGAGTACGACTGTTAAGGATTATAGAGAGTCATTATGACCTCCTGGGTTAAATAATTATACTCTAACTGGATTAAGCCAGTTAAGGCTTCTAGAGTTAACGACTAGTTGAGAGATGAGTTAAGAGTTGCTTCAAAATAATAACCCTATTGCTGGATTAATGGGAGTATGTTTGTTATTTCTTGTAGAATCTAATTAAAGAGTACGTGAGCAACGAGTTGCATTAAATTATTTACTGTTACTGGATGAACAGGAGTACGTCTATTAAGACTTTTTGTGTCTCATTTACCTGTTAGGATAGATAATTACCTTTTTACGGAATCAACGTGTGAAGAATAGCTGTGGTGGGTTAGAATAATTTTGTCCTTGCCTGATTAACGGGAGTACGACTCTTAAGGCTTCTACGGTCTTATTGATGACAAGGTGGAGATGAGTTAAGTGGGAATAATTACCTTACCGGATTAATGAGTATACGATTGTGTAATCTTCTAATGTCTCATTTATTATATGTGAAGAATGAGTGAAGTTTACATAATAAACTCTTGCCGGATTAATGGGAGTACAATCATCAAAGTTTCTAAGGTCTCTTTAACGGTAAGGTAAGAGACGAGTTAAGCAGAAATAACCTCTTGCTTGATTTACATGTTTACGACTGTTAAACTTCTAGTGTCTCATTTATGTCGGATTATCATTTATGTCGGATTAAGGCTTCTTAAGGACTCGATGGGAGTAAGGTTGTTGAGGCGGGAAGAGTATTACTAACTACTAGATGATAAACTATTTCCTCTTAAATTATTGCCAGATTAACTGGTGTACGACCGTTAAGGCTTTTAGAGTCTCATTAACGATCAAGAAAAAGATTTGCTTTAAAACAATTACCCTCTTGCCGGATTAACGAAAGTTCGACTGTTAAATCTTTTAGTGTCTCATTTAGGGATCAGGAAAGAGACGAGTTCGGTTAACATAATTACCCTCTTGCCAGATTAATGCAACTACAACTGTTCTCTCATCTAGAGTATCATTACTTATGAGTGTGAAAAACCTATGTATTTAAAAAAACAGCTTGGGTTCAAATAATTATCCTCTTGCCGAACTGAAGTAAGCATGACTGTCAAGGCTGTAAAAGTCTCATTAACGAGAGACGAGTGGGGCAAAAATAATTACCTTATTTTATTTAACGGGGATTCGATTGTAATTAACAAATACACTAAGTTTTACCGCTCTGCAGAGATCCCATCGGTGTATTCTATGACCCCAGCCGTCTGGGCAAATTAACGGGAATACAGCTGTTGAAGCTTCCAGAGTCTCACTGGCGACTATTTCAGAGATTAGTAAAGTTGAAATAATAACCTTCTTGCTGGATTAACGTTCGTATTACTATAAAGCCATTTAGTCTCTCATTTATTGATGAGGCGAGAGACATCTAGCCGGATTAATGAGAGTACGATTATTAAGGCTTCTAGATTCTCCTTAATGACAATGTGAGAGACGAGTTGAGTTGAAATAATTACCCTTTAGCAGTATTGATGTGGTTATGACTGTTGAACTTCTAGTGTCTCATTTATGTGTTGGGTTCAAATGTACATGCTGGTTAAAATAATCATCCACTCACTGGATTAACTAGTTGAAGGTAAATTGAAATAATTACATTCTTGCCGGATTAATGGGAATATGACGGCTAAGTCATCCACGCTCATTAACCACAATTTGAGAGACGAATTGATTTGAAATAATAACCATATAGCGGAATTGATGAGTATACTACTGTTAAGGCTTTTATAGTTTAATTAACGACTTGGTCAGAGTAGGTTGTTTAAAATAATTATCCTTTTGATGAATTAACGGGAGTAAGTTGTGTTTAGATAATTATCCATTTCTTGGATTAATGGTTAGAATCTTTAAGAGTATAATTAACGACTAAGAGTGAGAATATTTCAGCTGAAATAACAGCGTTGTTGCCTAATGAGTACAACCGTTAAGGTTTCTAGAGACTAAGTGAGAGACGAGTTGAGTTGAAATAATTACCTTATTGCCTGATTAACGGAAGCAAAACTCTTAATGCTTCCACAATCTCATTAACTACTATGTGAGAGAATATTTGCGTTAAAATAATCAATCTCTCAAAGGCTTCTAAATTCTCATTAACGAAAAAAGTTTTCAGTTGAATAAATTACCCTCTTGCTGTATTAATTCCCCTAGTGTCCCTTTAACAATGGAGTTCTTGAATAAATAATTATCTTGCTGCCAGGTTATCGAGGGTTTGTTAAAGCTTCTAGAGTCTTTTTAAAACCTGGTAAAAAACAGTTGCGTCAAGTAAGTTTTACTCTTGCTGGATTAAAGGGTCTACGAGTGGTAAAGTATCTTAAGTCTCATTAACGAGAGAAGAATTGTTTTAAATTATCTACATTCTTGCCGGATTAACGGGTGTATGTCAGTTGAGCTGGATTAACCACTCTCTTGCAAGATTAACGTGAGAACGTTTGTTAATTCTTATATAATCTCATTAATGACAAGGAGATAGACGAGTTGAACTTAAATAATTTATAGGATTAAAGAGTGTATTACAATCACTATTTCTTGAGTCTTATTAACGACTGATAAATGAGTTCATCTGAAATAATTATCCTCGTTCAAGATTACCGGGCGTACGTCATTAACTGCTAAGTGAGCAATGAATGGAACAGAAGTAATTACCTTATAGGCAGATTAACTAATGCACGACCTTAAAGATTTCTAGTATCTGAACTAAAAATCTTATGGCCAGATTAATAAGTGTACGACAGTTAATTCTTCTCGACTCTCATTAACGAATACGTGAACGACGAGTTGAGAAATAATTAACCTCTTGTTGGATTAACGTACTGATGATTATTGAAGCTTCGAGAGTGTTATTAATGTTTAGTTAATATATACTGTTAACCTTTGGCAGGATTAATAGGAGTACAATTTTAATTAGTCTATACACTCTCTAACGAGTATGTGAGAGACGAAATGCGTAAAATCGTTTGCGCCCTTTCTGGATTGATAGTGGCATATCAGTTAAAGCTTAATTAACCAGACGAGTTGATATATAATAATCGCCCTCTTCCCCAATTAATGTGATCACGTCTATTAAATCTTCTTGGGTCTCATTATCGACAAGTTGAAAAACGTTTTCAGTTGGAATAATTACCTTTTTGCTGTATTACTTTTAAGTTTTCAAGAGTCTCTTTAACAACTAGGTAAAACATGTTGAACTGAAATAATAATCATCTTTTTGTATTGACTGATATACGACAGCTTCTATTCAAATACAGATTCTAGAATCTCATTTACGGACTATGTGATAGACGTGTTGGGTCAAATAATTACCCTCTAACTGGGTTAGCGGGTTTACGAATGTTAAAACTTCTCGAGTCTAATTAATGTTTAGACAGGATGAGGTAAAATGATTACCTTTTTGCTGGGTTAATGCATGCCTATTAAGCCATCTATATTCTAACTGACAACTGGATGAATTATGTTTATGCCCGTGGTGTAATGGTTATCGTCGCAGGATATGGACACGGCGACACGAGTTCAAATCATGGACCTGACTGATTGCATTTCACATAGCACTAATACCCTTGGGAAAGGTATGAATCCAAATATTCTCCCTCCAGCTATGGGTAAATAGTAGGGCAGACTAGGTTCTTCAGCCTTGGTGAAGCAACTCGTCTAGGAGAAGGAAAACTCTGAATTCAAACCTGTTAAACTCCGCTTAAAAATTGACCTTGTGTCATATCCTGCCCGAGCGGAGGGGTTGGGTAAATATGATTATGTTCAAATAATTACCCTTTGACCGGATTAATCTGCATTTAGTTGAAAGTAATCAATATACTTACGGTGGGATCAAAGAATGTGTGACTGTTAAGTCCAATATAGTTGTATTAGTGAGAGACGATTTGCGTTAAGATAGTCACTTATCCCATTAACGGGTTCGTTGAGGCTTCTAGAGTCTAATTAACGACAAGAAAAGTTGAGTTGTAATTATTATCGGCTTAATGGATTCACTGAAGTAGTTTTGCTTAAATGTTTACTTTATTGCCAGATTAACAGGCGTACTACCAGTTGAGAGACTATTTCATCGAAACAATTACCCCAGTGTCAGATTAACGAGATTACAACAGTTAAGACATTTAGAATATCATTTGTGGACTACGTGTGAGACGTGTCTCATTAACGATTGAGAGAGCAGTTACGTTAAAATAATTACCCTCTAGCCAAATTAATGAGTATAAATCCGTTCAATATTCTTTATTCTAATTGACGAGTGAGTAAGAGACGATTTTGGTTGAAATAATTACTGTCTGGCAAAATTAACTGTACAACTATTAAAGCTTCGAGTCTTATTAAGAGAATTGATGGGTTAAAATAATGATCCTCTTGCTTTATTAACGGGTATCTGACTTTGAGGACTTCAGCATTCTCGTTTACGACAAGTTAATTAAGAGACGAACTAAGCTGGATTAATTACCCTGTTACCGAATTAACGTGAGTCTGATTGTTCATTCTTCAAAGGCCTCATTATGTATGTATGTTAGAAATTGCCAGAGCTGAAATAATTTCCTATCTGCCGTATGAATGGGGTTTTGACTGTTACGGCTTTTAGAGTCTCATATCTGTCAAGGCGAAAGACGACTGAAATAATTTACTTATTGTTGGATTAACCGCTACATGACTGTCGAATCTTCCACACACCCATTAACGATCAAAGAAGAGAGCAGTTGTTTTTAAGTAATTACTCTCATACCAGATGAACGGGGTAATCCTGTTAAGGATTCTAGAGTCTCTTTAATGATACGTGTTTAAAGAATTAACCTAATTGACGACGAAGTGAGTGACGATTTGTGTTGAAATAATTACCCTCTTACCAAATTTACGGTTATACGGTCATTAAAGCTTCTAGAATCTAATTAATGACTAGGTGAAAAAAGACCAGTTACATTGAAATAACTACCCTCTTGCCGAATTAACGGTTTGAGTTTCATTAAAGATAAATAGTTTGGCTAAACTAAAAATAGTTACGTCTGGATAAACGGGTGTACTGTTGTTACGGCTTTCCGAATCTCAGTTAGGTGTATATGAGTGACGACATACACAAAAATAATTTTTTATTGTCAGATTAACCTGTGCATGACTGTTAAGTATTCTACAGATTCATTACCGACTAGGAGAAGGTGCGGTTGTGAACGTCAACACAACTTTGTTACCCTCTTGCTTTTTTATAAGAGAGTATAGGATACACATTTTTTCTATTCTTAAAATAAGCAATAAAAACATACTTAAGAACATTCTAGAAATTTAGGATCAAAACTGCATTAGCATTTAAGTTACATTTTTATATTTTTCAACCAATCAGCTAAAAACATAGAATAGAACATTCTAGAAAAATAGGATCGGAAGTCAACTAACAGAAAATATTTAGGCTCGAAAATAAAATAGTAAAATAAAAATCTGATTGGTCAATAAATGTCTACGCGCCAAAATTTTAGGACGATTCTTTGATCCTCCTGTGGGATATAAATAACACAGAGTTAGGGAGCCATACCCACAGACGAAGACAAGCCACTAAGCCAGTAAAGCAGTAGCCGATACTGTGTCCGGCAAATTCCTTTCCTTCATGACTTAACTTCAGATGGCCGCGAATCACATTCAAAAGAAAAACCCGACAAACTTTCCTTCATCAACGCGACACGCTGTCGCCACAATCATAAAACCCGCTATGAACTTAATGTAAGTAAGAACGACTTATTTACGGACTCCATTAGCATTAACATACACACATCTTTAAACAAATTTATTTTCTTCTTGCCAAACTTTATTTTCCAAAAGGCCATTTACACATCATGTATTTTATTTGTTTTCATATTCTGTTATATGCATATTAAATTGTTTGTTGTTTAATGTTCGTTGTGTTCTATTCCATTTCTTTCACGCGATTGTAAAGTTTTGTGCTGTATTTGTGGTGGAAATAATTTAGAGAGCAATACCCGTAAAGTATGAATGCACATCTACTGAAATAACCAAAAATACATACAACCCCCACAAGAGAAAGACGACAACAATTATGTATAAAATATAATTTACTTCTTTTTTTATTACCCGAAATAAACGGATGGTAGGGCAAAAGAGAGGGTTGAAGACGTTTGAGTAGCACGAAGGTCAAACTATTCCTGGTTATATAACATCTCGGACACCCACGCAATTAATCTGGCCACGCCTCTCACCGGCATATCCTCCGTGAAAATTCTCTTGGTCACACCCCCAGTCTATCGCATACACAATGCATGTAGACACGATTCCTTCTAGCCTGCCACCCACGCAATTTATGCAGCATTTCCGCCGAGAACACCAACATCCTGTTTGCTTTAGGAACCAGGTGCATTTCCAGTTATTTTCATTCAGCCAGGGTCTGACTTCCGCCACTACATGGGCAGATGAGTTCTTCTAGTCAATATCCAACATGGCCAGATTGATGATAGTATGACTGCGTGAGAAACCATTTGCATTAAGCTGCTGTCATCTTGCCCGGCTGACGGGAGTATAACTTTAAACATTTCTAGTGTTTCATTTGTTGACAAGATTTACGGGTTAGAATGATTACCCTCTTGCCAGATTAGCTGTGTTACAACTGTTAAGTCTTCTGGAGAGTGATTAATGACATATTGGGACATAGTTGAAAAGAAATAGATTGCTTTATTACTAGATTACCTCTGTTATTCTTCTTGAGACTCGTTAATGACGAGATTAAAGAGCAGTTGTGCTAAAATAATTATCCTCTGAACAAATTTTAAATTCTATTAACTTATTAACTGATATCTGATTAGTTTAAATGACGAGTATGTTAGAGAAATCATATATTCAATTTGGGTTTATAGTAAAAGTGTCTTTACATTTAAAACACACAGTTCAAGCAAATATTTTACAAAGAATAAAGCAGCATACAATTTTGTAAAATTTTCGGCATTTTAAATTAGTAGGACTTAAAAACATACTAACCAATATTCAAGCTATTTTTCTGCTGGCACAAGCGAGTTTACTTCCTTTCTGTTCTGTTTCACTGTTTACTTATTAATGAATTTAAATATATTTTGTGGAAGTCTACTCTTTGTCAGGTGGGAACTAAGTATTTCGTCATTGGGGTGTTGTACCTTTTACTGGTACTATTTGTTAGTATAATTAATAATACGTAACGGAGAAATGTAGCAAGAAGTATTTAGTAGTAAGACCATATTTTATTGTGTCAAAGCAAGGGCAAGTAACCCATACAAACATATAAGACATGGATAAGATAAATCATGTCGTGACATGGGGTGGTGGCATTGGGATTTTTAGGCCGTTTAGTTTTCTTCTAAACTACTGTTGGGTGGGAGGTTGTAACAATTTTAAACTTTTAGAAAAGTCGAAACTTTTTTGCCGTGTACGCTGACATTTGGGCAGAGTCATATATTCAATTTGGGTTTATAGCAAAAGTGTCTTTAGATATAAAACACACAGTACAAGCAAATATTTTACAAAGAATAAAGCAGCATACAATTTTGTAAAATTTTCGTCATTTTAAATTCGTAGGACTTAAAGACATACTAGTGAATACACCCAACCAAGCCGAAACACTACTGCATAGCTTGGAACGAGCCGCCACAGGCATTGGCCTCCATGTCAATGCACACAAAACGGAATATATGTGCTATAATCAAACAGGTGACATCACCACACTAGATAGAACCCCTCTTAAACTAGTAGACAAATTCACCTACCTAGGAAGCAGTGTCTCATCAACCGAAAAGGACATCGACACGCGGCTAACGAGGGCATGGAGAGCTATCGATAGGCTATCGATCATATGGAAATCAGACCTGACCGATAAAATGAAACGCAGTTTCTTCCAGGTAGCGGTCGTATCGATACTGCTGTATGGATGCACTACTTGGCTGCAGAAGAAACTAGACGGCAATTACACAAGAATGTTGCGAGCAATATTGAGCAAGTCTTGGCGGTAACATCCCACAAGGCACCAACTATACGGCCACCTGCCTCCCATCACGAAAACTATCCAAGTTAGACGAACCAGACATGCGGGTCACTGCTGGAGAAGCAGGGACGAGCTCATAAGTGATGTACTTCTAAGGAACCCCACTATGTGAGGATACAGGATGTGGCCCTGAAGATGTACCAGAGGCGATGAACGATAGGGAGAAGTGGCGAGAGAAGGTCAGGGATATCCGTGCCTGCGGCACGACATGATAATGATGATGATGATGTTAGAGAACATTTGCGCAAAATAATAAGTGATTTGACGAATTAACAGGAGTACAGCTGATGAAGCTTTCAGCGACACCAGTTGAAATGATTACCTAATCGTTGGATTATCAGGAGTGCAAAATACAATTATCTTCTTGCCATATAAACGTCATTTTCTGTTTTAAGCCTCATTAACAACAACACGTGCCAATTAAGTTTTCTGGAGACTCATTAACCATATAGTGAAAGACAAGATGAGCTTGAATAATTTCATTATCGTTGATTAACGAGTGCATGACTGACATGTCTTCGGTAAAAATTAGGTGAGAGAATTTGGGTTTGAATAATTACCCACTGGTCAGATAGTCGGGACTATGACTGTTAGAGCTTCTATCGACCAATTAACGATTACCTTAGACATTAGATAATTACCCTCCTGCGGGATTAACGAAAATATGACCTGAAATAATTAACTAGTGGCCGGATTAACGGGTGCAGGACTGTAAAGGCTCCTATGGTTTCATTTAGCTCGAGGTGAAATTCGTGTTGAAATAACCTTTTCATTATTAACGGGATTACGACTGTGATAGCTACAAGTGGCTTATTAACGACTTGGTTAAAACGAGTTGTATTGAAATAATTACTCTCTGATAGGATTAACATAAGCTGTTAGAATATTCTGGAGTCTCATTTCTGGATTAAGTAAAAGATGATAAATATCCTCTTGCTCTAATAACGGGATTAACTCTGTTAAGTCTTCCATAGTTTCATTAACGACTGGGTAGGAGAATATTGAAATAATTACACTCTCGCAAATTAACAGCATTAAGCCTGAGAATTCTTCCATGCTGTAATTTGCGACTACGTTAGAGGAATTGAGTCAAACTAATTAACCTCGTACTGAAGTAACGGTAGTACGTCTGTTAAGGCTTCCAGAGTTTCATTAACGAGTAGATGAGGGATGTGTTTGGTTAAAATGTTTACACTCTTGCTGGATTAACGTGTTCACTGTTTCAGCTTCTAATGTCCCAGAAACTACTCGATGAGAACATGCGTTAAAATAATTACCAATTTGCCTGATTAACAAGATGTTTGCTAAGGCTTCTAGAGTCTCATTTTTCGATTCACTGAGAGATGCTTTGTTCAAATAATTATCCTGTTGCTGGATTAATAGGTGTGCGACGGTTAAAGTTTCTACTGTCTCTTGAACTTCTAGTTTAGAGACAAGCTGAGATGAAATTATCATTATTAACAGGAATTTGTTTATTAATTCTTCTCGATTCTAATTCCCGAGTTGGAGAAAAAAAGAGTTGGGGTGAAATAATTATGCTCTTGGGATATTAAATGGTGTATCAGAGTTTAGGATTCTATGGTCATATAACGACGGTCGAAATAATTAAACTTTCGCTTAACAAACAGAATAGGTATCTTAAGGTTTCTAGAATCTCAAAAACGACTTTTGTGAGATGGGTTGAGCTGAAATAATTACCCTCTTGTCGGATTACCGTGAGTATGACTTTTAAAATTTCCAGCGTCTCATTAATAACAAGTTGAGAAACCATTTGTTGAAATTTTATTGAAATAATCACTGTCTTTCTGGAGTAAACGGCTGCTAAGTCTGTAGCGAACGGTTTATCTCTAAACTAGAATTACTTCTATAATAAACAGGGTTAGAGATATAGTCGCTGCTAACAGTTGTCCTAATACAATAAAATAAGTAATTACGAAAGTAGAAAAGAACGTAAAATAGAATTATACAAAGTATTAGGCTTTTGACAGACATGCAAAATAACAAATTTAAACACATAAAAAAGGGCACAAACAACAATAACAAGAATTGGTGGGTCTATATACATATATGAGTTTTATGTGAAGCAAGAGGTTATGAATAGTACGTTTACAATGAAAATATAAATAAGGAGATAAATGGTTTTCCTTTTGGTCTCTTATTGTAAGAAATTTTATATCTAAAAGAATATTTTAAAGATTTTGTATCTAGTAAATATGGTTACTTACAAAATCCTATGATCGGTTTATCATCTTGTTGATATATATTTAATCGTCAAGGTTATTTTCATTAAAGGTCCTTCGTTCTTTGTTTTATAGTTCCTTTCCCATATTTTCTTGTCCGGAGTCCTGAGTTCAACTGACTTATCTTTTAGGAAAGGGGAATCTCTAAGCTCGAAACAGGAAGAGACAAGGGGTCATAAATGAAATTTTTTTCAGACAATTGGTCTAGCACTAAGGGTGTTCTTTATACTTACTGGTGCCAACTTTGTTACATTGTAGAGAAGAGGAAAATCTCATATTTTGTTTTGGCGCGCTATTTAATTCAACACTGAATTTCACCCAATCAGGATGACTTATCCCATTCAGCCCGGACCTTCTTTTCCGGCTAGCAAAACGGGTGAGCGGCCAAACACACTCTCTTCGGCTTGAGACGGCGACCAGAACGGACGTGTCTCTGGTCGCCCCTGCTTAGCGATGCTTTTTAGCTAAACAAGCCACCCAGTGGGACATATCACTGTGGCTTTAACCCTAGCAGCAGCAACATGGACACTCAGCGAGGGAACCTTCTAATTTATGGATTCTTTGCGTCTAATATATTTTAGACCAAGGAATCCCAGTTGAATATGAATTAGATACGTTCAGCATGCCTTCCACAAGCACCACAAAAATTTACTATGTCGATCCGAGCGCCACTTCGCTCTCGACACACCTAGCTCTCATTTCACCTCTGGTCTACATTAATGGAGATAACGCCTACTCTCCCCTATTACCAGACACACAAAACTACACGGTGACCTTGAATACTTCCCTCACACGTCCAAAGACACGCTGCCATCTCAACATCTAGCTAAGCCATTTCGTCTCAAACAACCAACAAGCCTAAACACCACGAGTCTTGCAGCACCAAGAACAAACCGCCTCAAAGCTGCAAATAAAGAACTTTCGTTTGTGTGTTGTTAAACCAAAGTCTCGTAATTCATTTCTGTTGCCATAAAATATATAGTGTTAGGGAAATTAACTATTTCCCTTAACAACTATAACATTCACCATCACACATTTAACGCCGTTAAAAAATGATTGGTTTTCTTCTCTTGAGAACAAGCGACAGCAAGTCTCCTTGTTCAAACCTTTTTATTATTATTATTCAACACATATCCATATCTATTTTTTAAATATTTTGAATTTGGGGTCCCATAAGTCTTTCAGGGTCTCCTCAACGATATCGTGAGAGACGAACTTTGTTGAAATAATTACCATATTTCCGGTAAGTTAACGATTGTTAAGGCTTTCACTAAAGAGATTTTGATTAAAATAATTTCTCTCTTGACGGATTAACAGGTTAACCTCTGATAAGATATCTTTAGTCTCATTAATGAATCAGTGAAAGCCGAGTTGGTTTGAATTTTTCTCTCACTTCCGTGTTAACGTCAGTTTTTCTGTTAAGACTTCTAGCGAAATAGCCACTTTTTACCAGATTAACGGATATACGATTGTTAGTTCTAGACTCTTATAGTCGTGTATGTGAGTGAAGAGACTTGCTAGATTAACCGGTGTTCGAATGTTAGCGATTCTAGGGCTTCACTAACTATAAGGTGAAAGACAAGTTGACCTGAAAAAACATCCTCCCTCCGTATTGACGGAAGTATGACTATAAATTCTTCTAGGTCTAATAGAATCTAATTGACAACTAGTTGAGACACAAATTAAAATAATTACACTTTGCCGGATTGACGGGTGTGCAACTTAAAACTTGGGTGTCTCTTTTACGGACATGTGATGTTTAAATTATAACATCTTTCCGGATTAATGAGAGTAAGACAGTAAAGTCCTCATTAACAAATAGCTGTTAAGTTTTATCATGTATCATTAACGACCCGTAGAAAAACGAGTTGCGTTCAAATGACTAACGTTTGGCCAGATTAACTAGTGTATGACTGTTAATCTAATTGATGACTAGGTCAGAAACGTTTTTGGTTAAGATAATTTCTCTACTGGCAGATTAACGATTGTTAAAGCTTCTAGAACTTCCTTAGCAAAAAAAAAATGAGATAAGACTTCGGCTGAAATAATTACCCTATTGCCAAGTTTACGTGATTATGACCACTAAACTTCTAATGTTTCATTTACGCGTTGGCTAAAACAATTAATTACTTGTTTAGCGGGAATTATAGTTGTTATGCGGAAAGGAAAGCTTGTTATTGTTGTTAGCGAGGAATGG
This sequence comes from Sepioteuthis lessoniana, assembly GCA_963585895.1. NCBI lineage: Eukaryota > Metazoa > Mollusca > Cephalopoda > Myopsida > Loliginidae > Sepioteuthis > Sepioteuthis lessoniana. The sequence goes on along the minus strand of OY757911.1, from coordinate 75,278,890 downwards.
TTGTAACGTACGTATGTTTACGTTGAGTTGTTTCCTCGTAAAGTTGTTAGTCCCCTCGCTAGTTGTTTGTTGGGTATATAAAGGAGAGATGTATGAAGATGAGATGCCGAATGTCGAAATTTGTTTTTCGGAATAGGCTTTATTTGCAGCATGGAATATTGGGTTTGCTTTTGGTGCTGCAAGACTCGTGGAAAGGTTGTGAGTATTGAGACGAAATTGAGTTATGAGAAGTTTGAGACGGTAGGGTGTGTCGTCGGACGTGTGAGGGATTGTGTTCGCTGTAGTTCAACGAAAGCCATGTTGCTGTTGGAGGAAATGAACTTTGGGTGTCACCGTGAGTTTCGTGTGTCTGGTATTTTTAGGGAGGAGAGTGTGCGTTGTCTCCATTAAAGTGGCCCAGAGGTGAATTGAGAGCTAGGTGTCGAGGGCGGAATAAAAGCATCGCGTTGACATAGCCAATTTTAGAGGTGACATAAAGTTGTTCCTGTGGTGGCGTATTGAATGTATCTAATTAATATTCAACTGGGATTCCTTGCAAGGAATCCATAAATCAGATAGGTTCCCTCATGTATCCATGCTGCTGCTACTGCTATTTAAGAGCCATCAGTGAGACGTGGTGTAGTCGTTATCGTCGTAGGAATTGGACACGGCGACACGAGTTCAAATCCTGGACGAGACTGATTGCATTTCACATAGCACTAATACCCTTGGGAAAGGTATGAATCCAATTATTCTCCCTCCAGCTATGGGTAAATAGTAGGACAGACTAGGTTCTTCAGCCTTGGTTAGGCAACTAGTCTAGGAGAAGGAAAACTCTGAATTCAAACCTGTTAAACTCCGCTTAAAAACTGACCTTGTGTCATATCCTGCCCGAGCGGAGGGGTTGGTAAATAGTATCAGTGAGACGTCTGCACTGGGCGGCGTTCTCCAGCCAAAGAGAGTTGCTATTGCTATTGAAGAACGGCCAATGTGACGTCTGCACTGGACGGCGTTCTCCAGACAAAGAGACTGGGTTTGGCAGCTTACCCAATTTGCTGCCCGGAAATGAAAGGTCCGGGATGAATAGGATAGGTCATCCTGATTGGGTGAAATTAAGTGTCGAATTAAATTCCGCGCCAAACCAAAATACGAAATTTCCCTTCCACTACACTTGCCTTAACCACTGTTAGGCTTCTACAGACTCATTGACAAAAAAGTGAGAAATGGGTGAAATTTAAATAATTACCCTCTTGCCGGACGGATTAATATGAACACGGGTGTTAAGGATTCTAGACTCATTAACAACAAGAGATGAACTGAGATTAAATGAATACCTTATTCTGGACTCGTTAAAAACAAGAGATGAGCTGAGATAAAATAAATACTTTATTACAGTATTAATTGGTGTACAACTGTTAAGGCTTCTATAGTCTCATTGACTACTCGGTAAGGGATGAGTTACTTTAAGATTATTAACCTTTATTCTTATTAACGAGAGTACATCTATTAAGGCTTCTCGAGTCAAATTAACGACTAAAAGAAGTTGCAATAATTTCTCATTCACTGGATTAACAGATTTACGTCTATTAGGCTTATTGAGTATTAACGACTCAGTAAGAGACGAGCTGAGGTGAAATGATAACTCTCTTGCCAGATTAACAGGACTATTAAATTTTTATGGCCTCATAAACGAGACGTTGCGTTCAAATAATTAACTTCTTGCCGTATTAAACAGAGTAAAGTTGTCTTCTATCATTAAAGCGTATGTTCATTGCTATTGCTCCCAGGTCCACTATGACCTGGAGTGGTAGCACCTGATAGGGCCGTATCTATGGGTTAGATAGAACTAAATGCATACTATGCTAAAATGAATTGTTTGGATTAGAACTGTTTGACTAAACTGAATAGTTTAAAATAGAAATGTTTTTGAAAATTAAATTGTATTTACATTTAAACTGCGTGATTATGCTAAATTGAATTGTTTGAAATGGAACCGCTTTGACATTGAAACTTTACTTACACCAAACTGATTTTTTTAATATTGAACTGCTTTTAGATTTAACTGTGTAAACAAAATCTGTACTTATACTAAACTGAATTAGCTGAATTAGAACTGTTTGAATAAACTGAATATCTTGGAATAGAAATGTTTTTGACAATTAAACAGTGTACTCGTGCTAAACTGAATCGTTTGAAATAGAACTGATAATTTGTATAAAAATGGATTTGGCGTTAAATAACCAACAAAGGTTGATATGCCATAAAACCCAACCAACCAACCAACCAACTTCTTGCAGAATTAACGGGAGTACATCTATTAAACATTCTAAAGTTCAATTAACGACTCGGTTAGTGACGTATAGAGTCAAAATATTTACTTTAATGCCGGACTAAAAGGAGTATGAATATTAATCCTGCTTATATATTAGTAAATTGAGGAGAAATCAATTGCACGATGATAGAATACCTATATTCAGGTTTCCAGAATTTCATTTACGATTTAAGATGAGTTGAACTGAAATAATTACCCCCTGGTCGGATTAACGTGAGTACAATTTCTAGTGTCTCATTAGTGTCTAATTCAGAGACAATTTGCTCCATAATAATTTCAATCTTGTCGGAAAAGCGAAAATCGGACTAGTACGACATCTAAAATCTCTTTTTTGCGAGAATAACCGGATTACGACCGTTAAAGCTTTCAGAATCTCATTAATTGTTAAGTGAGATCTGAGTTGAGCTAGAATATTGACCCTCTAACCGGATGAACAGAAAAATGACTTTTATGGTTTTCATTTTCACATTAACGACTAGTTAATCAACAATTTGCATTGAAATAATTGCTCTTTTGTCGAATTAACAGGAGTACAACTACTAAAGCTTCTAACCTTATTAGTGTGGGAAAGTCTACTAAGTCTTCTATATTCTAATTCACAAGATGAGAGACGATTTGTGTTAAAATAAATACCATCTTGCCGAAATAACGGGTACATAATTGTAAAGGCTTCTCGAGTTTAACAAAGATTAGGGGAGAGAATAGAGAATTTAAAATGACTAACAGCGAGCCAGATTAATGTGAATACGTCTGTCTTTTTAGAGTATTGTTAAAGACTAGATAAGGGACGAATTTTACTGAAATAGATAAACTTCTGCAAGATTAACAGGAGGATGAGTGTTAATTCTTCTACAGTCTAATGAAGAACTAAAAAAAGGGACCAGCTCAGCTCAAATAATCACCCTCATGCTGGATTAATTGAAGTACGACTGCTATAGCTTTTAAAGTCTCATTTGTCCTCATTAAAATGATAAATGAATGAATTAGAAAGAAAAACACGAGAAAACACATGTATATCTCTATAAAATACGAAAGATTTAAGAGCTTTCCTATTCCACCTTAGAATTGTCTCGTATTACTGTAAGAATACCCCTCCCCACCAAATAATTTGTAGCTGCTGTTTGAACTGGTCAACTAACGGGTTAGCTCTGTATTTTTCTATACAATTATTTTTAACGCATGATATAGATTTTATTATGTGTAAAATCTTTGCTGAATATATTCTGTGATTAAAATGCAAAAGACTATAAATCTGAATCCTAGTTTACAGCTGAACCATGAAAAATGAGGTAAAAGATTTTAATACTTTTGGAAATATTGCGGAGTGTTTGAAAACCAAAGTTAGTGTAGAATTAGAATGCCTTTAAGATTGTGATGAACTATGAATAAATATTTTCCGATGAATTTTAAAAATGAAACAACAGTGGACTTGTACAGTGAGGGAGGACATGAAGTAAGAGAAAGAAAATAACTTTTTTCACCCAAGATATACCTCGGAAGCCATGGAAAGAAGAGTGATGGACGTAAAGGCAGACGAACCCAACGATAGGTCAACGGCACGCCTAACCAGATGCTGGGTGGACGAACACCCACGGGTCAAGAGCCAGGATTAAACAGTTCGATCGGGGAACTACTGCTGCTAATTTTTTAAGGTGGCTTCTTTTGATGAGAATAAGATACAGCCATCGAAAGATTACCATGACTCTCACTCAAACCACATATCCAAACCACATCGCTCTTCACGCGGGTAAAAAAGGGGCGAGTCCTGCTGAGGTTGGATCTCTAGCCTCAGTGTTCGAAAAATCAGCAACAGAACTTAAACTAAAACAAAAATTACTAAAATGTAAAAAGTACAATACAAATAGTGACATTCAACGTTAGAACTTTAGATAGAATAGGCCAACTACTGCGATATAACATAACATAGACTTAATATGCGTACAAAAATACAGATATCTTCATAGCGAAGGTATAAATCACCACGATACCGGCCATAGATGGTCGTTTGTTTCGGCATCTGTATGGAAAAACACTGTTAACGCCTCTATAGGAGGTGTAGGTATGCTTATGAGTCCACGGGCCCTAAAATCACTTAATAACATTGAGAAAATACAACAGAGTATGATGGTATTCACGTTTAATGGCAACCCCAGCACAACAATCATCTCTTACTAGAGCCCTACCAATTTTATTGAAGAAACTGACCTCATCACCTTCCATAACGAGCTATCCTCTCTTGTTCGTAGAATCCTGAAACAGAACGTTCTCATCATCGGTGGAGACATGAATGCCCAAATTGATAAAAACGTAAACAACAAATTCAGCTTACACAACTCGTTAAACAGAAATAGGAAACATCTTACAGATTTCATGCTAGAAAATAGATTAACATGCCTTAATACTAAATTTCAGAAAAGAAAGGTAAAACTATGGACATTCACCTACGCAAATAACGCTAAAGCACAGATAGATACATCATTATAAATTAGTGCATAGAATTGCGAGGCATATTCCTCTTTCGAGGATGTGTCCTCCGATCACTGAATTGTCACAGCAAAGTTACAAGCGAGCCTACGAAGGAATGCGGCCTAAATAACCCCAACCGTACCCTATGACTGATCCATGCTTAATAATAGGGGTATTAGAGATAAGTATACGTTAACACTAAGAAACAAATTCGATGCACTTCATCAGATATCAGAAACACCTACCCCGAATGACGAATATGAGAACTTCGTCCATGCCCTCTTAGAAGCAGCAGTAGAATGTATACCAACTAAACAAAGAGCTAAACCTAGAGTCCCATGGGAGTCATTAGCAGTTAGAAAAAGGCGTAAGACGTGAAACCGTTTTCTTATACAATAGGAAGAACCCAACCAATATCCATGCTCAGAAATTTAAAAAGGTACAAAATGAATTAACTAACGTATACCTAAAAGAACAAACAGAATACAACCCAAATCAGATCAATAAGATTAGAGACTCGGTTGAAGATGGCAGACAGTAAACGAAGTGAGTAGAAGTAAGAGCACTGCGAGAGCTAAACTGAAAGCTTCCAGCCAAGAAGAACGAACACACCTGTGGAAACAACATTTCGAGAATTTACTAGGAAAAGCTCCGAAAGTTACGGATGAACTAATCACAGAAATCTCCCCTTTCCCCAAGAAGGGTGAACACGGAATAGCAAAGACCTACCGATGTATAAATGTATACATCCATATCGGCTAAGATCTACAATGCTCTGCTACGCAACCGCATAGAACTTAAAATTGAGAAAATATTTAGGAAGAACCAAAATGGCTTTCGTAGAAATCAATCCACGACATCACACATTTTGACTATCCGTTGAATTCTAGAAGGTGTTCGTGCAAAAAAAAAAAACTCGAGGCAACACTATTATTCGTCGACTTCTCCAAGGCATTTAACTCCATACACAGAGGGAAGATGGAGTAAATATTTCTCGCCAACAACTTCCCCAAAGAAAACGTTGCAGTCATAATGATACTATATAAAAACACGAAAGTAAAAGTACGCTCACCGGATGGAGATACAGACTTCTTTTATATAGTTACAGGTGTGCTTCAAGGAGATACATTAGCCACATATCTGTTTATTTTCCGCCCAGACTTCGGGTTTAGAATGTCTATAGATTTAATGAAAGAAAACGGCTCCAAGCTGGTAAAGGAAAGAAGCAGAAGATACCTCGCACAAACTATTATGGACGCAGACTACGCCGATGACAGTGCTTTTGGCAAATTCACCCGCCCAAGCCGAAACTCTACTACATCGTATGGAACGATCTGCAGGTGGCATAGGCCTTTATGTCAACACAGACAAAACAGAATACATGTGCTTTAATCAAAGAGGTGACATCTCCACATGAAAGGGTGGTTCTCTGAAAGTTGGGAACAAGTTCATCAACCTCGGAAGCAGCATCTCATCAACCGAGATTGACATCAACGCGCTGCTAGTAAAAGCATAGATAGCTATCAATAGGCTATCGGTCATATGGAAATCAGACCCAGCCAATAAAATAAAACGCAGTTTTTCCAAGCACCGGTGGTATCAATACTACTATATGGATGCACCACATGAACGCTAACTAAACATATAGAGAAAAGGCTTGACGGTAACTATACAAGAATGCTGCGAGCTGTACTGTATAAGTCCTAGAGGCAACACCCCACAAAACAGCAAATGTACGGCCACCTACCACCCATTACGAAAATTATCCAAACTAGACGAACCAGGCATGCAGGACACTGCTGGAGAAGTAAGGACGGACTCATAAATGATGCACTCCTGTGGACCCCTTCACATGGAGGAGCAAAGGTAGAATGACCCGCTAGAACCTATCTACAACAACTCTGTGATGATAAAGGACATGCCGGGCGCGATAGTCGATAGAGACGGGTGAAGAGAGAGGATCTGGGGAATCTGCTTGCTGGGTGACATGATGATGATCACAAGATGAAAGACTGGTTGAATTTATGGTGAATAAGAAAGTTTAGTGGTTTATTTTGTTGTTCGTGGGTTGTTGGTAGTCGTCCGTGTCGGTTTTGGTTAATCCTGGATTCTAAGGGGATGGCTTGTAGTTTTTCGTATCTGACTCCTTTGTTCTTCTTCTTACCCCATTAACTTGTTGTCTTCTTTGTCTGTGGAAATCCGCAAGAAAATTTCGAAAGGAAGGAAGGAAGGAGACGAAGATACCTTTTAAATTCCAACTTCATTTTAGGATTTAACGACCATTCTGAGTGTGAAAAAATTTCCTGAAACCAGTAGAAATAGTCGCGTCTCCAAGACAATGCATTAACATATATTAGAGTCATTTTCGGTGAGTGATAGGTTTAAGGTCGGTGGTTATGTCCTGTAGGTGTTTTTCAGTGAGGTATTTTTTCAGTGGTAAAAGTTTGCCTTTCGCCGGTTGTCAAGTGGGTGTTTTCTGTAAGGTATTTTTAGAAGAGGTTGCCAGCAGTAGATATATCCTACTGCGAAACTCAGGTCTTGGCGAACAGGTACGCTACTTTGCCAGCAGCTGAAAGAAATAAGTCCTTTCAATATCAATGGTAACAGCTGAATAAGATTGGATTTCATTTTGGTGCAAGGAAGTCTATCATTCAGGCATGTGCGAATTTCGCTTCCTGTCAGAGGCTTCTGGAAATTGCTACATATTTTTGATTTGTTTTTTAAATTTTCTTTTTATTAACCTCCACAAGCAGAAATTACTTATTGCTGGATTAACAGTTGGTTGTATTTTATGAGATATCAACCATTGTTAGCTATTTAATCCAAATTTCTGTTCGTATATATATATATATATATATATATATATATACGTAGTGCATTCAATAAGTTTCCAGACTTTTTTGTTCTGGCATTTGAAACTGTCGTAGACTCTAGAAAATTCACTATGTTATTGCTATTCATCTTATGAGATGACTGACCACTTTTTATGATTTCAAATTCAAGTGAACAGCTACAGCAGCTATTGGAATACACCCTACTAAAGCCGGATTATCACAGCTGGTGAATTTCAAAATTGCAATCTGGACGTGAGAATACTTTAGAAGAACGATATGCAATACAATTCTGTTTTAAACTTGGAAAATATGCCACAGAAACATATGGAATGCTTCAGACTGTTTTGGGAGCATCTTGCATGAATCGAGCATCAGTTATTGAGTGGCATAAGAGATTCAAGGAAGGCAGGGAGTCTGTAAGGGATAATGAGAGGTGTGGGAGGAGTAAGGAAGTCAATACACCAGAGTTGATTGGCCAAAGGATTAGGGTTAGGGTTACTATGTTAAGGTTTTAAGGGAGTTCAGGAAGAGATTCCGTCGGAAGACGCCAGCACTCTTCAAATCGGGTCAGTGGCATTTCCAGCGGGATAATACACCAGTCCACAACTCCATCCTTGTCACTGACTATTTGACCGAGATGAGCTTCAAGACAGTTCCTCACCCTCCCTATAGTCCAGACTTTGCTCCTTGTGATTTTTGCTTATTTCCTCAACTCAGAGGTTGTCGTTATGAGACAATTGAGGAGATGAAAAAGGCTGTGACGAAGGTCATTGACACGCTCACACAAGAGGACTTCGATGGGGCCTTCCAGAAGTTGTTGGAACGGTACAACAAGTGCATTGCAGCTGGAGGAAAGTACTTCGAAGGGGACTAGAGTTTCATGTGTTTACTATCAATAAAAGTGCCCATACGAAAAAATCTGGAAACTTATTTAATGATCCTCGTATATATATAGATTTATAAACGAATTATTTGTTGGTTATATTATTTTTAAACGAGCCAGTGTTCATTTATTTGCACAGTCAAATAATTTCAAATATTGCAATTCAACATTATAATTCTACTTAATATTAATTATAATCCCTGGTAAAAGATTGCACTGTTCCATTCATTCCATAGATGTGGATTAACAGGTGTACGATTATTTATTCTTCTAGAGACTATCAAGGAGATGTGAGATAAGAGTTGCGTTAGAATAATTACACTCTTGCCGGAATAAGGATTTTAGGTCTGTGAAGGCTTCAATCGTCTCATTAACGAGTTTTTGAGAGAATAAATGAGCTAAAATAAATACCTTATTGCCGTATAAATGCGGGTCCGACTGTTAATCTTCTAAAGTCCCATTAGTTAGAATACTAAGTGAGTGAGCTTATAGGACTTACAACCCTATAATTTAAATTGGGCTGTATGCCACTTGTTCCCACAACAAAGATGGCGGACGCACGCAAATATTAAGTCTCGGGAAATCATTGGCCAGGAGAACCACGTGACCTGCTTAAAACTACGTCTCGTTTGAATTTCGTCCCGCGTCTTTTGGAGCCGATTCCAAGACACGTATTTTCTATAAATACGTCATCTTTAAACACTCTTCCTCTTTTTTTCCCAATTTCTATTGCAGCGCTAACACACTCTCTCCTGTATGACTTTCTTATTCACCAACAGACGTCAAAAGCCACAAAATGGATAAACCACGCAAACTTTCTTTTCCTCAAAATACTTTGCCTATGAGACTTTTTCCGGCCTCGAAAACACCAACTGTTTCAAACCACAGGAAGAAATGAACATTTAAAAATATATAGTCGACATGAATAGAAGACTTTTATTATTTAACCCTTTCTGTAGTTTTAGTTGTGTTAGTCACACACATACACATATACACACAGGACTATTTTACGAACAATATAGGATCAGTAATATTTCAAATGTATCATTGCATGTTTTGTTATGAATATAGATTTATTTTGTTTGTCGCTTTGTTCTGAATGTTCCTTTTGTCCGCGCCGTTTCATATCTTTACTCATTTACTTCATTTACTACATTTGTCTCCATGTGACTATTTTACCTTTTTCTATATGCCTTTTTCTAAACATAACATACCGCTAAACTAAACATATACTAAACCACAACATTAAATTTTGGGGGACTAAACATATCTACCAAATAACATGTCCTCCTACAAGCTAAAATAAATACCATCTTGCTAGATAAACGGATGAATGACTACTGAGGTTTCTAAAATGTCATTAATGTCTAATTTAGAGTTATATTGCATTAAAATTGTTACCATCTTACCGGATTAACGATAGTACGACTTTTAATTGTTCAACAAACTCATTAACGAGTAGCCTCAAATTGTCGGATTAACACAAGTACGCCTGTTGGGGTCTCTAGAGTTTAATTAAGAAAACGTGTTGAGATGTGAAAAATTTGCTTCTCATTTAAGGTTTCTTGGGTCACATTAACGGCTAGTTGAGAGACAGGTTGTTGTGTAATATATGTACTTGGGTAATGTTATTTGAGATAATAAATGAGAAGTACAAATATTAACTTTAAAAGAGGAATTTTATTCTTCGTATACAACGCCACGTGTTGGCTAGAAAATGTCCGGCGGTCAACACGTGTGTTTAGTGTTTGGAATCTCTTCAGCAACTGCCTCCTCTTCTGTTCTTGGGTCGTCTTCGGCAACTGCTACTATCTCCGCTGATTGGGGAGAGGGAGAGCGAGAGAGAAGGGAAGAGAGAAGAGTGAGAGGCGATGGATTCTGGGATAGCATTCCTTGGCCGAGGTGGAAGTAAGGACCAAGATTTCTGTTAAGGTAGTATTGACTGCCCATTTACTGACCTTAGTAAGGGAGGTGATACTACAATACTCCCCTACCAGTAAACGGAGTTTTTTGTTTGGTTTTGTTTTGTTTTGTTTTGTTTTTTGTTTTGTTTTAATAATAAATATACTCGTTATCCTTTTTCCATGTAATCATTCTACCTGAAGTTCTTGTTTTCATTTTATGTTCCTGCACTTTTTCGGGAGGTAAACTTTCAGACTTTTTATTTGTATTGGTAGTTGCATTTTGTGTACATTTTTGTTTGTTTTCAATGTAAGGTTTTAAACGGTCTATTGAAACTTGTGTATGCGTATTTGAGTTAGTTTCTATTAGGAAATATGTTGGTGTTCGTTCGAGTACCATGTAAGGACCTGAATAGGTTGCTTCTAGCGGTTTTCAAACGCGGTCTATCCTAATCCAAACTTTATCACAAGTTTGAAGTTGATCTGGCACGTATGATTTTTTTGTTGATTTTTCTCTGTTTGAAAAGTCTGTCAGATCGAATTTTGCCATAGTTTTGTGCAGTTCTCTTGTAAAATTTTGTGTAACTGTTTCTGTATTTTTCGTATTTATCATTAGTTGTGGCAATAACATTTGTGCACCTGTGACCGCATAAAAAGGGGAAAAATTCGAGCAGTTGGGCATACTCCGAATTCCCATGAGAACTATTGGTAGGGCTGAAATCCAAGATTCTTTTCGGGCCATAATAGCTGCTTTTAAGGTTCTGTGGGCTCTTTCTATGAGTCCATTGCATTGTGGATGATAGGATGTTGTACGTAGCCTATAGAGTCCAATAATTTTTGATAGTTCAAGGAATAGTTCGCTCTCAAACTGTTTTCCTTTGTCTGGTATGACATGGAGTGGAACACCAAAGCGCGTAATCCACGTGTTTACAAAAGCTTCTACTACGGTTTGTGCTGTAATATCCGATATAGGTTGTGCTTCTATCCATCGACTGGTTCGATCTATACATGTTAAAACATACCGACATGGACTGATGTAAAGATTGTTGGAGCATTTCGCTGGTGGTAGTGGTCCAATTATATCAATGTGTATAGTATGGAATCTTGATGATGGTATTTCCAACGTTTGTACAGGCGATTTGGTATGTCTGTATATTTTTGCTTGTTGGCAAGATGTGCATGATGCACATAGTTCTTTGATGGTTTTATCCATATGTGGCCAGTAAAATCTAGCCTTAATCATTTTGATAGATGATTTTATTCCAGGGTGTGATATTGCATGCAAGCTGTCAAAGATAGATTTTCGTAGTGTGCACGGTACAAAAGGTCTGGGGTATGACGTTGATGTATCACATAACACAAATTGATCTTTTCCAGATAATGTGAATTTCTTTAAATCTGGAAAGGACTGTATTTCGGTGTCTGATTTTTGTGCATCTCCAAGTGCTGGTAGATCATATATATCTATTTGTACAGCAAATGTTGGGCGAGATAGACAATCTGCAACAACATTTTGGTTACCCTTCACATGGGTTATATCTGAAATTAATTCTGTAATAATTGCTAGCTGTCTTTGTTGTCTATCTGATTTGGCAGGTTTTAGACTGTGGAATGCACCGCATATTGGTTTGTGATCTGTCAGAAGTAATACTTCACGACCGACCTTCTATGAGGTGGCGAAAATGTAACACTGACAAATATGCTGCTAAAAGTTCACGGTCAAAAGTGGAATATCTCGTCTGTGTTGTCGTCAGTTTCTTTGAGAAGAATCCTATTGGTATTGGATTTCCATTTATGACCTGATGTAAGGCAGCACCTACTGCATATTTGCTGCTGTCCGTGACTAGTTGATACTGTGTACAAGTTGGTTGAGGATGAGATAATTGTGTTAGCTCACCAAGTATTTTCATAATGTTAGAAAAGGATTGTTTTTCCAAATTATTCAAGGTAATTAATCCTTTAGGTGTTAATCTCATTCTTTCGGATAAAGGTAAGACTAACTTCGCAAATCCTGGTATTAATTTCCTGTAAAATCCTACCATACCAAGAAATCTGCGTAAGCTTTTAGCATCTGTAGGACATGGAAAAGATTCTATTTCTTTTACTTTGTTAGCAGTTGGTGTGATTCCATTTGAATTAATTCTAAAACCTAGGAAATCTAGCGATGTTACATGGAAAATAAATTTCGATAGTGATATTTTCAGGTTATTTTCTTGTAAAATCTTAAAAACTGTGTCTATATCTTTCTTGTGGGAAGGCTCGTCGTCGCTGAAGATTAAGATGTCATCTAAATATATAAAGACACAGTCGATCTGTCGAAAGATTCTGTCCATGTACCTTTAAAATGTTGCCGACGAATTTTTTAACCCAAACGGCATAAATTCGTAATGAAAAAGACCTATCGGACAGATAATTGCCATTTTAGGAATATCATCTGGGTGCATTTTAATTTGATGGTACGCTGAAATCAGATCAATTTTTGTAAATCGCTGTTTATTAGCGAGTTTTGTTGTGAATGAATTTATATTGGGAATGGGGTATCTATCACTTTTAGTGATGCTGTTTAATGCACGGTAATCTCCGCAGCAGCGGTATCCTCCACTTTGCTTAGGTACAAGATGTAGTGGGCTTGACCATTCGCTGTCTGAAGGAGTTATCACGCCTTCATTTATGAGTCTTTTAAACTCTTCTTTAGTCGCCGGTAGTTTTTCCGCTGATAGCTGTCTGGATTTTGCAAAAACCGGTAAGTGGCTACCTGTATCAATTCTGTGATGAACACCGCAGTAGTTGTTATTTTTGTTTATATGAGGAGAAATGATTTCTGGGTATTTATCCAGACTGGTTTGAATAAATGATGGTAGTTCTACTTTGTTACTGACCACATTTACTGGAGATGTCGTGTTTAATATTAATTCCTTTTTGGTAGCTGTTAACGGATCGTAAATTGTTTTATTCATTTAAAAAGTCAAATCCAAGGAGAGGATTGGTGATATCTGCGACCACAAATGTCCAGGAAAATGACCTTTTCAAACTTGGTATCCCAATCTCTAGGTTTGCTTGTCCGTGGCATTTTATTTTCTCACCATTAGCGGGGGTGAGTGATACCGGTGTTGGATTTAACGTGACGCCGTTTAATCTAGACGCTGGTATTATTGAGATACTTGCACCAGTATCCACTATAAATTTTAATGTAGTTGTCCCTAATCGTGTATTGATTTGTAATAGCGGCGAACTCAGGGGGACAGACATGGTTCGCGCCGTTAGTTTTCCGAGTCTGTTGGAGTTGGTGTAGGTGGACGCGAGCTTGGTAGTATTTTTTGTTTTGCTTCTTCGGCCATCTACACCAAGGTTTGCAAGTTCTTGCTTGCTCGGCAAAGTAGAGGTGTGCTCTACATATTTTGGCTTTTTGTTCCGGGAAGAAAGGTTTAATACCTGTCGGTAAAATAATATTGTCTTTGCTTTTCTCAGTTTTTTGTGTCCTATGCTGAGCGGTGAACGCTGTCGCGTTGATATTGTTAAGCAGAGGCATAAGCTCATCCGCTAGCTTTCCAAGTTGAGTTGGACTTAACTCCTTTTGTGAAGCAATGACGGGGGAAATTGTCGCTGGTAGGGCCTGAAGAAATTTGTATATTACTATTTCTTCTCCGATACCTATCCGTTTTGCTATCAATAGCATTTCTTGCAGGTATGTTGAAGGACGGCCTGTAATAGTTGTTGTTGACATTAATTTGTCCAGTAATTCCGGCTTTGTTCTTTCGTGGGCCTCAATTAATGACTGTTTTATTTCCTCGTATTTTTTTTATTCTAAAATTGTTATCGGTATTTTAGCTACCACCTCTGCAGGCAGAGATGATATTAACGTGTAGAATTTTGTTGTTGATGCCGTTATATTGCGCAGGTGGAATTGTACCTCCAGAATGGAAAACCAGCCATTCACTGCCGTTTCCATGAATTCTGGTGTTTTTATGTTAATTTGTTGTAGAGAAGCTTCTTCCATTTTTATTTATTTATTTTATTTGTTTTTTTTTTTGTGTGTGTATATATATTTTTATATATATATATATATATATGTTGTTGTTGTAGAAGAAGAAAAGAGGAAAATAATTTTTTTTTATTTATTTACTTACGTCGAAGGTTCTCTCTTGAAACGTTTGCGACGTGAAGTTGAAAAATTGGTTGAATTTATCCTGGAATTTTCAAAAGTTGCGTCTTATATCCTTTTAGTTGGGGTCACCATTGTAATATATGTACTTGGGTAATGTTATTTGAGATAATAAATGAGAAGTACAAATATTAACTTTAAAAGAGGAATTTTATTCTTCGTATACAACGCCACGTGTTGGCTAGAAAATGTCTGGCGGTCAACACGTGTGTTTAGTGTTTGGAATCTCTTCAGCAACTGCCTCCTCTTCTGTTCTTGGGTCGTCTTCGGTAACTGCTACTATCTCCGCTGATTGGCCAGAGGGAGAGGGAGAGCGGAAGAGAGAAGAGTGAGAGGCGATGGATTCTGGGATAGCATTCCTTGGCCGAGGTGGAAGTAAGGACCAAGATTTCTGTTAAGGTAGTATTGACTGCCCATTTACTGACCTTAGTAAGGGAGGTGATACTACAGTTGAAATAATTACTCTCTAGGCGGATTAAAGGGTATACGACTGTTAAGGGTTTTAGAGTCTCATTCACAGCTTGTTGAGAGACAAGTTACGTTTAGATGATAACCTTCTTGTGAAATTAAAGCGTGTACGACTTCAAAATTTTCAATCGTCTAATTAAAGCGTAAATGAAAGAGGTGTTTTGTTAAATTAGATACTCGCTTGCCGAATTAACTAGAGTATAACTTTAAAGGATTCAAATGTCTTATTTGACTATAAATACGCATTGAGTTAAGAAAAATTAACCACTCGCCAGATTAACTGGAGTACTCCTGTTAAGTCTTCTAGAGGTTCATTTACGACTAAGTGAGGGTCGAGTTTAGCTGAATTAAATACCTTATTGCCGGTTTAATGGGAGTAAGAGACTATTAAAGTTTCTAGGGCCTCTTCAGAGTCTCATTAATTATTAAGTGATTTGACCAAAAATAATGACCCTCTAACCGGATGAACGGAAATATGACTTATCTGTATTACCGACAATATGAGAGATGAATTGTGTTGAAAGAAATACCTTATCATCGTATTAACGAGTGAATGACTGTTACCTTCATTGACTCTCACAAACGACAAGATAAAAGACAATCTTAGCTACATTAATTACCCTTTTGCCGGATTACGGGGTGTGCGACTGTGAAGGATTCTAGAGTCTCATTAACAAGTAGGTAAGAAATCGGTTGAGCTGACATTATGAAGTTTCTACCGGAATAACAGAGTAACGATGGAAAAAGCTTTTAGCGTCTCACTTACGAACGAGTTGACGGACATTTTGAGTTGAAATTATTACTCTTTTACTAAATTAACAAGAGTACGTTTGTTAAGGCTTCTAGAGTCTCACCAATGACTAAGCGAAAGACAAGTTGGGCTGAAATAATTTACTCTTTGAAGAAGAGACACTCTTTCGATGTTCCAGAAAATATTATTCAACCAAAACTGATATTATTCGGTAGTATTTATAACCAAATTCTGCACCTTCAGCTTTTGTACAATAAATATTTTTGAGTGCTTCCACGGCATTATAACCCTTTTCAAACACGTCAAGTATAAGTTTCTCAATCTGACTACATTGTATGATCTTCTGTGTGGGTTTCAAATCACACACAGAGCAATGTACAATGTGTCAGCCTACCAACTACCACAATCCCACCAATCATAGTAGATACTATTCCCCAGCTTGATCTGCTTCCGTCATGTAATATATGTGCTGCAAACTAGTATGTACCAAAACTTTGCAAAACTTTTGACTTACCCTAGTGTTTTAGTTATTTTGATTCTATTTCAATAACCTTGGTATCACGATAAATGTATATTTAAGTTCAGGAAGCTACTGACAATTATTTTTCATGATTTGTATTTTTCAAAGATTTTGCCACTCATTTAAAGATGAAAAGATATGACAAAAGGAAAAATCAGGTGATCTTCAAACTTTAAGTACATGCATTAGAGGATAGATAAAAATCTCAACGTAGATAGAAAATTGTTCTTTATCAAAATGTCATCAGATAATAATTTTATGAATAACTGCTATGTACTCAACTGTGAATTTGATTCAACAGATTTGATTTTTAAAAAAAGTTTTATATTAACTGAACATTTAAATTTAATCTTAAATTGATGCTTCTATTTTATCTGTACTGATCAAAAAATTTTTTTATTACTCAAATGTTCAGAGAAAATTTTTTTTTCTCTTTGAATGAATTTAAAAAAAGTACATCAGTGATCTATTTAACTAAAAGGAAGATGGAAACACCAAAAAAATATGAAAATAGTAGCTCAGAAAATTTATACAAATATATGCAGAAAAAAAAAACGAACATCAAAGATTATTCAATAGCAGGAAAAAATAGAATAAATTTAATCAGGATAGAAATTAAAACGAAAAAAAGAAGAAGAAGAAGAAGAAGAAGAAGAAGAAGAAGAAGAAGAAGAAGAACCTACTTTGAAATATCGGAGAATGAGATCATATCTTAGAAAAAGCAGAAGTGGTTGTAAAGGAAACGGAGAATGCTTGAATTCTTCAAAGACATCAAGTTCAAGAAAAAGCAAAAATTAAAGAAATATGGTGACCTCAATGATTTTGCTGTGGTGCTTTCAACAAACATTTCTAATCAACCAATGGAATTGATTCAATTGAAATTCTTTTCCTATCTAAAATCATTTTATTTGTGAAGACTTCTTGAAGGTAAAATATATTTGGTTCAAATGTAAAAAGAAAATAAATTATTAAAAATAAAATAGCAAAGAACAGTACATATGTGTTTACATGTTGATTTTTAATTCCCTTAGTCTGGCATGAGACTACAATAATCGAGCTCTCACAATTGAATATACACTGGCAATGTATTCCAAGATGAGCATGTTATCTAGAGTGTGGTGAAATATTTAAGAATAACTTAAACTAATTTCACATAAAATAGTGTGACTTTTATACATAAATAATTCTCACTATATTTTTATGTAAGGAGTTCAAGTAATTCTTGAATTATATATAAATATATAGGTTGCATTTTCTCTTTTATAAATGTTTCATTAAAAATTTCATGTTTACCTATTCTATTTTTAATCAGTTCAATTCTTCGTATAAGCTGTTTGACTTTTGGATGGGATGAATTTAGAAGGGTGCTGTATTTTTCCTAAGTACCTAACTGTGTAATACAGAAATCTTGACTTTAGAAATGAACTTCTTTTGATAGGAGCAAAAATTATCTCTCACAGACACACACACACACAGAGAGGCACACACACACATATATGTGTGTGTGTGTGTGTGTGCAACAATTATCTGTCTCACACACACACACACATACATATATATATATATATGTGTATGTGTGATGTATGTGCATCACAGATAATCGTTACTTCTGTCAGAAGATGAACATCTCTAGTTAAGATTAAGCCTGTATGTTCAGGCTTGGTTTTCACCAGTAGATTCCTCCACATCTCAAATATAAACAATCATTTGTTGGTTTCTGCAGGGGGTACCTTTGGACGTCCTTTCATATGTTGAGTCAAATTGCTTGATGATTTGCACACCAAGTCATATATTGGGAGGATGTTCTTTTCAGTTTGAGGAAGAAAGATGTTACTGTTTTCAAATTGATTCTGTCTTCATTTGTGGGATTAACAAAACCAGCTTGGAACACTGATATTACAAGTCAATATATTTAAAGGGATATCAGCACAAATATTATTCAATAAACAATTGTTCCAATGAATTTTCGGTGATATCAGGATATGAAATTCTTTCTTTGAATTCTGGGAAGTTGGCATCATTTCACGACCGCTGCTTGGAAGAAACTACGTTTTATTTTATCGGTTAGGTTTGACTTCCAAATGACTGCTAGCCCACCGATAGCTGTCCATGCTTTGTTAGTCGCGTGTCAATGTCTTTTTCGGTTGATGAGACACTGCTTCCTAGGTAGGTGAACTTGTCAACTAGTGTCAGAGAGCTACCGCTTAGTGTGGAAATGTCGCCTGTTTGATTAAAGCTCTTGTATTCCATTTTGTGTGCTTTTACATGGAGGCCAATGCCTGCGGCAGCTCATTCCGGACTATGCTGTAGTGTTTCAGCTTGGGCGGGTTTATTTGCCAGAATCGCTATGTCATCGGCGTAGTCGGCGTCGGTAATTGTTTTTGCGGGGTACGTTCTGCTTCTTTTTTTTTGTCAGATCCAAGCCGTTTTCTTTGATTTTATCAATCGATGTTCAAAGCACGTAGTCTAGACAGATGATAAAGAAGTATGGGGCTAGTGTGTCTCCTTGCAGTACTCCTGCTATAATGTCGAAGTAGTCTGTGTCTCCATCTGGAGAACGTACTTTAACTTTGGTGTTTATATAGAGAATCATTATCGCTGCAAAGGTCTATTTTGGTATGCCGTATGCGAGTAGAATTTGTTCCATCTTCCCTCTGTGAATGGAATCAAAGGCTTTGGTAAAGTCGACAAATAGTATTGTCACTTGTAGGTCTTTTGCCCGTACGCCTTCAAGGATTCTACGGATAGTCAATATTTGTGGGGTTGTGGATCTACATCTTCAGAAGCTATGTTGGTTCTTCCTAAGAATGTTGTCGATTTTGGGTTCTATGCAGTTTCGTAGTAGGGCATTGTATATTTTGGCTGCTATGGATGTAAGTGTTATATCTCGGTAGTTCTTGGCTAATTCGAAGTCACCTTTTTTAGGGAAAGAGAGATTGCATCCCTTCATCCATCTGTCTATCGGATTTTGATTATAAACTGTGTTACAGTGTCAGAGCAGCATGTGGTCGAATTGTCTGGTCTTCCATACTTCTGGGGGAATTTCATCAACTCCTGCGGCTTTCCTATTTTTAATTTTTCTAAGTACTGAGTTGAGTTCTTCTTGAGTAAACGGTCCGAGTTTAATATCTAATTGCTTACTAATAATTCTCATGATTATAAACAAATAAACCAAACCAAATATTCTGTCCTCATCTTTAATGATGGATCTAAGTCTTTGAGTTATTATTCTTCTGTTGCAATCTTAAACTTAATTTATCTATTAGAAATCTCATTAATAAATAAATAAGATAAATGACTAATACTTTAAGTAAATGGAGTGATTTTGTCTTAAGTAAAAGCTTATTAAAATTCTCTTAATGATTGGACATATACACGTTTGTGTGTGTGTGTGTGTGTTTGTAACAATAATTATCACCCTAAAAGAATGGCACATCACAGTCATATTTTTATGGGAGCAATAGACTTAAAATGCTCTTAGAGAATAAAATAATCCCTCATTAAGTTTACATTCTTGGTCAAGAAATTGAGAAACTTTAAGCAATGAGTGAATTTAATGTTTTTATTACCATATACCCTTTTATATTGAATACTATTTTATTTGCTACTATTAATGTAATATGTATATATATATATATATAAAGTAAAGTTGGCGACTGTAGTCGAGGGCGACCAAAAGGCTCCCTTTTCAATAGCTACTACACCAAGGTGTAGGGGAGAGTGCTACTCCTTTCCCTGGATTGCTCCTCTTTAACCTTGATACATACCTTATATTGCTAAGTGTTAAGCAAGGAGGTATCAAGTGCCATTTTTAAAGTCTTTGGTATGATGTGACCTGGGATTGAACCCAGGACTCCCAACCATTGGCAAACACTCTACCCACTAGGCCATAACACACACAAGCAAAAGAACCCAGCATTGTATGGTATAAAAATAATATACTAAAGCAAAATTTGTTAAACTAAATTAATTCTATTGTAGTTCTACCAAATTGATTTTCTTAGATAATGCTAAAATGCCCTCTTGAGTGTTGGAGAGGACTTCTCATCGCAAATTTATTTACTTTCAGAAAAAATTAGAACCTTTCAATCAATTTTAAGCAAAAATCTTCAGAGATTCCACTGTTCTTCTCTCCCACTTTTCTTCTTCTTTCAAATGTTTTTACAACACTCCTTGAGGTCAAGGAGGTTCACATCAATTTTCATCAAGATTTTTCCATTAGCAAAGGAGTCTGTTGGAAAAATAAGTCCCTTCTTTGTAAATTTCCTCCCAGTTCTGGTCTCCCTCATGAGGGGAGTGCTCTTGTGGATGTTGATATTATTCATCTTATGAAAAACTTAGATCTTTCTGATCAATTTTCATCTGAAATATTCCAAACACTCCCTATAGTGAAAGAGGGACCCACTCCTGAACACATAAATCCAGGTATTGTTTACTGTTTCTGCTGGTGAAATGTAACTTAAAAAAAATATATCCCTTAATTTGGACTATCAGTCAACAGGTAAATTCCCTAACCATAACTGTGTATGTATTTACCCAACCCCTCTGCTATGGGTAGGATTCAACACAAGGTCAATTCTCAAGTAGGGTAAAGTTGGTTTGAATACAGTTTTTTCTTCTCCTAGACTGGTTGCCAAACCAAACCTAAAGAATCAGTCTTGCCTACTATTTACCCATAATTAGTGGGGGAGAACACTAATTCATATTTTTCCAATGGGCATTAATGCATAAATGAACGACAAATAGCTTTGTCTAGGATTTGAACTCAAGTCATCAATTTCATTCCCTATGAACATGTCACCATAACTGAGTAAATACTGATGGTAATTTTGCTTCATCCACCTAACCTTGCCTTGTTGGATTATCACCTTTCAGCTATTTATAATTCCCCATTCTTGAAGAGGATAGAAAACTGTATACTAATCTTCAAATTACTAAAAAAAGATATAGACATATTTTTGCTTAAGAACCCAAACAATTTTATATCCAATTTACCAACTTGATGGGATTAAGTAATCCAATATGAAGAAGATTATTATCTGAATTTATAATTGACCTTTAGCAATAAATTTATTATGAGTCTCAACAAAAAAGTTGCACAACTTTCTTTTCAAACAAATAATCATCTTGAATTTGCTTAAAGAAATATTCACTCCATTGCATATGTTTGTAATATAGCACTTTTGTTTATTTGTCCCAAATTATAAGTTTGAATTTTTCTGAAATCATAATTTGAATTGATAACATTCTCGTATCTCATTTCAAATTGTTCTGATATCACAAAAGAACACATTTACTCAACATCTCTCTCGCTATCTAAATATAAGTAAGTTGGCTGACCATAGTCAAGGGTGATCCAAAGGCTTCCTTTTCAATAACTACTACACAAAGATGTAAGGGAGGGCGCAACTCCTTTCCTGGGATTGCTCCACTTTCCCTTGATTTATACCTTATAATGCTGGGTGTTAAGCAAGGAGGTATCAAGTACCATTTTTTGAGTCTTTGGTATGACTCAACCTGGGATTGAATCCCTGTGTCTCAGACCACTGACAAACACTTCACCTCTGAGCCAATGGGCTGGTTGAATAAGATTAATTTTTAAGCAAAGTGCTGCTGGCTTAAATTACAAGTTTTATTCTTTTGATAAACTGTTTGTTGTTCCAAGGAAAAAGAGCCTAGTCTGCCCTACTATTTAACCGGAGGAAAAGAGATAGATTCATACATTTCCCAAAAGTATGAAGGGAAACTTAAACAACCTCAAATTGGGTTTGATCTTAGCTTGAAAAGTTCATTTTCAACAACAATAACCACATTGCCACCAGCATCTCCATATCACAAAAGTATAGCAACATGAAAATGTACTCCATCTTAATCATGTGAACCAGTAAGAACTTATTTGTAGCATTACTGTATAATTTGGATGTACATGTATGTTTTAATGGAATATATTCAACAATGTCGCTTGAATAAAGAAAGTAATGGATAGCATATCTTTGATATTCAATGAATTTTTTGCTGGAATGTGCAGATTTATCCTAAATCCAGATCCAGTGGAAGGGAGGCATCAACCCTAGGCTACACTTACTCAATTGCATTAAAAAGGGAAGGGTCAGAGTTGTGTTATAAGAGTCAAGACACATGTAAGATAAGAGATATTCAGTTATGGAGAGAAATACAGAATGCTGACTAATATAAGTAAACTTAGTTATTTTGTTGTCAGACAGACAAACAGACGGATAGTCATACTGTTTAGTCTAGAGTGAGCACCACAGTAAAGAGTCCTCAGACCAGTCCATTCTGTGGGGGAGATTCCAGTCACTTCACAACAGTCAGCATTGATTGCTAATGTCTAATGCACCTTACAAAGATGAATGCTGATTGAGCAAAGCAGTTTTTGTATCAACTTTTCTATGCAAATGCAATGAAAAAATGGCCTTGTGTCAAATGTGGGCAATTGTAAATAAATTACATAGCAGAATAGTTAATGGATTTTGCAAGGGAACTCTTATAAGATATGACCAGTAAATATCCACATAAAAAAGAAAGAGAAAATGGTAGAATTCATCTTCAGGAAATATTTATTGGTCTTTGCTTTTTGAGTACCCAAAACTTTAAGGGCTTAGGGTGGTGCACTGCAATCAGATTTTGGGTGGCAGTGAGATGATTTAAAAAATTATCACTCATTCAAAATGAGGAAGTTTTTGTTTGATTTCTCTTTCTCCAACTGACATTTTAGAAAAGCTGCTTTGAAAAAAAATTTAAAAAAGACACACACCAAAAAAAGCATATTTTATTTTCCTAACTTCTTAGAAGAAAGGTGATTATTTCAGTAATTTCAGTAGAGTTTGTGAATACCAAAAATCAACCTTTGTTGAAATAATGCTAGAATCTATCTAAATATCTCAGTAATTTGAGGTTTCTTTGTTTGACAAAAAAAAAAAGCTTTGATCAACAATATCTTTAATGAAATATCTGAAATATTTGGTAAAGTTTTCAAATATTTAGTGTTCGATTTTATTAAAAGACATTGTCACTAGGTAAGGAACAGTCACTCAAGATGAAACCAGAAAAAAAAGAATGAAACAATAACAGAAAATAACTAGGATTCTATTTGAAAAATAATTGAAATAATGATCTTGATTGAATTTGTGATTAATCATTAGATATTAATTGTGGTGTAGATAAAGTAATTTATGTTGTGATCAAAGTTTTGCTCATCAATGATTACACTCAATTTCTTTTATAACAAGTAAATTCTTATCTAAACCAATCATAAATATGATGACCATCCAAATAGACGGGACTGAAACATTGCATACCACCTGAGGAAATTTTTGTTAAATTCTAGTGGAGTCAATAAAATCAAATATAGAAGCAGTTGTAAAAAAATGATGACTACCAAATATTGATTTTAAAAAATTCTTTCAACAAATCTACATATTTTTGGAGAGATAAATATTCACATTTTTGGTGGGTTTAGTTTCTTTGTTATTCCCTGAAAGTTGATATGCCATTAAAACAAAGAAACTAAACCCACCAAAAATGTGTTTGGTTACATAATAGGGACACCCCATCACAGTTTGATTACATCATAGGGACTCCCCATCACAGTTTGATTACATCATAGGGACTACCCATCAAAGATTGATAACATCATAGGGACTCCTCATCACGATTTGTTTACATCATAGGAGCTCTCATCACAGTTTGGTTACATCTCAGGTACTCTTATCACAGTTTGGTTACATCATAAGAACTCCCCCATCACAGTTTGGCTCTATTTTAGGGACTCCCCATCACAGTTTAGTTACATCTTAGGGACTCTCATCACAGTTTGGTTATATCATAGGGACTCTCATCACAGTTTGGTTAAATCATAGGGACTCCCCATCACAGTTTGGTTACATCATAGGGACTCCCCATCACAGTTTGGTTACAGAGTTTCAGTTCAATAGAATTTGGTAATTCATCATCATCATCATGTTGTGCTGCTTGCAAGGATTTCCCTTACTCTCTCTCACCATCCACCTCTATCATCGATCGACAGGTCTTCCAGGCTACATCTTGTGTCCATACAGAACTGTTGTAGATAAGTTCTAGTTGGTTGTCCCACACTTTCACGTCCATGTGAAGGGGTCTATAGGAGATCATCATTTGTGAGTTTATCCTTGCTCCTCCAGCAGTGTCGTGAATGTATTGTTCGTCTTATTTGGATGGTCTTTGAGATGGGTGGTAGGTGGACGTATAGTTGCTGTTTTGTAGGATGTTGCTTCTAGGATTGGTTTAATATAGCTTGTAGTAATTTTGTGCAATGTTTTTAATTCTAAAATATCTTTATCAGAAATAAAAATTTGATATTATAAAAATTGTAGGCTTGTACTTTTTTTAGGGTGGTACTATATGTTTCTAATTTTAAGTAACATGACATGATGAAATGAAATGATTGCCTAGTAGTTCAAATCACGTAAATGTAGATTTGACCAGTGAAAACTGAAGTAATATGATTTATAAACATCAATGTCAAGGTATGTCAACAGCCCAAATTCTATTGACTGTCTCTTGTCATCTATCTCAATCAACCATCATGCTTGCCAAGTCCTCTGGATGGCATCCAGTATCTGCACAGTGTTAATGAATCTAAGTGTTTGCTGGTCAGCCAACAATGGTGTGTACATGTGTCCATAGGAGAACATTGCTAATGAGTTTGTCCTTATTCCTCTAATAATGTCCAGCATGTCTTGTTCATCTTACTTGGATGGTTGGTGAGATTGCAAGTAAGTGGCCATACAGCTGCTGTTTTGTAGGGTACTGCTTTCAGGATTTGTTCAAAACAGCATGCAATATCTTTTTTAGTTCCCATCAAGCTTTTTCTCTGGGAGTTTTGTTAAAGCCCAATAGGTGCGACCATACTGTAGTATTGACACTGCTACAGTTTGGAAGATAACCCATTTTATTCAATCAGAGAGATCAGATTTCTATATTTTCATAAACATTTCAATAGCAGTCTATACCTTACATATGCATATGTTGACAACACTTTCAGTAACAATAATAGCAGCATTCTTACTTGAAGAGTATTCACAAGATATTCATTTATCTCTAATCTTTAAGTACCTAAAAATTTAAGGCTATTAGGGTGGGGGACTACGACCACATTATTTGAGGCTGTCAGACGATTTGAAATTAAAATTTTATCTTTTATTCAACAGGGATGATTTGAAATAAGGAAACCCCATTCTTTGCTCAACTTCTCTTTTTCCAACCAATTTTCTAAAGCAATAACTATCAATCACAGAAAAGCAGACAGTATTTTCCTAACTGCTAGACTAGAAGATTATCAGTCATCCCAACATCCTCAGGAAGGAAGGAAGGCAATTATACTCATAATCTTTCTGAATACCAAAAATTAGCCTTTATTAAAATAATAAAAAAATCTACTTAAATATGTCAGTATTTTTTAAAGGTTTATCTTGATTTCTGAGTCAGACAAAGAAAAAACCTTGACCAGCAATATCTTTTATGAAAAATCTGGGTTGTTTTATTTGGTAAAGTTTCCAAAATTTTTAGTGTCTGATTTTATTAAAAGACATTGTCACCAGGCAAATACCAATCACTTAGAATGGAATCAGAGAGAAAAGAAAAGGAAAGCTTACTGAAGATAGTCCTTTGAAAATCACTCATCATTGTTAGACACTTAGTTTGAATCGATCTATAATAAGTAGAGTGGGGAGATCTAAGTGTGGGGAGGAAAATTTCCTTTGTTAGGATTTGGGGGAGAAAGAAATAGCAAAAGGGAAAAAAATTAAGAAAGAAATATTAATGGTTATCAAGAAAGATGATGAGGAGATAAGAGTGAAAAATACTGCAGAAAGAGACAAACAGAGAGAATGAATGAAGGGAGAAAGAGAGGAAAATGTAAAGAAGAAAACTGTGAGAAATTGACTTAAAAAAAGAATTAGATGATAAAGAACTGTAGAACCTCACCAACTTATATTTTACTCAACAGCAAAATGTTCATATTCAAAAACTTAAAAAAACTTTATAAAATATATTTCATAGATAACATATAAACGGCACATAAATAAAATGTAAAATTTATCAGATATATTTCAAAGGACTAAAATATAAACAAAATATCAAAATGGAGTAGATTACTGGGAAGCAACTGGATGTTTGGAGTCAAAAATGTGACTTTAAAAATACAAGTGTTATCTCATGTTGGTGTAACCATGAAAAGAAAACGTAGGAGGACAAGATTGGTAATGTGTTGAAGATGATATAAATATAACATATGGTTTCTGATGTGTGTTTTAAGTAATCCTGTCTGCCTTCCAGGGATCTTGGCTTAGAATTTTTTTCGTTTGGAATTAGTATGAATAACCCTATAAGAGATGAGGTAAATGATGGGTAATGAGAAGGAGAGAAACAAAGAATAAGAGAGTTGGGGAGAGAGATAGAGAAAGAGAGAAGTGGGATGCATGTATATGCATCTTTCATCTTTAAACAAGTTTCTTTGTACAAGTCTGATTTACTGAAAACTTGTAATGATTAATCCTTACAAGACACCAATACACAGTTTTTGGTGTGTGTGTTTTAGGTAACCCCACTTGCATTACAACTAAGGATTTGTTTTGTTCTGGACAAACATGAATGAGAGATTAGGTAAAAGATTGATAGAGAGAAGGAGAGAAAGAAAGATTAAGAGAGAAAAAGGAAAGAGCTGAAGAGTGAGAAAAAGATAGAGTGATATGCACATTTTCAAACCAGTTTCTCAATATAAGACTGAGATGAAGACAGGTTATTTTATATGCAAATATTTGCATATTGATGTTCTTTTTAGAAAAGATCAATAAGGTATTTTATGGAATTTTTATCATTATTTTTTGTGCTTGTGTATGTAATTATGATTTACCAAAGAGGAGGTAAAAACTATTATATGTATATACACAGCACATCTGCCATGGGCAGCATGTGACACAAGGTCAATTTTTAATTATTCTAAGCATTTGGATTCAGATTGGTTTGGTTTGGTTTGATTTAGCATTATGGCATATCAAACATTATTTGTTTTTTTACCAAACATTGTTTTTATTAAATATATGATTTGTAAACCCATTTTGTTGAAACACACAGTTAAATGATCATTCATATTTCTAACAATTCAATTTAGCATAAGTCAACAAAGTTAGATGGTTCCAAATATTCATCTATATCACTAACAATTCAGTTTGTTACATATTGACCAAGATAGACCGATTAGTTAGAGATTTCAAAACAAGATATTACACCTGTGTAAACAAGGGATGATGGAAATAAGTCATGTGAATTGAGAACCAGAAGGAAAATGTGTGGTCACTGAGAATATGATGTAATGACAAGTGATTCACAATCGATTCAGTCAGATTCAGAAAGTAGCTAGCATGTAGATGTTAGCTGGGGGCCAGTGCCCCCTGGAAGAGAAGCAAAAGCAGCAAGAAGAAGTAAGGCTCTGAATGTCTGTCCCCAATGCAGTGTCAATGATAGCAGTCCTCCATCTGCTTCTTAGTCTTTCTGTCTCTCTCTCTCACATGCTGCCATTTCGACCCTTTCATGGCAATAAAAATAGCTATATCTACTTAAATATGTCAATAGGACAGACTGGGTTCTTCAGCCTTGGTGAGGCAACTCGTCTAGGAGAAGGAAAACTCTGAATTCAAACCTGTTAAACTCCGCTTAAAAATTGACCTTGTGTCATATCCTGCCCAAGCGGGGGGTTGGTAAATATGATAAAGATAGCTATATTTTTATAATCAAGTTATATTGTTCCTTCCTTTCATTGGCAATAGAAAAAATTAAATATCTGTCATTTGTCCAAATACAGTTAGATTATCACACAGTTTTATTTCAAGCAATTCAGTTTCATAAGTCATTTGTTTGTACTCAGTTTAAATGTCAAACAGTTCTATTTGACTCATCAATAGGACTTTTTCAGGTGCCTCAACTCTGGGCCAGAGTGGACCAAGGAGTAATGCCAATGAAGGAGTACTCTGCATTCCACAAATCTCCAGCATTACTGGACCCTCACCATCACACAGTTTAATGTCCAGTCCTAGACACTTAGTGTTGGGGTTTTTCTCTCTGTAGAGATGTAGTCAGTGTGTTCTACAGCCTCTGTTGATTGGGCTGTTGAATTCAGTTTGACATTTAGAATGATTGTCTAAAAAAAGCTAAAAAAATCAGTCTGCCCTACAATTTACCCAATGCTGGAGAGGAGAACAGATGGATTCATGCCTTTCCAAAGGGTATAAACACAAAGTAGAATGCATACAGCCTCATCTTGGATTTGAACTTAGATCACTGATTAGATTTCTTATGATGATAATCATTACACGAAACATATCTGAAATATTAGTTTGATTTATCTAAATAATATTGTCAAAATGTAATTATGTTCATTTTCAATGATTGAAACCCAACAAATTCCGAAATGGCTCAGACCATTACCATGGTCGATTCTTCCACCTCCTCCATACTCACTAGATTTAGCATTTACAGATATGTACTTTTGTATAAGAGATAATTGTTTCTTCTATCAGAAGATTGACATCTCTCCAGTTAAGATATCTGTATTATACAGCCATGTGCACACTGGCCAGATTCTTGCCTTAGGATTCATCCATATATCTAACATTTGCACAATCGATTGCTACTTCTTGTGTATGCACAAAATACTCATGTCTATTCCTTTTTACATTTTTTTACATTGTTGTGAGGATATGTGTTTGTAATATTTTTATTTTATCAAATTGTTTCCAAACTCTTTGGAGAGTCCATGTCCTGAATAAGTTCTTGTGTAATCTTTGTATATGAAGATACACATATATACAAAAAAATTGCAATTTGTTGGTGTAGGTTACGATTCTATCAAGGTTATCTATTGAAGTAACAGTTTATAGCTGCGACTACCTGGGTACATGAAGTAGTGTGGGATTATCTGCCTTTGTCTGCCAATTACTACTTTGATGACCATTAGGAAGCAATAAAAGTAGTTGCCATAGTGACACATTTGGATTCTTAAGGTGGTGTCAATATAATGCCCTCCACCAACACCAACAACATCAAGCTACAGATGGCATAATTTGCAAGGAGAGGTTAGAAGTTCAGTTGCTTCTGAGACAAGCCTGGGTATTTGGAAAAATTGTTGGAAATGCACTCATTTACATGTAATAAGCTATAGGCAAGCAGATAAGACTGAGAATTTTAATAAGGGTCAAAAAATTATTCAGTTGGTGTTTCAAATAGCAAAAGAAATAGTTGTGTAACTTAGGGTTTGAGGGAAATTAACTCCCCATTGGGGATGGGCAATGATTTTTTTAATAAAAGGATTACTCCTTTCTTTCACTGACTGAACAAAAGCATACCACATCTTGATGAGACCAGTTTAAAAAGAATTATAACATCAGATATTTTTGTGAAAAATGTGTTTATTTTTCCTTCCTGCTAAGATCAAATGACAACCACTCTTCTTTTTGAGATCTTCAACCCATTTATTTTATTCAAGAGACCTGCAAAATGACCGTAGCTTTTACTCTTTTTCCTATAACATGTAATAATTGCTAGACATGTTTTCCTTCTTCTGGGATTTCTGCTTTTAAGAACTATTCAGCACAATTTCAGACAGAAAATGACAAAAACCTGAGATAATAAAGAACAACCAAAATACATTTTAATGAATAGGTAATCATATTTTAGTCCTTTCACATATATACACTACTTTTCCCTGAAAGCACACTTAGAATAATGATCATCACGATTGTAAATGGAATTATCCATCTGGATTCAATTCCTGGACAAAGCTGTGTTTTTTTTCACACAAATACCCTTTGGAAAGTCATGCAATCTTCTTTTTTACCGCCTAACTGAGGAAATAGTGGGATACAATGGGTTCTTTTATCTTGCAACCAGTCTTGGAGAAGGAAAACAATGATTTTCTCACTTTTCATATCTTCTTACTAGTTTAGTTAAAATATCTATAAAGTTGGCGACCTTAGCCAAGGGTAACCTGAAGGCTCCCTTTTCAATAGCTACTACACCGAGGTACTGGGGAGGATGCTACTCCATTCTCTGGATTGCTCCACTTTACCCTTCATCCTTACCTTATAATACTGAGTATTAAGCAAAGCTGCATCAAGTACATTTTTAGAGTTTTTGGTATGACTCGACCTAGGATTGAATCCCAGTCTTCTAGACCATTGACAAACACTCTACTCATTAGGACAATGGCTTGGTAGCACATCAATAAAAGTTGTTGTTATACAAATTGTAGAAGTCACTACTCTTATATGCAAAATGAACAACAATAATAACAACACTTACCGGCTCAGTGGCCCCAGCTAGCGTCCAGTGGTAACTCAATACTAAGCCCTTTACATGACTGAAGCAAACTGGTATATGTATACACTAATATATAAATTCACTGGGCCAGCAACCAATCATTGTCCAAAGAATGGACTTAGCCACTTGTGAATTATGGAATGCCTCAATGTCCATATCATCTCACTTGAACTCATAACTCATTATTTTTTTTATAACTGAGTGGCTTGTAGAGGATTGGCTGTGAAGGAATGGAATCATGGAGTTGATGGTGGAGTAGGAGTTGTGCGGTTGATAGGCCAATACTTTGGATTGGGGTATTTTGATACTGCAAGATGGCCCAGGAAACATTGTCATTGTCCAAGGAATCCAGTGGGGAGGCCTGTGTTTCCATTCACTATCCTCTTTGCGGTTTTCACTGTGAGCTCTGCCCGGCTATTGGATTGGGGATATGTGACTGAGGATAGTCTGTGCTTAACACATTGTGTCTCAAGGAATTCTTGGAACATGCTGGAGGTGAAAGGTGGGCTGCTGTCAGTTCTGAGTTTGTCTCAGGCACCATATGACTGGAACAGTTATTGACAGATGGATATCAATTTGGATGAAGTGGCATGACCTGGTTCTAGTTGGTACAAGATGAGTCAGTCAATCTGTCTGTGCAGGCAAGGTACGCATGATCCCAACATAGAAGAGATCCATGTCAATGGCCAATCAGGAGATCATGTCAAGATGATATGCTCCCACAGTTTACTAGGGGCAATGTTTGGACATACCATGAAATTTGCCCTAATACTGCAAATTGAAGCATCCATCGCAGGCCAGTACACCAATTAATTGGCATGTGCTTTCATGCCAACTACTTCTTGGTGTGCAGAATGTAGGCAATACAGGACTTTTCTCTGTTGAGTTTTGGGTATGACAATCCTTCGATCCAACAACACCAGGCTATTGTCAGTGCTAAGGTTGTCCCTTACCTCCTAATACTTATGGACCTTGGGTGCTGTAAGTATGATGCCTGCAAATGCTGCTATCAAGGCTGTTGACTCTATTAAATCACTTATACTGTTAGACTCCAGAATATCTGACTGAGATGGCTTGGCTGGGAACAAATTTAGAAGGGTTTGCACCATGGCCACTGGGTGGTGGGAAACTGCATCAGATCCTCTGTGCCACTTACTGGGGCAATGCTGGATGATAAATTGATATTTCAGGGTCTTTTCCTTCAGTCAAAACAACCGGGGATTTTGGATCTTGCTCAGATCTCAATCACCAAATAACCCCTTCAGTGGTTCATGGTCTATGACCACTATGACATTTGGGCAACCCAAGATGATTATACAGAATTTCTCTAATGCCCATGCTATGGCTGCTACCTTACCTTCTATTGGTGTATATCTTTGCTCAGTGTCTGTACAAAATCTTCTGCCGGCAAATATCAGGTGCCAACCTTTGGGACAGCAGATTGGGGCTTTTTTCAGCA
The DNA here is from genome assembly GCA_963585895.1 of Sepioteuthis lessoniana. Lineage (NCBI taxonomy): Eukaryota > Metazoa > Mollusca > Cephalopoda > Myopsida > Loliginidae > Sepioteuthis > Sepioteuthis lessoniana. The sequence goes on along the minus strand of OY757911.1, from coordinate 75,246,762 downwards.
GTGCATTGGAAATGCTTTTGCAGAAGTAGAAAGCCCATCCCTTCTTTGCTTCAATCTGGAGCAAGGCAAGTTACTCGATCCTTATCAAATGTTGCCACACCTTTCTGGACTAAGTCAATTATAACTTGCTTGGAGACTTTAAACGTGTCCTCAAGACTTTGATTCCAAGCAAATTTGGAATTCTGTTTGACAAGGTCTCGAAAGGGCAGAATTACTGGACCCAATGAGTGTGCCTAGGCTACCTGGTTGATGAGCACAAACCATGACCTGGGTCTGTAATTGTCCTTGTGACTGGAAAGTTGAGTATCACCAGTACCATGGACTCAGAAGGGATCACTTCAGAAGGAGTTATCTGAAGACCTCCAAACTATACCACATCCTGACAGAACTGGAATTTGTTTGAGTTAAGCAAAATTCTGTTCTTCACATTGGGGCAGGAAATTAAAAGTAGGATAAAAAGCTCCTTTGATTCTAGAGTCATATAGAAAGGTATTGTCTACAATTTTCCCCTTGCATCATTGATTATTTTGTCATACATGCAAGTGTAAGCATCTCCAGATGCAAGATAATCTTGAGGCATCCTAAGATACATAAATCTTCCCCACTCATTTACGAGGGTGGTCAATGATTGGGACTCCTTGTCTAAGGGGATTAAGTGGTACCCATCGACAGCATCTAGGACTGTCTTTTTTTGTTCAAGGTGGCAATTGCTATGCTTGCCTTGAGATTTAAGGTGTTGGTAATCTACAGTTCTCCATGAATTACCATTCTTTTTGGCAGTTATGACCATTGTATTATACCGATTGGTAGGTATGCCCATGGATACGGGAGATATCTCTTTCTACATCCTTCCAAATGGCTTGTCTTACTGGTTTCTTGAAGTGGAAGGGCACAGGTATTGGGTTGTGCTTGACTTTAGAGACTCTCCTCTCTTTGAGGAGAATATAGGCAGCAGGGCTAGACATAGCTTGGAATACCCTGTCTTTACTGAATGCCATCTTGGCAAAATTTTCCAGGAATCAGCTCTTAAGTTTGCCAATGTTTTCTTCTGTTGTAGGAAAAGGAGGGTTTGGGGGTCGATTTGGCAACTGATTCTCACACTTGTTATTTTGCAGGCATTTATGAACTTCATCAGATAATGAGCAGAAAAAAATTAAGTCTTGAAAAGAATATTTGTATACTTAAATTATCTATGTATTTCATAATCCATTTCTAAACTACGTATTTCAATTTTCTTTTCAAAAATCATTTTTTTTCCAATCATTATAAGCAAAACATTATATTGAATATAACTTATATGCCATCAAATTTTGGTTTTCTAGTAATATTTCTTTCATTATATCGGTATTTTATCCAATATATTAATTCATTGTCCATTATACAGTATATATGTATATATATATATATATGTATAAACATGAATGCTTCTTTAAGAGTCTTTGGAAAATTTCTTTTTAACAGTTATTTATTTTTTATTGATTTTTTTATTATCTTTATAATTATGTTTCAATATTGATTACAGAAGTTTTGAATATTGGTTGTTTTTTAAACTACAAGTATTCAAATCTTTCAACAAAAAGAATCTCAGATATTAAAAACAAAAGTTTTGGATTTCAAAGAAAAAATAGCAATTTGATTACACCCATGAAAATTACCAATGATACAAGAAAGTTTTGGATAATTTTTATATGAAACTGAACCAAACTTAAGAAATCATCAGAAAAATAAATGAAAAAAGCTGTTCAAAAGAACCTTATCATTGATTTTTAAATGAAATATGATAAAGAGAAAAATGTCTTCCTATATATATATATATATATATATATCAGTTAGTGCAAAGAAAATAAGTGACCTGAAGAAGGAAAATATCTAATGAAAAACACAGGATGCAAAGTTACTGTAAAAGACCAAAATGGATGTGATACAGTCTACATAGTCTTAAAAGAGAGAACATTTACAAAAAGCTTTAATTAACATAAATCTTCTTTTACAAATATACAATATGCCAATAACAGCATATTGTTGAAGTATGTATAGAAATATGAATGAAATTGAATCACAAATAAATTGGACAATCCTAAGGAAAGTCTATCCATGCAATGAAGATATGAAAAGATGTAATCTATGTTTGGAAAAGTTCAGGATCATTGAATTCTCATGAATGGAATTTCTGTTAAACAAAAGATCAGAACTAGAAAGAAGATGTTGCTATGAGGCAAAGTACTAGACCAGTTTGCACTTGAGTGAACTTTTGATTGTATTGAAACTTCAGTCATTTACAGCCTGTCTAAAGTTATGCAAATCAAATAAACCTCAATGACTCAAGAAGTTTTGAAACAATATTTGTTAAATTTAAACTTAGCCATTTTGATTCTTTGTAAAATATTAATCTAAATTTTTTACCATTTTTAATGATTATTTTTTGAGATACTTGAAATTTACAAAATTAGATAAACTAAAATTAGTAAGTAGATTAAAATAATCTAATAAAAACTATTTTTTCTATTTTCTCATTATATAAATTGAAATTTATGGATTAAGGGAAGGATCTAAAAACTGCTGAAAAACAGAAAATAACAAAGATATTGAATGAAGGAATGTCTACTGAGAAGATATCAAAGGAACTTTGTAAAGATCATCAAAAGATTGTTGAAAATATAATTAAATCGAGAACTGAAAGCAAATAATTTGCCTCCTTGAGATGAACATAAACTAAAGTAAGTTATAGCAAAACAAACTCTTTTGGCCATCACACAGATCTTTAAAAAAACTGGAATTGAGGGAGTCAAGAAGGACAAAAAGTTTAGAATACTTTGTGAATTGGGATCTGTAAAAAAATCTCCTAAGCAATCTCCTTTCAAGAAAGTAAAAATTTTAAAGCAACAAAATTGGGACAAAAAATATGTAATTGACTTTTCTAAAATAAGTTTTAAAGACAAATCTCTAGTGACACTTGACCTGATGGATGGACCAAAGAATAAATTTTATCAGGTTAAGATGGGCCTGTGGCTCAAAGAAATTTATGCAGAGATGATAGTGTGATTATGTGGGCTAAAATTGATGTCCAAACCATTATTGGAACATTTGAAGTAGTCAAACTGAACAGTGCTAGCAATTGCAATTTTATGGATGAGACTTTCTTTACATGGTACAAGTCCCAATCTTCCAATGTCAGAGATTATAAAAAGATACACAAAAAATAAAAAATGGAGAGGAGTTATTAAATTGTGAATGTTAAAGTGTCTATTTAGAGAATGGTATAGATCTCACTACTGATTAGAAATGGAATATTCTAATGATTTTCAGTTGTTAATTCAGCATAGAGTGTCAAAATACCAGATTTTGTTATGAAATAGCTGAGGGATTTCGGTTCATGCCTTTGAGTTTAGTTAGGCTGAGAACCATTCGGCTCAACACATGGGTTGGTTGGGTGTAAGATTGAAGCAGGCGTTAACGGAGGTGCGCGCGAGCGGATAAAGTTGTCACTCAGATGTCATAACAGTCTGAGACGATACTGGGTGACAAGGTGCGGGTGACGTCACGCACCGGAAGCACACAGAAGTTTGTGTGAGAATTTGAAGAAAATAAGAGTCGGGTTTTAGACGCCAAACGAGAAGGATCAATTTCGGAGCTCGCAGGCGCGAGGCGAACTTGTGCCCTATGGGGAGCCACTCGAGTTGGGGGCCAAATGAATTAGACAGCATAGAAGATTGTGTCTCTCCTCCTTACGTCGAAACCTTTAACTCAAAGTTAATAAAAAGGTTTCGTACCTGAACAAGAAGTAGTTACGTGTTTTTGAGATTCCTGTTCTTTATATATTCTATCGTTATGAACATTACATGTCTATTTCGCACATGGCCATATTCGTGTATATGGCTACGCAACAATTTATAACTCAGCAACCATAAGGTACTACCAATAAAAGGTTGTAGACAAGAAGTAAAGAATAATCTGCTACCAAAAACCTGGTCTTTTTAATCAAAAATATTTGGAATAGTCCATTTCTGAAAAAAACAAACAAATAGTCCATTTCTGAAAAAAAAAAAACAAATAGTCCATTTCTGAAAAAAATAACATTCACTATTTAATAAAGATTTGGGGGATTTTATTCATTTTTCTGTTTAATAGTATCATTATCATTATAGCAGTACAATATTTTTGTAATGAGCACTGTTTTATTATAAACTGTTTTGTACTACTCTTTTGCTTTTTAAATTAATATCTTTATTTTTTAAGTAAATGGTATTTGTTTTAAAGTTATATATATATATATATATATATATATATATATATATATATCTGAGAGCAGCTAATAGAAAACAATTCCACTATTCCTCCTTAGCACAATGACAATAATGTACAGTTTACTGATGTTAGGCAATTGCATGAAGAGGGTCAGCCCCTTCTGAATTGATTTCCTGATTGCTAACAATCACCTGTGGCAGATGTTGCCTGACTATCATCCAATGACTGTATGCAACAAAGATAAGATCCCAAAGAAGACGTAGAAAGTCTGAATGCTGAATCAATGTGTACAGATAGAAAATATTGAACAAGTGAGGGAATAGCTGGAAATTGACATTCTAGGTGTACACAAAACAAGATGTAAAGAGAATAGGGATTTTGAAAGCAATGATCACCAAATTATATGCAAAGAGTTTGAAAAATATAAAGAAGAAATTAGACTAATGTTTGAAAAGAAAATTAAGAGGAGCTCTGCTGGGTGGTATTTGCAATTATCAAAGAGAGTTTATTTATTGAAACCGAAAAGAAATCAATATGTCAATGATAATATTGTGCCCATGTCAGAAAGCACTAGAATAGAAAGAGTTAAGTTTGAAATGATAGAAAGTGCTAAATCTCAATGTAAGTTGTTAAACATTATTAAAATCAGCATGAAGGGCCTAAATGCAAAGACCTGTAACAAGATAGGGAAATGGTTAGATGCACAACATACAACCTTATAGTTTTGATAGAGCACCCCAAATGATTTTAATAATTCAGAGTGATGACTAACACTTAGTTTGAAGAATATTGAAGATACTTAATGAATTCAAAAAGTGCCGAAAAATATACCAAAGATAAGATAGATGATATCAATCTCAACAGTTTTGCACCTGAAATCACTTCTAATTATTGACAGCAAGGGGGATGTCCTCGTGGTGTAATGGTTAAAGCGATGGACTGTGGAATCGTAGTAAGCGAGTTTGTACTTCAGTCGTGCTATTATGTTCATTTTCGGGTAAATACCCTTGGAAAAGGTATGAACCCCCTTATCCTTCCAGCTATGGGTTAAATAATACCACTACTGTTCTTTTTGGAGAATGGCATTGGCATTAAATAACCTACAAAGGCTGATATGCCATTAAACAAAGAAACAAAACCAAACCTTATTGACAGAAAGAGTATATGATTATAAAAAGTTAAGAAATCCAAAGAAAAATAGAAAAAATTTGATTGGAAAATAGATACAGTGATTCCATTTTCTACCCGTCAATGTTCCTTCTAAATTACACCAGTGCCCAACCATGCACAAAATAGCCTAACAAGTGATTATTATATCAATCTTCCTCTGACCTTTGTTTTATAAGCTTTAAGCAAAAAATCAATGATCATCTCAAGAATAAAAATATTTTCTTCTTCTGTTGTTTTGCATGTTTTTTCATGATGTTTAACAAAGAGTTTATGTAAATTTTCTTATATGTCACAATGTTTGATGAAGAAAAGTTTTATGTTAGGTCTCAAGCATATCATGATGTTTGATGAGGAAGACTTTAGGTTAGATATCTGACATGTCACAATGCTTGATGAAGAAGAGTATTGATAAGGTCTCTAGCATGCCCCAAGGTTTAATAGAGAAGAGGGTCCATCAGGTCTCTGGCATGCTATGATGCTAGATGAAGAAAGATATTGGTGAGGGATCTGGCATGTTCCCATGTTCCATTGAAGAGAAGATGAATAAGGACTTTTGTAAACCCATCAACAGTATCAGCACCGAAGGCTGTAATAACTTCAAAAAAGTTACTATACTTGTTGCCAACTTGTTCAAAGTGGATCTCTCTCTCCCTCTCTCATGTGTGTGTGTTTGTAGATATATGCATATATATGTGTTTGTACAAATGTGTGTGTGTGTCTTTATTAGTAGTCAGACACAGATATTTAAACCACATATTCCAAGCAACAGTTTGATACTTCTGCAATCATTCTGTAAAAAAAATTAGAGGAAATATTGGTCAGAGCTAAGAACAGGGATGCGACTTTGGAACATGTCAGGAGTTCAAAATAGGGGGACTCTGAGGGAAACACTATTAACAGCAGTGAAAGATGTTATCTAAATAAAAAAAGAGAAAAAGAAATTGATCATAAGTAAAATTCATGACCTAATAAAGAAGAAGGATAAGATATGCCAAAGAAACTGTGCAAGTTTAATCAACAGAACTCAAAGCAGAATTGCGCTTGAAATCAAGGAAGAACAAAGTGGTTATCTCCAAGATGCTGTAACAAGAAATACAATTTTCATGAACAGAATGCGGTCAATAATCAACTGAAATTTATACTCATATTTTATAGATATTCAATAAATAACAGATCCTTTTAGCTGGGCCAAGAATTTACTGAATACATCTTCTACTGAAGTGTTAGACCTCAAACTAAAAATAGGTGCTCTTGGTATAGTTTTATAATCTTTTTTTGTGTTATTTTTGTATATGAAGATACACTAAAATATATTTAAAAAATACACTGTCCTTGGCATGATACTAAACTGCATCTAGTGCTGACTTTCAAGGAAATATGGAATCTTCTCTTCACTGCCAGTACTCCCAGGATCACTCTGACTCAGGTTGGGTCCAATCAATAGGTTAAATAGATTTGTTTGAGATAGTGAAGTGTTGAACAGTTTAAAATGATTATACTGTACTGTATATAATTGACGATTATAATTGTTAAACTCATTTCAGCATGAAATGTTGACATGCTATATTACCAACCATCAACAAACCAATCAATAAAGTACAACGATGTATCATTTCTGGAAATATCAAGAATACTTGATCCTCATTGAAAAGAAATACAAATAATCTGCAATTTGTGTAGGGAATATACAGTTGGTAAATGAAGAAAGAAGGAACTGAGTGAATATACCAAAATAGAATAAGAAGTACAAAAATGCTGTATTTTCTCACCAAGTTTATTCAACTTGTACACCTAAATGAATACAAGAGAATTACAAGGTCTACTAGGATTTACAGCGTCGAATAAATCGAAAGACAAATTCACTTACCTAGGAAGCAGCGTTGAATCAACCGAAAAGGACATCGAAACGAGGTTAACGAAAGCATGGACAGCTATCAATAGGCTATCGATTATATGGAAATCAGACCTAACTGATAAAATGAAACGCAGTTTCTTCCAGGCAGCGGTCACATCGATACTGCTATATGGCTGCACTACATGGACGCTAACAAAATGGCTGGAGAAGAAGCTAGACGGCAATTACACAAGAATGCTGCGTGCAATCTTGAACAAGTCCTGGCGGCAACACCCCACAAGACACCAACTGTACAGCCACCTGCCTCCTATCACGAAAACTATTCAAGTTAGACGAACCAGACATGCAGGACACTGCTGGAGAAGCAGGGACAAACTCATAAGAGATGTACTCTTATGGACCCCACACATGGCCGTGCAAAAGCAGGACGACCAGCACGAACGTACATTCAGCAACTATGTGAGGATACGGGATGTTGTCCTGAAGACCTGCCTAGGGCGATGAACGATAGGGAGGAGTGGCGAGAGAGGGTCAGGGATATCCGTGCTACCAGCGCGACATGATGATGATGATGACTAGGATTTACTGTTGACAAACATAACATTAACAACATATGTGGAATAGATACCATTAGAAGAATTCTTAGATAGAGTTGTTGATGAAAGCAAGAAGAAAGAACTAGAACTCAATAGTGAAAAGATAGAATATGTGGCTGATAGCAAAAGAGAGAGCCCAAGGTGTGAGTTACAAATTGGAGATGTCAGAATTAAACAGGTACAGAAATTTAACTATCTGTGAAGATTAGTAACTGGCAGAAGAAGGTGTGATTGAGAAATCTGAATGTATAGTGGAATAGTAAAAGACTCTTTACAGAAACTATGTTAGGTCTTAAAAGATCAAAAAATAATATTGGAATTAACGAAAAGACTTAACTCCTCAGTGACGATAGATAGTTATGAAGAGACTGAGATTGATAGTTATACAAAGACCGATAGATTGACAGATAGATATGACCTCACCTGGCTGGAAGCAAGAAAAAGTAGAAAAAGACAGCAGGTAACCAATTTAATGGGTTTGATCCAAAGCATAGGGGATCTAGGATCAAAAAGAAAAAAGGAAGCTGTGGAGAGACATGACTGACTACAATCTGAAGAAGCATAGAAGAGAGAGAAAGTCACAGAGAGAGAGATAAACATGCCACATAAATATATACTCTAATGTATATGAATAAACTCATGCATACATGCACCAACAATATTGATAGGTGATATGCAAAAAATATAAATTATGTACAAATATTAATTAGAGTAAAGGAAAGAATTATACACATTGCTGATATATTCTGCATGCATATAAGATGTTAAAAAAACACACCAATATCTTTTCGGGCTTGTAATGAAATACCTGACATATAATATTTATTCTAAGTTGCCTAGTCTTGTACTGTGTCATATTTATAGAGTATCAGGAATTAAATTTCCACTCACAATTCAAGTTTCTGTTCTGTTATGTGAGTCTCAAAATTATTTTTGTATAAGGGTTTCTGCATCTCAAAATAGATTTATCAATGTAATTCTATCAAAAAAATTTCCATAGAATTAACATTGATAACTACAATATATAATTAAATGGATGCCTTGTTATGCTGATTGCATATGTTTTGGTTCTTTTTTAATTTTCTTATTTGTAGCCAAATTTTTTGAAACAAATCGTCAGCTTATTCAAATCTAGCATTTCCAAAATCTTCTATACATATTTATTCAAACTTATGTTCTTTTCAGCCATGATTCAAAAAATCATCAACAGTTTAATTTTAGTTTTCTTAAGAAATATTTATTTTGAGGGTTTGTACTAGACTGATATATTTTCTAGAAACATTAAAAGATAAAGTTTTGTGATGATGATCTCTAAGTATAGATAATAGCTCTCAATAAATGGCTCTCCTGCGTGTGTGGAATAGAATATACTGACTGTATCCCCGGCAATGGGGTAAGAAGACAAGTTCAAAAAGTGAGTCTTGAGTATGACACTAAACAACATCTGATGATAAGCTTCCATTTCTGGAAATTAGGGGAGTGTAGAGCACACTTTCATTGCCATTACTCCCAGGTCCACTCTGACTGGAGTGGGAGTACCTGTTACTGTCCATCTGTTTAAAAATTATTTCTATTCAATAGGATTGACTGAATAAAAAAACCTTCATGAGAAACAACTGCACAAAAAATGTAAATATGAATATATGATGAATGCAATTCTCTAACTTCTTGATATAGAATAACTCTAGACTATTTGACATGCTGTTAAAAGTAATCAATCACTCAGTTGTATGGATGTTTTCAATATTAGGATATGATGTTTCTTTGTATAGTGATTAACCTAAGGTAAATATGTAATGCCTATAGTAGCCATTTTAAAAGATTGACTATTGAAGGTCATAACAATAAATTTTGGTCAGTAAGATAGACTTTGAGAATTAAGTTTTATTTATTGCGGACTTTTTGTCCTCATTTTGGTAGGTTTTTTTTTGTTTTTTTTTTCACTACGTTTCGGCCAAATTTCACCTCTGGCCTTCTTCAGGTGATTTACCGCGACCTCGGATAGGAATGCTAAGTCTTGTAACCGTATCCTCATTAATTACTACCTTCCATAGTTGTTGTCTATCGCACCACGTTTTTGACCAAGTAAACCTCTGGCCGGCTTGGGTAGGATTTGAAACCGCTATCTTCTGACAATGTTCACCTGGAACTGTAGAGACTCAATGCCTCTATCCGCTGAGCCACGGGCCCCGAAGGGTGATCAAGGATAGATGTTTTGGTCTTATAAATCCTTATCTGGTCTTCCAGAGTCGGGTCCGTACCGAATTTTTTTGTACTTGTCTTTAAGAAGCCTCATCTCAAAATGATTCCAATTAAAGACAAGATAGACCTTGTTCTTGTAATATTTGGAGGTACTCATGGTAAGTAAAAGTAAAGTAAAGTTAGCGACCATAGTCGAGGGTGACCCGAAGGCTCCCTTTTCGATAGCTACTACACCAAGGTGTAGGGGAGGGCGCTACTCCATTCCCTGGATTGCTCCACTTTACCCTTGAACCGTACCTTATAATGCTGAGTGTTAAGCAAGGTGGTATCAAGTTCCATTTTTAAAGTCTTTGGTATGACTCGACCTGGGATTGAACCCAGGTCTCCCGGGCCATTGTAATTGTAGAAAATGAACATGGTAAACAGAATACTGGATGAAGTAGTGAACATTTTACATTGCACTAATATTCTCCCTCCCTCCAGCTATGAATAAATAATGGGACAGTCTGGGCTCTTTAACCTTTGTACAGCAACCAATCAAGGAGAAGGAAAACTCTGAATTCAAACCTGTTAAACTCCACTTAAAAAACTGACTCAGTGTTGCATCCTGCTCATGTGGAGGGGTTGTGTAAACCCATGTATTATTTCTCCCACATAATAGTTGCTAGTAGCTCTTTCTTGAATTATTGTTAGACAAAGCAAAAATTACATTGAAGGATAATATTTAATAAACAAAAAAAATGTATTTAACTGCTACCTCTGCTCAGAACCAAATGAGACACAAGGTTAGTTTTTTAATGGAGTACATCTGGTTTGAATTTATAGTTTTTCCTGTTGACTGTTGTACCAAGGCTAAAGAGCCTAGTCTGCCCAACTATTTATCCATGGGTAGTGGAAGAAGAAAAGAATTCTTGCCTAAATGTAAAGGTTCCACAAATAAGATTTCACTGGTGGATAATTTTATGAAATGAATTGAAAATATCCAATTATTTAGAAGCCCTGTGCACTTCATTAATGAGCTGTAAATAATAATTGCTGAATGGTTCTGCTTTGTTCACTGGGTGAAAAGAGGCTATGTTGCTTCACTTACTGTAATGACAAAGTCAGTATTGATCTGACTACATGACTCACTTATTCAATGAGAGGGTGTTTAAAGTTGACTTTCAGGTACAATCAACCAGATTTGACTGAGGAATTTGTCTGTTTTTCTTTTATATTTAATTCATGTGAATTAAATATGTAAACTAAAAGTCAGCAAATTAATGTTATTATCCTCTTGTACTTACTCTAATGGCTCTATATACTGTGAACGGAATTTGGTAGAGTATTAACCATAAATAAGTACATCTCCAACAATTTTTCATAAAACATCAATTTTTTTCTACATCAGACTGCAGGTTTTTATTATTTCTTGAGGAACATTATGCAATAAAAACAGTTACTGTTAGGTGTTATTTGTTACCAAACTCAATCACATTGAACCTTTGTTCTCCAAAATATGAATATGTAACAGTCTAGAATTAAGAACATCTAAAATTGCACACACATATATAAAGGGTGCGCTCATTTTTGGATTGCTATATGTTCACATTTTTGGTCATAGAGTTTGAAAAATTCTGAGTTTGGTAATAAATGATACCTAACAATATCCGTTTTGATGGTATAATGTTCTATGAGAAATAATAAAACCTTGGTATCTCTGATTTTGACTGGTCCATTGGCCCAATGGGTAGAGTGTTTACCAATGGTCCGGGAGACAATCCTAGGTTGAGTCATATCAAAGACTCAAAAAATGGTACTTGCTTAACACTCAGCATTATAAGGTAAGCATCAAGGGTAAAGTGGAGCAACCCTGGGAAGGAGTAGTGCTCTCCCCTACACCTTAGAGTAGTAGCTATTGAAAAGAGAGCCTTTGGGTCACTCTCGACTAAGGTCACCAACTTTACTTACTTTATCTTTGATTTAGAAGAAAACTAGGTTGATAATTTCAAAAAGTGTTTGGGCAATGTACAAATTTATCAATGTTACTGTGAGTAAAACTTTGGGAATTTTACTTGTCACAATAGTAGTATATATTTTCTACAAACTTTAAAGGATAATAAAAATAACTGTTATCCGATCAGGAGGGATTGTAAATATTAATGACTGGTCATTGTAAGATATCTGAAATAATACCAGTGGGTACTTTCTTTAAAAGGCAGGTAAAAGAAAATTAGCTTCTGACATGGCAGAGGTTATGTTTTTTTAATCTTATGTGCAAGTGCCAAAGAACAAAATATAGTGATGAATTGAAATACAATAGTTGCTGTCATAGAAAGTAAATAAGAGTAAGTCTATAAAAGAGAGAAAGATAAATTTATTATCTATTATCTTTTCTGTTGTGTCTTGGCTTTGAGCCATTGAAAGAAATCTAAGTAACTTTCCAGTTGCTGATCAGACAGGCAGTATACATTATCACAAAATGTTCTTTTGTAACCCAGGAACATTTTAAAACACAAATTAACCAAGTTATTCTGAATATCAGCTCAGAAGTTAATCTCAAAACTCTTAATAAAATAACTTAGTTTTAGACTTATTCAATTTACATTTAATATGATTTTTAGGTAATAAATATCACACAAAAGTATTTTTATTTTCTATATACCAAAACTAATTTCATGTTCACATGTAAAAACTATCATGACAACACAATATTATTCTGTTTATCATTTTACTCATTTGAGAGTTTTTTCACACCAGTGTTAGCCGATGGTTTTCCACTGAAGTCTGAGTGTTAGTAAGGATTATTATCATTATTATTATTATTACTTTACACCTTTTGAGTTTTTCACATCAGTGTAATCAATGGTTTCTCACTAGAGTTTGAGTGATAGCAAGTCTCTTTAAGTTACCAGGACTCCCTTCAGTATTCTGGCTGATCTTAATAATGTGGTAGTTTGGATGGTCTCTACTTGTCCTCTTATTTCCAAGTCTTCCAGTCCCTGTACCAATCCTTTGGTGATTGTACCAAGAGCTGCAATTACAACTGATATCACCATCACTTTTATGTTCCACTATTTTTTTAGTTCCTTAGCAAAATATAAGTACTTATGTTTCTTTTTGCTTTCTTTCAATTTCACTCGGTGGTCAGCCAGGACAACTAAGTCCACAATTGGGCTTATTCTCTTTTTATTATTATCATCATTATTAGTGTTCTTCAAAAGTATATTTTTTGTTTTACTGATCTTTAGACCAAAATTTATTTCAAGTACGCATCTAAAGACTAGGTATTTCTCTACTATACTATTTTCACTCTGTGTGAGTTTTTCTCACCAGATTTAAATAGTTTTTTTTATTGAAGTCTAAGTCACAACAAGTCTCCAGGACTCTTCAGAGTATTCTCACAGATTTTAATTGTGTTGTAGTCTGGATGGTCTTGATTCTACCTCTGATCTCCAGTTCCTTCATTTTTTTCCAGACTTTTTGGAAACCATTAAAAGGGTACCAGCTAAAACTAGTATTACCATCACCCTCATGCTTCATAGATTTTCCAGCTCTCTGGCAAGAGCTAGGTATTTGTCCATCTTTTCACTTTCTTTTATTTTAACTCTATGGTCCACTGGAATAACAAAATCTACAACGTGATGATATTTTTTGTTATCGTTAATTAACACTGGATATGATTTTCTGGCTGGGATATGGCAATCTGTCTGTATATCAAAATTTCTGAGAATCTTAAGATTCTCATTTTCTTAGACACATTCTTGTTCATACATAAATTATTTGTTTGCTTAAATTTCTGAGCTGAGGTAGAGTGATTATTTATTCTTTTCTTCATCTAAATCTATTACGTTCATTGAAGATGTTATTTTCCCAATGTTTCAGTTACTGTACACTCCAGCTTTCTTTAGGTATCTTTTGTTCTTGTCTGCAACCTTTAAGGCTTTAAACCTTTTATTTAATACTCAGAAGTAGATCGTCCTTACTCCAATATCCATTTGTCCAGTCGGCTGGGGCTGTAAAATGCACCAACTGCACCTCTGCCGAGTAGTAAGACCCCCACCACCACCAACGAGTGTCTTGGATATGATACTAAACAATCAGATGGTGTGGTTCCAGTGATGCAGGGGCTTTGGAGAATGCAGAGCCCCACTTCATTGCCAGGTGCGTTCTGGCCCGAAATGGTAGCACCTGATAGGGCCCTATCTATGGGTAAAATAGTACTAAACTGCATACTTATGTTAAACTGAATTATTTGAATAAGAACTGTTTAACTAAACTGAATAGCTTCAAATAGAAATGTTTTTGACGATTAAACTGTGTATTTATGCTAAACTGAATTGTTTGAAATAGAACTGATTATTGGTATAAAAATAGATTTGACATCAAATAGCATACAAAGGTTGATATACCATAAAACCCAAACAACCAAACAACAAATCCATATCCATTCCTTGGGTTATCGGCTTTCTTGTGTTTTTTGTTATTTTGCCATTGTAATATTGATTTTCTTTCAGCTGAATTCAAGGAGTGAACACACAATTTCTTTGTAGATTCCAGCTAAATACTATTAACTATTACTCTAATCTCATGGCCATCTTTTGGGACAATTCAGAGACTAATTTTAGAAGCCTTAAACATAATTTTGTCTTTCTCTACTATCAGAGAATTTTTTTTTTAAATTTAATGGTTTGGTGTAAAATTTTCTGAAGATTATAAACTAAGATAAAAGATGCCTGAAAAAGGCCAAAGAGTACAGTTGCTGTGAATATAATAACCACAATCAGTACAATAGTTATAGACTTGTATATAATATGAATAAGAAATTTATCTTTTGTTTTTTACTTTGAAGTAAATACAGAGTTGGGACCCTAAGCTACATGAAATTTGATGGCCATCTTTAAATCAATTTGGGTAAAAAATTTATATATATATATATATATATATATATATATATATATATATATATATTAGTTTTTGATGACTTAGTATTAAAGAATAAAAACTAATATTAAAAGAACAGTACATTCTTAAGAAAATGAGGCCTCAAGGGTGTATGGCCCTAAGTTATAGTTTATTTAGCTTATAGGTAAGTCTGGCACTGAGAAAATAAACTTCTATCAGATCTCTGAGTGTGTATGATTTTAATTGAAAATTCATGTCATAAAAAGAGAGATTAGTTTATCTCAATAAATATCTTTTGATTAAACTTAAGATAATATCATATAAAAAAGCAGGGAAGAAACAAAAGAAGAAATGGAGATAAAAAAAAGAAAAGGCTAACTATAAATGAAAAAAAAATGGGTAAACCAAAATAAAAACAAATGAAAAGGAAGACTTTAACTTAGGTTCATATTTGACCTTTGATTGAATAATTTGTACATTGAAGCCAATCTGAAGTACAATGAAGTATTCATTGTTACATCAAAGTTTAAATTTTTTATGAAAATTTTCCTCCAGGAATTATTCAGATGTTAAATTTTTGTTTTAACCATTTAAATTAGGATACATTAAAATTAACCTAACAAAAATAATACTAAGAGTTCAATAAAAGTTGATGTATTATTTGAAAAGCAGTCATGAAAATTGCAAAGAAAAATTTTTTTTGTTCATAAAATAGGCAGAAAGTAATTCAATTGTTTACTCCACTTGCTATCAGGCTAACTTTATTATCTTATCATTCTTCTTTGACAAAGAGTAATACTTGTCTTCTTTCACATAGGATATGCTTTTCTCTTTGCGTACAACCATTGGAAAGTTTCTCTTCTTTCACATTAAACGTATAATCATTTTTGCACACTGCCATAGGAAAGTTTCTTTCCATTTACATAGAATATATCATTCTCTTCACACACTGCCATAAGAAAGTTTCTTTTCTTTTGTATAGAATATAGTATTCTTCTTGCACACTACCATAAGAATTTTTTTCCTTTCTCATAGAATGTATTCTTCTCTTTGCACCCTACCATAGTAAAGTTTCTTTCCTTTCACATGGAATATATTACATCTTCACACATGAACATATGAGAATTTATTTCATTCTACATAGAATATATTATTCTCTTTGCAGACTAAGAAAATTTTTTTTTCCATACAGAGTATATAATTCTCTTTAATACTGCCACAAGAAAGTTTATTTTCTTATATACAGATTATATCATTCTCTTTTTACACTATGATAAGAAAATTTCTTTTCTTTTCCTTAGAATATATTACTCTCTTTGCACATTACCATATAAAGTTTCTTTTCTTTTCCATAGAATATATCATTCTCTTTGCACACTGCCATAAGAAAATTTCTTTTCTTTCACATAGAATATATTATTCTTTAGCACTATAGCATATGAAATTACTTTTACTTCACGTAGAATACACTCTTCTCTTTACACACTACCATAGGAAGACAACTTTTATTTCATAGAGGAAATATTCTTTTTTTTGCATACTAACAAAAGAAAGTTTATTTTATTTCACATTGAATAAATCATTCACTTTACACACTGCCATAAGTTTATTTTCTTTCACTCAGAATACATTATTCTCTTCACACACTGCCATAAAAAAGTTTCTTTTCTTTCACATAGAATATATCATTTTCTTCACACACCTCTATCACAGCTTTATTTGTTTTTCATATATATATTCTTTCTCTTTTTGAACAGTGATCATATCCCTTGTTTAATTTCTGAATCATATTTTTCAATTTCTTTTTCTTTCTTTTAAATTCACTTTTCTTTCATTTTGTTTTCTCTTATTTTTCTTTCCACCAATAAAAACTGTGAGAAATTTGTTGCCTTCTGTCATACATAAAAATACATTTAATAATGATGTTTTATATGCAATCTACCATTCTAACCATTTATCTCAAAAGCCCTTGTAGTAAAGTTAAGAAATCTCAAATATTTGACGAACTTTAAACTGAATTCTAATTTTATCACTATTGGAACCAACCCATAATTTAACTGGTTAGGCTATGGAAAATTTTTAAGAGTATATAAAACAGATTTCTTAAAATCAAATCTTCAGTCTGTGGCTTTGTATCTTTTCTTTATGACAATCAAATTAGAACTGAAAACCCAGAATTTTAACACGTATTTTCTTTTGTATGAATTCTTGTTGCTTTTTTTTATTCAATTTATTTAAAGGCTGATTTTAGCGGTCATTAAGCTGTAAAACACTTCCTAAATTAGAATTGAAAATAAATGAAAAAAATGAAGTACTCTATCAGTAGCTTTAAAAAGTTATCTCCCTTTAGAAATTGAAAGGATTAGGGTAGGTACAAATTAACAGTACACACTGATTAACTTTCAAATTAGGTATGAAATATGTTTATTTTCTAATTTAAAGAATTTTAACATTATTGTGTAAATTCATCCAAACCTTCTACCAAAAGTGAGATGCAAAACAAGCTTAATCTTCATCATCATCATCAAATCGTGCTGGCAGCACGGATATCCCTGACCCTCTCTCGCCACTCCTCCCTATCGTTCATCGCCCTAGGTAGGTCTTCAGGACAACAACCTGTATCCTCACATAGCTGCTGAATGTACGTTCGTGCTGGTCGTTCTGCTTTTGCGCGGCCATGTGTGGGGATCCATAAGAGTACATCTCTTATGAGTTCATCTCTGCTTCTCCAGCAATGTCTTGCATGTCTGGTTCGCCTAACTTGAATAGTTTTCGTGATAGGGGGCAGGTGGCCGTACAGTTGGTGTCTTGTGGGGTGCCGCTGCCAGGACTTGTTCAGGATTGCACGCAGCATTCTTGTGTAATTGCCATCTAGTTTCTTCTCCAGCCGTTTTGTTAGCGTCCATGTAGTGCATCCATATAGCAGTATCGATGTGACCGCTGCCTGGAAGAAACTGCGTTTCATTTTATCGGTTAGGTCTGATTTCCATATAGTCGATAGTCTATTGATAGCTGTCCATGCTTTCGTTAACCTCGTTTCGATGTCCTTTTCGGTTGATTCGACGCTGCTTCCTAGGTACATGAACTTGTCTACTAGTTTAAGAGGGGTTCCTTCTAGAGTGGAGATGTCCCCCGTTTGGTTATAGCACATATATTCCGTTTTGTGTGCATTAACATGGAGGCCTATGCTTGCTGCTGCTCGTTCCAAACTATGCAGAAGTGTTTCGGCTTGGTCAGGTGTATTTGCCAGTATCGCTATGTCATCGGCGTAGTCGGCGTCGGTAATTGTTGTTGCGGGGTATCTTCTGCTTCTTTTCTTCGTCAGTTCGAAGCCATTCTCTTTGATTTTGTCAATCGATGTTCTAAGTACGTAGTCTAGACAAATGATAAAGAGGTACGGAGCCAGCGTGTCCCCTTGTAGTACTCCTGCTACAATGTCGAAGTATTCTGTGTCTCCATCTGGTGATCGTACTTTTACTTTAGTGTTTCTATAGAGAATCGTTATTGCCGCTACGGTTTCTTTAGGTATGCCGTACGCTAGTAGTATTTGTTCCATTTTTCCTCTGTGAATGGAGTCGAAAGCCTTGGTAAAGTCGACAAATATTAATGTCGCTTGTAGGTTCTTTGCCCGTACACCTTCAAGGATTCTGCGGATGGTTAATATTTGTGAGGTCGTGGATCTATTTCTTCGGAAGCCATTTTGTTTTTTTCTAAGTATGTTGTTGATTTTGGGTTCTATTCGGTTTCGTAGTAGGGCATTGTAGATTTTGGCAGCTATGGATGTAAGTGTTATGCCTCGGTAGTTTTTGGCTAATCCTAGGTCCCCCTTTTTAGGGAAGGGGAGTATGCATCCCTTCATCCATCTGTCTATCGGATTTTGATTGTATACTGCGTTGCAGTGTCGGAGCAGTATGTCGTTGAATTGTCTGGTCTTCCATACTTCCGGGGGAATTTCGTCCAGCCCTGCAGCTTTCCTATTTTTAATTTTTCTGAGAACCGAGTCGAGTTCTTCTTGTGTGAACGGTCCAAGTTTAATGTCTAATTGTTTGCTAATTATTTTGGTGATTGGTTCATGAGTTATTTTTGGTGGGTTTCCAATTAAGTTTTCGAAGTGTTGTTTCCACAGTTTTATTCTTTCTTGTTGGTTTGCTGCTTTAAGTTTTGCTTTGGCTGTGTTCTTTCTTCTGCTCACTTCGTTTATTGTTTGCCAGGCAATTCTAGATTGTCTATCTTCCACCGAGTCTCTAATCTTATCTATCTGATTTTGAATGTATTCTGTCTGTTCCTTTATATATATGCCTGCTAATTGATATTGTGTCGTTTTTAGTTTTAAGGCATTTGTGTTTGTTGGGTTTTTTCGATAGTTTTTAGAGGCTGTTTTCACTAGTGCACGTTTTTCTCTCACCGCTAAAGTTTCCCATGGGACTCTATATTTAGTTTTAAGTTTTGTTGGAATGTATTTTGCTGCTGCCTTGAGGTGTGCATTGACGAAATTTTCGTATTCGTCGTTTGGTGTACTTTTTTCCGTCTTTTCTTGTAGTGTTTCGAAAAAAAAAAAAAAAAAAAAAAAAAAAAAAGCTCTATAATTCCTGAAGCATACTAGGTCCCCAACTGTAGGAAAAAAAAAAAAAAATGAAAAACCCAGGAAAAGTCTCAATACTGCAAAAAAAAAAAAAAAAAAAAAAAGTATAAATCAGTACTAGTGAAAGTCATACGAAAGTACCTTAATGTTGGACTTTAACTAAGTTAAAACTTAAAACAAATTTACCCCCCACCCTTTTTTTTTTTTTTTTATGTACACATGGGAAGCAGCATGATGTACGTAAAGGTATTTGAATAAACCAATGGACGACCAAACTCAATACCCAAATGGGTCCTGGACGTGAGTTTGACGACTTTTCGCTCAGGATCGCCAGTTCGATCGGGGAACTACTGCTGCTCCTCTATAAGAGTGGCTTCTATAGAAGAGAATAAAACAGCCATCGAAAGATAACCATGACCCACACTCAAACCACTTACACAAACCGCATCGCTCTTCGCGCGGGTAAAAAAGGGGCGCGTCCTGCTGAGGTTGGAGCCCTGGCCTCGGTGTTCGAAAAATCAGCTACAGAGCTCAAACAATCAAAACTACTAAAATGCAAGCAAACACTACAAATAGCCACATTTAACGGAAGAACCTTAAATAGAATAGGACAACTCCCAGAGCTAATCGCATCGGCCGAAGAACATAAGATAGACATAATATGCATACAAGAACACAGATACACGCACACAGAAGATATCAAATATCACGAAACTGGCAATGGCTGGTCGCTCGCCACTGTATCCGCATGGAAAAACTCTGTCAACGCCGCAGTAGGAGGGGTAGGATTGCTTATAGGACCTAGAGCACTAAAAACGCTTAATAGCGTTGAGAAAATACAACCTAGAATGATGGCAGCTTCATTTAACGGAAACCCCAGAGCAACAATCATCTCATGCTACAGCCCCACCAATGTTAGTGAAGAAAATGAAATAGTCACCTTCTACGATGAGTTATCCTCATTAGTGCAGAGCATCCCGAAACACAAAATGTTAGTCATTGGCGGAGACATGAATGCACAAATCTGGAAAAACGGAAACAACAAATACAGCCTCCACAACACGTCAAATAGAAATGGGCAACATCTAACAGATTTCATGATAGAAAATAGATTAGCATGCCTCAATACAAACTACCAAAAAAGAGAGGGCAAACTATGGACATACACGTACGCAAACAATACTAAAGCACAGATAGACTACGTCCTTATGAACAAGAAATGGAAGAATAGTGCATTGAATTGCGAGGCATACTCCTCTTTTGAGGGTGTGTCCACCGATCACCGAATAGTCACGGCGAAAATACGGTTAAGTCTACAAAAAAACGCCAAACGAACAGCGACCACCAAACACTATGACTGGGCCCTATTAAACAACAAAGATGTAAGAGATAAATACGTATTAGAATTAAGAAACAGATTCGAAACACTACAAGCTTAATCTTAAAGTTGTTTATATTCAAAGTTTTCCTTTACTTAGATGAGTTGCCTTACCATGGCTAAACAACCCAATCTGTCCTAAACATTATTGTGCTCACAAATATCCATATTACACTATGCCATTCCTGGTCATCTTATTTGGTAAATTTGAGTTTGATTCTTACATAGTACATCATACTTCTGTTCTTGTGCTAAACTACTACAATATGACATTATTGCTGTACTACAATAATATACTCACAAAATACACATTGTTATAATATAGATTAGTTTTACATATTTTCTTTAGTACTCTTTTCCATTGTCAGGTTACTTCTTTTCATAACATATTTCACAAGCATTTTTTCTCTCTCCTTTCCCTTTTTCTTTTTTTAGCTTAATTCTTTTTTATTGTCCACTAAGCGCCTTTCAATTATGTATGTCCCTTCATGAAGGTACATGCATTTTTTATTGACTCTATAAACAACAAGTGTCAGTACACAATGCCCATCTTTATGCATACAACATTGCATTGATTTATTCTTGTACACTTATTTCCTATTCACTTAACTCGACAGCAGCGCTTGCCTCAAATAAATAGCAAGTCAATAATAATCAACAGGAATCAATTCAATCAAAAAACCTTCAAGGAAAGACAATGATGTGGACTGTGCCCTTCCATTCAAATTTGGATCTAAGTTCACTAAGCAAAATGTATTTTATATTTCATTCTTAATACCAAAAATCTTTTGTGTTTTTCATAGACATACTTTTTATGTTTGGAAAGGACCTAATAGAATTTAAAAGGAATTCCTCTTTATTGGTTGTTTAGGCAAATATTGCTTGATGTTCTGACATAATTCAGACATGATAAAATTCATTGAGCAATCTGCATTACTTATTTAATAACTGAAGCTTTTTTCTACATAAGAATCTGAGTCAAATGTATATTTTTGTGCAGTGTTAAGAGAACTTTGCTTTCTTTGTTAAATATCAACCATGAACAACAAACATAAAGGTTGATTTTATTTTTTTACAACAGACTGGTATTTAATCTGAAGATATCTTAACTCTTTTAAACTTTAACTCTTAACATTTATTTTCCTCCTTTATTTGGGCCCCTCTTCAAAAATATAGAAAAATAACAATTGTTTGGTTTGGTTTGGTTTTATGGCATATCAACAATTGTAGGTTATTTAATGCCAAATCCATTTTTATTCATATAAACAGTTCAAACAATTCAGTTTAGCATAAGTACAGTTTAAATTTCAAAAATAGTTCTATTTCAAACAGTTCAGTTTAACATAAGTACATTGTTTACTTCTATTTTACCCATAAATAGGACCCTATCAGGTGCTACTTCTCTGCACCAGAGTGGACCTGGGAGCAATGGCAATGAAAGGGTACTCTGCATTCCCCAAAGCTCCAGCGTTACTGAAGCCTCACAATCAGATTGTTTGGTGTCATATCAAGACATTCAATGGGGGAGTCTTACCCATCTGCAGAGATGCAGTTGGTATATTCTACAGTCAAAAAAGGATATTTGTTAGAGAGTTGTTCAATAAATTTTATTTCAGAAAGTTTTTCATAAAAGTAAACTTTCAATTGCTTGAAATTGGCTTATGGCAAAAATTATTTTAATCTCACTAAAATATTTGTTTTCAGGTTTTTTTAAAATGCTGACTAATCAAACAGACTGTTCCAAGCTTGAACAGAGGTCTGTCATTAGACTTTTGTTGACTGAGAAGTGCAAACCATCTGAAATCTTCTAAGAATATGAGATGTATAAGGAGAAACATGTTTTAGTCAAAAAATGTTTACACATGGGCTTAAAATATGTTTGTGTAAGAAGACTGAGTTGAAAAGGACAGAGGATACACACTGACTCTCCAGTAAAGAAAGCATTTCAGCTCTGCAGTCTGTAAAGAAAATCATACTGACAGTATTCTGGGATCTCAAAGGAAACACCACTCTTGATTTTTAAGAAAAATCTTCAACCATAAACTATGTTTGCTATTGCCAACTCTTTCGATAAAATTCACATTATTAATTGAATGACACTTGTATGAAAAATTCTGGACAATAGCAGAGAAAAATTTGAGGATGATGATAACTAAAGGCATGTGATCTACCACCAGTATTCAGTAAATGGTTTATTTCAATGTGTGTCATTTGCTTATCATTGGGAAGGAAGTCAAGTAGAGATTGACATTTTCTTTTGACAGAGGAGAATATGTTTAACTAACTTAAAGAGATTTGGAATCAATAAATTCAGTTCAATGTTTATAGTAATGAGTTTAAAGGTTATCTTTAGTATTGAACTGGTACTTAATTTGATGATATTTTAACCCTTTCAAATCTGAACTCCTGTTTTTTTTGGTTTTTTTTGCTTACACCTTAACACAAGAGCCAAGATATTGAAAAATAAACATGAGTCACAAAAATAGTAATTTCAGACAAATTACAGGACAGAATCTAATAAAGTAATTGAGTATCACCTACATGAATAAAAACTTAATTTTTTTTCTAAATAAAAAATACCTACATTTCATTATTTCTTGTGGAACATTATACAAGGAAAACAAATACTATTGTGTATTTATTACCAATTTCTACTGTACTGAAACACTGTAACAGTAAATAAACTTGTAACACCTCTGTAATCAAAAATAAAATTGCTTAAATATACCTAAGTGGTGCAAATTTTTAGAACTTTTTCATATTCTGGGTACAGAGTTTCAGAACTGAAGAGTTTGGTCATAAATGATATCTATTAACATCCATTTTGTTTATACAATGTTCAGCAAAAAATATCAAAACCTTACTATCTTTGGTTTAAAAGAAAATTAACTTTTCATAAAAAAAATAATAAAGTGTTCTTATTTATGGGTGACAATGTATGCTTTCATTTTTTATTATACCAGAAAACTAGAAACAGAATGCAACAAATCTCTTTATAACTTTGAAAAGAAAGGTTCTTATTGTTTTCTTTTCACTTGAGTTTTTTGAGGAAATTTCATGATTTTAGAGTGATTTTTCTTCAACTGAGTTAGGAGATTCTTCTTTTTCTACTCCATCCCTTGGTACCTCTTAATGTAAGTTGACTTCAAATTCTGAATGTGATTTTCTGACTGTCTGTATTCAACTATATCTCTTCATGTACACATGATGACCCTCCTTGACCTATTATTCATCATCAGATACTTTTAGGTTTTCAATTACCTAATGTAATGACAAAACCTTATGACCTTTGTATTATATTTTGTTGCTTAAATAATCTTGACTGGCTGATAAATAATTAGTATCATTTCAAAATTTTTATAAGTATTTCTCTTCTTCCTAATTTTTTGATTTCTTTTGGATTCTTATTTCTATGAGAGCAAATAACAACAAAGGATATGTTTTCTTTACAACTTCATAACACAATGGAACTGTACGATGCCATCACTAACTTTATTACAACAGCTTTAACTCCTACTTGACAAGAGACATAACTTCATATTTACAGCTAGCTGATTAGATAACTCAGACTTCAACTGGGTATACTCAAAAACATGCTTCCTTTTGCCTCTTAAGGGAGATCTGGTTTCCCATATCATCAGCTTTACCACATACACTACAAGAATCATTGTTATCACAGGGGTTCAATATTTCTCTTGTTTGGGAGGGAGCTCTCATGATGAAAAGGCTTATGAACTGGACTATGATATTGTTTGGGTTACAGAAGATTTGGTTTTTGTTGGTTATTTATTTGTTTTTTTGGGTTTGGGGTTTAGATATCTGACTCTGTTGTTTTTCATTCTAAGTTGCTAGGCATCTTCTTGTCTGTAGAAGGCTGCAAAAGAATTCCTGATTGAAGAAAAGAAAGGAGATGACGACATCTTTTAAATTTCAACTTTATTTTGTTTGGGTTTTTACACAACTACTTTGTTGTGAGGAATGTCTTCCTCGACTATTTGTTTACAGTTATTTCTCCCAAATAATACATTGAAATATGCTTGTCTCTTTCAGTGGTTGATAAGTCCAAAGTTAGTGTATTTATGTGACTTGTTTTGGCTTGTTGCCTTGCTAGTAGCAAACATGGTGCCAGTCTACTAAACCTAATAAAGCATGTATTTGCTGCTTGTGGCTGATATTAAAGCGGGTCTGTTCTGTCTGAAGTGAGAGTGAATTTCTCTTTCCCAAAGGGATGGTTCTTTACCCTCAGATGTGTTGCCACTACTTCCTTTCAGGGGCTTCCGCAAATTTCTACACATTTTAAATTTATCTTATTCATTTTGTTTTATTTTTATTATTCTAATTTCAACATCATAGTAACCAAGTTCATTGACTATTGAACTAATACCCTTGGGAAAGGTATGAACTGCCTTATCACCTCAACTGTGGGTTAATAATACCACTACTGTTCTACAACATTAAATAACCCATGAAGATTGATATGCCATTAAACAAAGAATACAAAACCACCTTCTGTCTGTTTATGATATGTTTGATATTGTTTTTAAATGTTATAAGAGTTAATAGAATATTTCATTTGTTTTTTTAGATGTTGTATTGTCAGTAGATATAACTAAAATTTTGAAAACTATTTTCCTTTATCTTTAAAAAGATGAAGGGAAAAGAACTAAGAACATCAGAAGAGAAAGGAAAATACCATTAGATAGTAAGATAGCAGAATGAGAAATATAGTTTCTTTATACAGAATAAGAATAGGAACAAACAAAAAAAAACTTGTACTATGAACAACGTCATATTTATTGCCTGGGTAGCTGAATAGAAAGAATACAAAATAAATGAGCAACTGAAATGTCTGGATAAAATGTGCATTTAAAAACGTCTTTATCATGTGTACATGTATGTATTACCTAACCCTTCTGTACAAGTGAGACGTGACCTATGATCAGTTTTTAAGCAGAGTTTAACAGGTTTGAATTCAGAATTTTCTTTCTCCTTGACTGGCTATCATACCAAGGTTAAAGAGCCCATAATTGGTTGGTTGGTTTTAATGGCATATCAACCTCTATAGGTTATTTAATGCCAAAGCCTGTTTACACATATGTACAGTTTGTAAACATAATTTAATACCATACTAAAGCCAAACAACTCATTTACTCACATACGAGTAAATATTTACAAGTATTTCTATATGACATTAGTTTATTTAGTGATGACAGCTTTTTTTTTTTATTATTTCTCACTACAATTTCTACTAGCACAAACATAATGGTATTTCTATTCAGCAATAATTTGCTTTCAGATGATTAGTTTGTTGTGTTTTCAGGATTGTAACCAACTCTATATTTTCTGGTACAACCCGGTCTCTTTCAAGAATGACAAAACATTATCGATATGGATGTTCTCAAATAAGTCCTTCATGGTATTTGCGTGGAAATAGTGCTCTCTGGTGTCATTAAAAACTTTACACTCAAGGAGAACGTATTTGATTGTGCAGGGTGTTTGCCATGTCGAGTACTGTTGTTGCTGTTCTTGCTTGAGTTTAAAAGAGTGCGTAAGTCTGCTGTGACCAATACATAATCACTTTATTGTTACTTGTTCTTTTCACGATTTTTGAAAGGCTGGGCACGATACTTCCAAAAAGGTTTTAACCTGGAATAGTTGTTGCCATTTTTTATGGAGGAAATTATTTATTTTGGGTTTCAGATCGGTGTATGGGATGTTGTATTTGTCGGGGTCAAGTTTAAAGCCGATTTTGCTGCCGCGTCTGCTCTATGATTTCCTCTCACCCCAATGTGGTTTGGAATCCAGCAAAAAACGATTTCTTTGTTTGATGTTGAGTGTAGTCTGCAAAGTAGTTTGATAATAAGTGGGTGCTCTATTAGGACAGAGAGTATGAATGTTTTGTGTTTTTCTTTCAAGATAATGTCGAGAGCCAAGTCTATTGCATAGGCCTCAGCTGTGAAAATAGAACTTTCTATTGGAAGAGCTTTTGTTTTTATTATTTTGTTTCAGATTGCTGCCCATGGTGTTTTATTGTTGTCTTTAGATCTATCTGTTAGATACATAGGTAGTCGGGATGCTGTTGGAGGATATTTTGATGTTTTTCCTGGTAGGTAAAGGTATGTGTCTTTGTTTTATGGAGTTGATTCAGTTGGTGGTTAACTTTTGGATTTTTAATGATCTAGGGTGGTATTTGTGACTAGATGCTTTTATGGATATTATTTAGAAGGATAGGAGGTGTTCGTGGTGTAATGGTTATTGTCGTAGGAAATGGATATGGCGACACGAGTTCAAATCCTGGACGAGACTGATTGCATTTCACATTACACTAATACTCTTGGGAAAGGTATGAATCCAATTATTCTCCCTCCAGCTATGGGTAAATAGTAGGGCAGACTAGGTTCTTCAGCCTTGGTGAGGCAACTAGCCTAGGAGAAGGAAAACTCTGAGTTCAAACCTGTTAAACTCCGCTTAAAAATTGACCTTGTGTCATATCCTGCCCGAGCGGAGGGGTTGGTAAATAGGATTATTTAGAAGGATGGTGGATTCTTTGAGAATAGGCTCCTATGGAGGCCAAATGGTCGAATTGATTTTTCTTTTTGGTCGAAATATTGTCTGTATTTTGGATCAAAAGTGCAGTCATATGCTGGGTTAGATGGAGAAGATTTCAGTTTGGTATAATACTGAAGGGCTAATTTTTCACTTCTGATCAGTAAAGGTGCTTCGTGAGCTTCAGCATATAGGCTGTCAATCGGAAAAGTTCTAAATGCTCCTAATACCAGTCTTAAGCTTTCATGGTGAATAGGGTGAAGTTGTTTCATATAAGATTTCCTGGCAGATCTATATACGAAAATTCCATAGTCAAGTTGAGAGTGGAGAAGAGTTCTATATAACTTGATTAGAGTTTGACAGTCAGCTCCCCACTCTGTGTGGGCAACGACTTGCAAAAGTTGTTGGGCACAGGTTGATTTGTTTTTTAAGTATTTTATGCGTGGGATGAATGAAAGTTTTTTATCGAATATTACTCTGAGGAATTTGTCTTCGTTAACGACTGGTATTTCAGAGTCATCAATTTTTAGGACAGGGTCATTGTGCATTTTCCTTAGAGAGCTAAAAGGCATGCATTTAGTTTTAGACTTGGAGAATTTAAATCCATTTTCTCTTGCCCATTTATTTATGTTTAAGTTTAGTTGGAGTTGTCACTCTACTATGTCTATATGAGTGGCCTGATAGCATATGACGAAGTCGTCAATGTAGAGAGCACAGTTGATTGAGGGGGTTAGATATTTTACAATATAATTGATTTTGATGGAGAAGAGAGTAACGGAGAGGATGCTGCCTTGTGGAACACCCTCCTCTTGATATTGTAAGTCTGAAAAGGTGGATTCCATGCGTACCCTAAATGTTCTTTCAAAGAGAAAGTTTTTTATGAACATTGGCAGTCTTCCTCTTAAGCCTAGATCATGTAGGTCCCACATAATACCATACTTCCATGTAGTGTCATAAGGCTTCTCTAAGTCAAAAAATACTGCTGTAAGATGTTGTTTTCTGATGAAGGTTTCTAGTTGTATCAAATGATCTATGGTTCCTCTCCTTTTCCGGATTACCGTTTGCATATTTGTTACTAGACCCTTTGTCTCGAAATACCAAGTAAGTCTACTGTTTATCATTCACTCCATCATATTACAAAGGCAGCTAGTCAATGCAATGGGTCGATAATTCTGCAGATTTGATGTGTCTTTGCCTGATTTGGGGATCGGGACAATTATTGATTGTCTTCATGTTTCTAGGAAAGTATCGTTCACCCAAATATTATTATATATCTTTAATAGGCATTTGACTGATTCATCTGGTAGCAACTTGAGAAACTCATTGTGTATTTCATCAGGACCGACAGCTGAGTGGTTGGATTTTTTTATGGAGTCCACTAGTTCAGTCAGGGTAAATAGCTTATTGTATTCTTCGGAGTTATTTGAAGAAAAACTTATGTTTTTCTTTTTGAGGATGGTTTTGGTTTTATAGAATTCTGTGTTGAATTGGCTGGAGGAGTTTTTAGAAAATCTTTTTGTAAGAAGATCTGCAATGGCCTTTTTACCTGTTATTTTGTGGTTTGTTACGGAGAGGTGTTTTAATGGAGTTGATTGTTTTTTACCAGCTATTTTCTGAATCATGAGCCAAACTGTTTTGATGTTAGAAGAGGTATTTAGTTTGCCAGGATTTTTTCTTGGCTTCTTTGATGATTTTACGGGCTTTAGCTTGGTGGAATTTAAAAGATATTAAATTGGAGGTTGTGGGTTCAGTGTTGAATTTCTGCAAAGCTGCTTGTTGTAGGTCAATAGCTTGTCTACATTCTTTACTGAACCAAGGTCTGTCTTGTTTATGAGTTGTTGGGTTGAGCGGAATGCATGTTTTAGTTATATTCATGAGTTTTTCGGAGAATTCAAGAATGGTTTCAGTATTGTTTACTATGAGGTGTTTCTGACATTGCAAGCGAAATTCTTCCCAGTTAGCTTTATTTAACCTCCACCGGGGAAGTTCGTCATCTTGAGGGTGCAAACTGTCAAGTACAATTGGGAAATGGTTGCCCCCGCATGTGTCGTCATACACCCTCCAGGTGAAATCAAGGAAAAGTGAAGTGTCGCAGAGGGTTAAATCAATAGCTGAATAGGTAGGTGAGCTGGTGATTTTTGAATGGGCAGTGATTATTATTTTTAATGATATTTTCGAGTGTTCTGCCTTTGTGGTTTCTGCTTCTACAGCTCCTCATGGTGTTATGGCTGTTAAAATCGCTAAGTAGAATAAAAGGTGTGGGTAGTTGCTGCAATATGTTGTTGGTTTCCCTTTCATTTATGGCATCGTGAGGTGGAATATAATTGGAGCAGATATAAATCATTCTGCGTAAAGTCGCTTTGACAATGGCAGGTTGTTGTTGAGTCATCAATAAGAGCAGTTTGCTCCTATTGGCTTTGATTCCATGGCTGTTCCACAGAATTATTTTGTGGTTTAGATCTGGACTGTTTGAGTGTTTGTTGTTATGGCCTTAATGTTTATGCACTTGTGGACTGTTTTCTATCTCCATCTTTTCTAAGATTTTGAATTTGTTACTCGAGCCAACATTTTCACTTTCGGCGGTTTTTTTGTTTTGGAATAATTTTTGTCTTGTCTTTTTGTAGTTTCTTGTTTGGGGAGGTATCTGTAGAAGTGGGTGGTCTTATTGGGGATCTGCTATCTTTTTGTCTTGTTTTGGAAGGAGATTTCTCCATTACACATTTAATTGGTTGTGTGGTTCAGTCTTACCCATGGAGGTGTGAGTTTGTGTAGGTGTCTTCACTTTGTCAGCTACAAGATCTGTATTTGGTGTCTCTAAAATTTTGTTGGTATCAAGTGAGGCTCTTATTTCATTGATATAGCCTTCCCAGTCATCTGACTCCAGCTGAATCATTTTTTTACTATCCTCTTGTAGTTATATTGGTTTTTATTGCACCGGACGGCTTGAGAGTAGGTTGTGTACTTAGATCCTACTATCATTTTCCGCGCTTTGTTGTATGGGATGTTATTCCTGTGTTTAATTCCCAGTATTTCCTTTTCCAGTTTCCAACTCTCACAAGATCTTTCATGGACAGGATGATCGCCTCCACAATTTGTATCCTTATACAAATTGTTACAATTGTCACTGTGGTGGTCAGGATCTTGTTGACCACATTTGCCACATACTTGTCGACCTCTACAATTATGCTTGTGATGGCTGTATTTTTGACAATTGTAGCAACGCAATGGATTCAATTATTATGAATCTAGGGGAAACTTGCCACACCTTTGTAATCCAATTCAGTTTCCGTTGAGGTACTTTCAGTTTTTTTGATGAAGAAAAAGCCATGATTGCTAATCATTTGCTGGTCCTATGCTCCACCACCCACAATGGAGTCCAACTTGAGAAGGAAATGAACCAAGGGGGGCAACCCATTCGCCTTGGCTGAGACCAGTATACTCATGCAAAGAGTATGATTCTGAGCCTCTGCCAAATTCTGCTTTTAATTACACAACAATCTCACAACAATCTCTAGGTCCTGCCTCACAGCACAATTGACCCTCAGCCCTTGCCTTCTAGCATGTATGGAATAAAGGGTTGGGAATAGTTCCGCCAAAATAGATTGTATCATACAATCTGCTCTTGTGGAACTGTTCAATTGGGAGAAAAAACAAACATATGTGCTAGGGCATGTCGGGACCAGCCAATTGATCGGATTGGGCCCAATCTGACCGCCCATCAGACAAAGTAAGGGCCAAAGTGATGTGTGGCAAGCCATTGATCAGCCTGTTGTCAGATCAATGACTGCTTAACCATCAGGGTTCTGTCCTAGCACCTTACAGGTCGCCATCCATGGTCAACAGGTGGCCTTATTGGGAAGGTCTTACCCCTCTGCAGAGGTGCAGTCAGCGTATTCTACAGCCCCAGCCAACAGGGCGGTTAAAGGGCCCAGTGTGTCCTATTCATCCATAGCAGGAGGGAGAATATTTAGACTCATATCTTTCCGAAGGGTTTTAACACTATGCAAACAGCTTTGGCCAGGATTTGAGCTTGGATTGCTGCTTTTATTTCCTATGATGGTAACTCTAACACTAAATGCCTTGAATATATGAGTATGTGAATTCTCAGGGAAAAACATTTTCAAAAAGTGTTTCTTAAGTATTTGTTGAGTGGAATGAAAAATGCCAATGCATAAGGAGGTAAGCTTAGATTATTGTTTGTACTATCCTATGGTGTCACGTTCAATGTGACAAGGTTTACTGGAAACAAAATGTCCTAATCCTGTTGGATGAGAATCAGGTCTTGTTTCAATGCATGCTGCCAGTAAAAAAGAATGAGAGTTTAGAACACTTTTCTTATATACTGCTTTAAAAATACCCAATGGTAGTCACTCAAGTAGAAATTCCTGGGCAGAATAGTAAACTTATAGTTTTCCAGGCAGATATTCAAAATATTACCTCCTGTTATTTTTTTACTTTGCAAGTTATTTTTCTGTAAAATCCAAAATTACAAAGAAAAGTCTTGAAATTTTTAATAGAATGAAGCTCTAGGAAAAATCTGATTAAAAAAATTTGCTCTTTTAACTTTTATTTATATATTTGGTTAGAGTGAATTCAGATATTGTGTTCTGCTTAAAATGAGTTAAGGGTCATGGTGCATCCTTGAATTTGAAAGAACAAATTATCCTCAATTCCCATTAAGATACATGACTTCTTAAATGGAGCTTTTGAATTGTGATTCTTGAGAGATATTTAAACTTGCCCTCAAGCACCTATTTATTGAAAGTGAATTGCTGGGTTCTTGGAAGAATATAGTGAAAATAAAAGGCTTCATAATGTTTGAGTCTATTGTATTATCATTGAAACACTTTTTTTATTAAGGATTACAACCTCAGGAAAATCAATATATATATATATATATATATATATACATACTGAAATACACCAAGAGATGCTTATTGATATAAGCATAATGATTCCTCTTTTTTCTTCTGTGTCCCTCCCATTTGGGAAAAAATCTTGGCAAATCATTTTGGAACAATTGACCAGGTTATTAATGATTATATTTTTTGATCTGCGAATACTTTGGATCAATTAGCATTATTTCTGAAAATGTAAATTTACATTTAGATATAAGTAAATTATGCTGATTTCATATTAGAAACTTGCACTGGTGATTTTAATTCTCACTAGGTGTCTCATCCCTTTAGTTTAATTCTAAATTTGAGCTATGCTTAGTTTTTGGGACTTAAAGTCACACATGTCCCCACTATTAAGCATTGATAAACCAGCTCATTATTCAGATGGGTTACCTATTAGTAACAACAGGTATGGTAAGCAATTTGAAGTCTGCGTGCCAGACTTAGCAAAGCTTAGCAAATAACAATGCTTAACAACTCATTTATTCACCCTAATCACATGTTTGATTGGTTCATTGGTTCATTGGTCACATGATCAGAAGAAGTCATTAGAATACCAATGTTGAACTGACCCTTGAAGGTTTGGCATTTTGCCCTTCATAATATTTCAGTAGATGAAACAAGTTATTAGGTTGAACTGCATTAAGTCTTGGATACATGACAATTCATGATTTCGTTCTATTAAGATGGATTTAATGATGTGGGACCCTTCATGTGTACATGAAGATAGTGGCAAAAAATGTTCAACTCCATTGGCATTGCCATTTAGGGATATTACTCATATTAGATATTAATTTTGACCATACCCCTTAAAATGCAATGGGAAAGTTCAGTCTCTGGAAATGACCTTTTGTATTAGATTGTCCCCTGCCACAGATGGCCAACAGTTTTAATGCATATAATTATGGATTTGAATGAATGTATATTCTGTCATTTGATATAGTGAATCTGAATCTTATTTTGTTGTATATCACTTTTCAGAAGGTTCATTTTTGACAAACTTTGATTTATTATCATTGAAAATTTGTGGTCTGAACATAAAACATATTTAATTTTTTGTCAGATTTGAAACTTTGACAGTAGGATTCCCCATTGTTAAGTGGATAAAGTCCTGGAATGCAACATTGTTATAAGCAAGTTCAATTTTGAGTTGCACTGGATTGCAACATTGGAGTTTGCTGTTTCAAACTCTAGTTACACTATCATATTCACTTTTAATCCAGTACCTTTAGGAAAGGCATGAACCCCCTTATGGCTCCAACCATGTAATTAAATAGTTCCACTACTATTCTTGAACAAGGATGATTTTGGCATTAAATAACACACAAAGGTTCATAGACGATTAAACAATAAAACCAAACTGAAATGCTGACTAAAAGTGGTTGAAGCAGTGAAATATTTCAAGCTGGTAGTTACATAAGGAAATGTAAATAGACAAGCAAGATATTTAATTGACTCATATAAGTGACTTTATATATCATCATTACCATCATGTGCTGCTAGCATAGATTTTTCTCTCTCTTTCCATTTGTCCCTATCATCCATCACTTCTGGCAAATCTAGAATACATCCGATATCCATACAGAACTGTTGTAGATACGTTTTGTTGGTTGGCCAACCTCCATAGGTTAACATCACTTATGAGTTAACCCTTGCTTCTCGAGCAGTGTTCTGTATATCTTGTTAATCTTATTTAGATGGTTTTTGAGATTGGAGGTAGATGGCTGCACAGCTGTGGTTTTGTGAGATGTTGGTTACATGATTTGTTCAATATCACTCGTAGCATTCTTGTGCAGTTCCCATCAAGCTTTTTCTCTATAGACTTGGTCAGCATCCTTGAGGTGCATCCATACAGTAAAATTGATACAAACACTGCTTGGAAGAAACTACATTTCATTTATCAGTGAGGTCAGACTTCCATATGATCAATAATTTATTGATAGCAGTCTATGCTTTTGCTAGGTGCATATTGATGTCATTTTCAGTTGATGAGATGCTGCTACCAAGGTATGTGAACTTGTCCACTAATTTCAGAGAACCACCATTTGCTATTACTTTATATATAATTCATATTATATTACTTTGTATATAATTTATATTATTATTATTAGGTCTTTTGTCTCTAGCTTCACATATTTAGGTACAATAATGTATATGCATGTAGCTGCAAATATAACAATGAGTATGTATGTGTATAGGTATTATATATATATATATATATATATATATATATATATATACTGTGGGTTTTAGTATATGTCTGTATGGGTATGTGTGGGCAAAGGTGTAGCAAATATGAATACATGTATGTGCATATAGCATTATCAAGCAAAGTGTCCCCTCTACCATGATTGCTCAAAAAGTAAATAAAAGTGACAATACAAGTGTATTCTGGAATTGGTTTTGTTTTCTTTCTTTCTCTTGAGCTGTCCTATGGCTTATACAATTTTGACCAAAACCAGCAAATTTTCATCTTTTTTAAAAACAAAGTTAAGTGGGGAGTGACATTGGATAGCTAGAGGTCAATATTGCCATATATATATATATATAACTGTATAGTATGATTTAGTCTTACCTATGGAAATGTATGTTAATAACTCAAAGCTAAGTTATGCATAACACTCAAATCATGAGTGATTTCTATTTCTATTTTAAAATCTAGTGAATTAATATCAATATATTGACCAAGCAAAAATAAATGAAACATAATCTCACAATTGAAAAATAAAAATAATCTAATAAGAAATAGAAAATATGGTTTTGTGAAGTAAATATAATTATCATACTTTAGAGAAAAATGTTAACTTCTTAGATGGGTATTTCAATTTATAATAAGTCTAATTTTGACAGTTCATGAAAAGGTTAAGGTTGATAACAACACTACTGAAACCAAGAATAATTATAAAAGCTATCAAGAAAAAAATTGCATGTAAATAGAGAAATCAGCTTATCAAAAAACCAAATTGAAAATAAATAAAAAAACATTTACTAATTTTAAATCTTATTTTTGCTAATAGCCTGTTTTTTATTTCTTTTTTATAAGTTATTTTTAAATCAAGATATGTAAATTAACCAACTCCATTAGGAAAAAATTGATAACTTTATCGAGATATATTGTGAGGTATGCAAAAATTTGTTTTAGAGAGAGGAAGAAAGTTTTTGTGAGATTTTACTTATAACTCAAACCCAGGTAAACACAATCTTTCTCTGTCATATATTGATAGAAGTTGGGAGACCTGGGTTCAATCCCAGGTTGCGTCATACCAAAGACTTTAAAAATGGAACTTGATACCTCCTTGTTTAACACTCAGCAATATAAGGTATGTATCAAAGGTAAAATAGAGCAATCCAGAGACAGGAGTAGCACCCTTACCTACATCTCAGTGTCATAGCTATTGAAAAAGGACCCTTCTGATCACCCTTGACTACAGTCGCCAACTTTACTTTACTTATATATATATATATATATATATATATATCAGTTGTGAAAATTGATATCTGCTTGATAATTAGAAATTCCATTTTTATGGTTAGGATTCTGACACTCCTTGTATTACCAGATATATGTATACAAAAAAAAACTCTTTAAATTAACTTAATATTCATAAGGTTATACATCTTCTTTAATAAACTGATGTTTGTCAACTTTTATTTCCTGTGCAAAATGATAGAAATAGCATTCAGAAAAATTTAATGTCATTGAGATCATATCAGAATGGAGGATTTTTTCTTAAAGAGAACCCAGTGACCCAAGAGAGACTAGATTGTCTGTTTATAATAACCAACACTGGTTGTGTCAGGAGCTTTTCAGCTCTTTTTTCCATATATATATATAGATACATATATATATATATATGTGTGTATATACTTAATCTAATAGTGAACACGGTGGCTTATTCTGTATGATTGTTTGTCCATAACCTCTGTTATGATAAAACTGAGTTGAAGATATATGACAAGTCAGGTAAGAAGGTAAATGACAACCGACATACCCTCACTCTTCTGTTTGAACAATACAGTAAAATTAACTTAGAAATACTATGTTAGGCAGAGTTCACAGGTGCTATCCTGATCCTTGTTAGAAGGCAAAAATAATTCCACCATTTTTATGGGTAATATACCAGTTAAAAATTGATTTTGGAAGATAATTTTACAACAAGAATTCAAGTTTGTGGGCACCTTGACAAGATATAATAGTTGGCAAGTTACTCTCAAAGAGCAATTGCCATTGAATTATGTGTTTGAGTTGCACGGAATGCTTCATACTTATGGTTTCATGCTCAACAAAGTTAACCTAGGCAAATTATAATCAAGGTACCCACATACTCCTAGCTTTGTATCAAATAAAGCTAAGCTAAGTAAATAATCATATAGGTACCCCCATATCACTAGCCTTGTATCAAATGAAGTTAAGCTAAGTAGATTATTATCTGGATACCACATACTCTAGGCTTTGTACAAAACAGAGCAAAGTTTAGCAAAGCTAAACTTTATAAATAACACCAGTAATAATCATTTTGCACAATTTGAATTACAACAAACTTTCTTTTGAAATCTTTAAAATATACCCTTTACAATATTTTGATTTAAAATTTTTGGATTCAACTTTTCTCCATGAAAAGCCAATATTTCATATGGTATAACCAATAACTACCAATCCCTTTCTCTTCTCATACAGCTAGTCATTGGTCATTACATGGTTCCAGTGGGAGAGAAGAATTCCTTGCCTGAATATGAACTAATATGACAGAGTGCCAATATAATACCATGGGCAACATAACTGGTAATGGATTATTGCAGAAGATTTGGATTTATATCTTTCTAAAGAGTGTTAGAATGAATATAAATAACCTTAGCAGAAAATCAAATGCAGTTGACAGATTCGGTTTTCAGTGTTGATTATCATAATACAAAGTTAAATTCCAAGATCACTCTCCCTGTTACAAGTTGTGTGTGTATGACTAAATGAAAGAAACAGATGATTCAACAAGTCATTTCTTTTGCATTTTCACAATCTATCAGTAACAAGCATTTAACTATATATTTATGTGTAAGTAAAGTTAGTGACCGAACTCGAGGGTGACCTGAAGCCTCACTTTTCAAAAGCTACTACACAGAGTTGTAGGGGAGGGTACTACTCCATTCCCTTGGATTGCTCCACTTTACCCTAAATCTTTACCTTATAATGCTGAGTGTTAAGCAAAGGTGGCATCAAGTACCATTTTTTGAGTC
Source organism: Sepioteuthis lessoniana (assembly GCA_963585895.1). NCBI lineage: Eukaryota > Metazoa > Mollusca > Cephalopoda > Myopsida > Loliginidae > Sepioteuthis > Sepioteuthis lessoniana. The sequence goes on along the minus strand of OY757911.1, from coordinate 75,209,174 downwards.
TTTGGTATAACTCGACCTGGGATTGAACCCCAGTCTTCTGGACAATTGGCAAACACTCCACTCATTAGGCCAAAGAGTAGAGTGTATACTATTTACCAACCCCTCCGCTCGGGCAGGATATGACACAAGGTCAATTTTTAAGCGGAGTTTAACAGGGTTGAATTCAGAGTTTTCCTTCTCCTAGACTAGTTGCCTAACCAAGGCTGAAGAACCTAGTCTGTCCTACCATTTACCCATAGCTGGGGGGAGAATAATTGGATTCCTACCTTTCCCAAGGGTATTAGTGCTATGGGAAATGCAATCAGTCTCGTCCAGGATTTGAACTCATGTTGCTGTGTCCATTTCCTAGGACGATAACAACTACACCACGGGCAAAGAGTAGAGTGTATACTTTATTATATGTTAATGAAGGTGGATCAAAACTGTTTTCACATTTTTAGTCTGCTGGAATTATTTTATAAGTAGAGGGAATTGCATACTCTGTACATTAACATTTTTGATATAGTTTCTTGCGTTTTTGATCACATTTACATGATAAAAAGTATTTCTATAGAAATTGTTTTCAACAAATCAATTTAATCCATAAATGGGACCCTAACAAGTACTACCACTGTAGGTCAGAGAGGACCTGAGAGTAATAAAGGGATATTCCACACAAGTCATAGGTTTATGTTAACCCCTTCAAAACAAATTTGACTGTTTTTGTCATTCTTAAAACTGCCACAAACTGAACTGATTTAAAAATTGACTTTGGGTTGGTAAATACATATAGCTTAAGGGAGAATAGTTGGATGAATACATTTTTCAAGGATATTTGGATTATGTGACATGCAAACAGCCTCATCCATGTCCTATGACAATAACTATTACAATATGAGTGCCTCCTATATATATATATATATATATATATATATATTGTCTACCAGCTTTCTTTGAGCTTTCATGCAAATTTTGGCATATCTGATGCAAAAATGAATGCTTGGATCCAAAACCCCAAAATGTTGCTCTCTACATGAAAATATTTCCATATCATAACTTTAGCCTTATCAGATCCCTGATATCTTTATTCTTCTTTAACAACAGACCAGTAATTTAAATCAATACTTGAGAGAATTTCTATTGGACCCAACGAAACTATTTAAAGCCGGAAGAAAAATATGTTCCAAGCATAAAAAAAAATAGTGATTCACTATATATAACCATTAGAATCACTGAAGCTTGAGAAATAAAACAATACTAATACCTTTGGGCAGGGCCCAATTGGTATCATACATATATTAGAGCGTTGTTGCATACCTGTAAAGCCAAGAGTAGATTATACTGTAGTAATAGGCTCCCTTGGGGCACAAATCAATTGGTCCAATTGGCTTAAGACCAGACACTGTCATTATACATGTAAAACACACATCTCATATAAATAATCTTTAAAAGATTAATTCATGACAATATATATTTCCATTAATCACATCATACAAAAAAAAATTCAAATAATCAAATGAAAAATACTTGTTCCTGGAAAGGACCAGTTTTTATTGGAAGCACTTCTTATGTGCCCATTTTACATGCAGTATTATTTAAACTGTTCAGTTACAAAGTATTCAAATTATTTATTCTCTTTTCTTTTTCTCCATTGTTTTAAAAACTGCTTTCATCTATTTTTTAGTTATTTACTCCCACTGAAATATAAATTAACAAAAAAAGAGATAAGCTCGCTAACATTTCCGAAAGTTCACAAGTATATCACCAGAAAATCTTTGTGTGTTCAGGAAAAAAATTACTTTGTGCAAAAAGTCTGTATTTTTTGTGTTTTGTTTTGCTTATTTATTTATCTATTTTCTTCAATTTCTTTCTTTTATTCTTCTCTTTATTCTTGTGGGTCAGTGGTTGTCTATCTGCCTTTCATCTATTTTTCTTCTCTTTCTTATGTCACATGTGACTTGCTTCTTTTTGTTTTTTCTCTTTTTTTTCCTCACATTGTATCTGCGTGAAACCTTTGATTTTATAGGTACCGTTATTGAATGAATGAAATATAATCCAGTGTATCAAAAAATATTGTCACTTGATCCTGATCACAGCAAAGGCACAAAAAAAACAACACTTGTTCATCTCCCAATATTACATTTTCATTGGACCAGTCTAAAAAAAAAAAGATATGGTGTGGCTTTGCTCAGATGATGAAGGAAAGAAGATATTATTTCATTTACAAATCATCAACCCCGCCCCTAACTGTAGAGGGCAGTTTTCTAAACTGCTCATCTCTGCTTCAATTATCAGTGTCAACTATGTAGAATTTGTATCTGTCAAAGTCTCACATGACCACTTCTCACCAATAAACAAGCCCCCACATGTTTCCCAGGTTTGCTTTAGTAATGATGAACTTGGACTTGTGACCAGCAAATTACACCTCCAAAACATCCACCATCCAGAATACCAAGGGTGGCTAAAGCTATTCTATCATATATTAATCTGCATGATTTGTATTCCGAATTTTAGACAAATTAAATAAAAATAATACTTCTGTCACTTTAGCATGTAAATTTAGTGTTTTCTGGGTTCATTTTTTTCTAAGTGGCTTGAATGTTGAAATGTGTTTCTTATAGTATAAGCAAAATATAATTGGAAAGGTAGTGTCCTAGGCATTTGTGCCTTCTTTCTTATATGGCTGGGATATATTATTATACCTGTTGTTTGAGGACGGATCTGATAGAGAGTAGAAAGTACCAGAATTATGTTAGGAAGTAACTTCAGTTCTTTCTTTGTTTTTAGATTTTAAATACAATATTTCTTTCAAATTTAATATTCACATATTCTTTAGACTGTTAAATATCTTCTTTTCTCTTGCAGAATTTGAAATTACCATATTTTTTATCTCATTAATGTGATCTACCATTTATACAGAGTAACTTGAATGTTAAATAAATAAATCCTCATTTTGTTCTGAAAGATAGATAATACATCAAAAGTTAAAACACAAATATAAAGTTTCTCTGAATTCTTTTTTTAAAAAATGTAGGGAATAATATTTAGTTGTAAATAAATTAATTCTGATTTCCTTTTTTTTTTCATTAACTTTTTCTGTTTAAATCTAATTAAAACTTCTTTTCAAAAGTTCCATTAACTCATTAATTCTATGTTGGTTTGTTTATTGGGAGAAAAAGAAAAGAAAAAAAGTTTTTCATTAATTACAGTATCATGTAATGTTCAAATTTTTCTAAATGTAGGCTTTATTTATTTTACTTTTTTGTTTTATTTTATAATGGTTTTTTATTGTTTCATGATATTTTTTCAATTTCTTTTCTAGTTTTAGATATTTTTACCTCATTTTGACGAGTCAGGAATTAATGAAGAACAATCTATTAAGGCTTGTTAATTAATACCATCATTAACAATCTTATTTTTATGAATTGCATGATGCTGTATATAAATAACATTGCAGAGGGGAGGGATAATTACATAAAATACTTAATACATAATTATTGATAATACAGTTGTATGTTTATGATTGATCTGCCAAACATATTGACTTGCAGCCACACTATATCAATGATGCTGTTACAATTTCAGAAGAAAACAGGTTTTTACAGAGTAAAGTAGATAACTGAATGCCTTTGGTTTTGAATCTAAAATTTTCCTTTCTCTTGGATGGTTTTTCTAACAGAAGTTTCTTCTACATAATTGAAAAGAGAAGAGAATGGTTCTTCTCTTTCTCAAAGGCATTGGTGTGTAGTGAAACATGAACTCAGCTAATCAAGATATTTCCTAAATTAATTACCATTATGCTATGTGCATATCTTGATTGTATCTTCTTTTTACTTTTCTAGAAACTACAACAGGAGCGTTGAGCATCAAAGTTATTAATATAGAGATGGAGTCCATGATCCAAGTTCAAATCTTGTATAAAGCTGTTTGCATTTCACTTCATGCCAACACAAAGAAAAAGCATGAATCTATCTGTTCTGCCAGCTATGGTTAAGTAGTAGAGCAGACTGGGTTCTTTAACCATGGTAAAGCAACCAGTCTATGAGAAGGAAAACACTGAATTCAAACCAGCTTTACTTTGCTAAAAAACTGGCTTTGTGTAACATTCTGCTTACAACAGAGCATTAGGGTTTATAGAAACTACAATAGGCACAAAGTAACGAAAACAACATCACACAGAGCAGCCTGTTTTCTGCTACTATATGCTATTTTTTTCTCTACAGAGTAACCTTCATTGACAATGCATTTTTCTTCATTGATGTACAAAAGCCTGTAAATCACATCTGCCCAAAATCTAGATGACCCACCTTATGACAGCTTCAATACTGGTATCCTTGATGAGAAAATGTTTGAGCTACCACATTTGTACAATTGACCAGATCATAGCATTCTTTATTTCATGGGTTCACAGTCATTTTAAACATTTCTTGTCACTCACATTACTTTCACCACTGTTGACATATTACTTTTCAGCTAATTGTGTTCACATTCATTGTTTGGTCTTTGTAAATGCTCAGCAAGTGTTAGTAAATGTTAATGCATAAAATTTTTTTCTTATTGAGGAATTCAATGCTTTCATGCCATTTTGTCAAATTGCAACAAAGATTCTATCAGTAAATCGGAAAAAATATTGCTTATTATGAAAAGGTTCAACCTCTACAGCCATACCACCCACATTTAATATTAAGGTACAACAGAATCAAAAAGCAAGCATTATTTTCATATTTATCCTCTTTAAGTGTGACATGCAGGCTCTTATTGCTTGTTGACCAAAAAAATGTTTTCACTTAACTTTGAATTTTTTGAAAATTTAAAATGTAAATACTGAGGAAAATGAAATGGAGTTTACTTGAGAGGTGTACAGCTTCATTTTTTTTTTAAGCCAAACTATCCAAACTATCTCTCGAGATTTAAGACATTCCTGAAATCTAAACATGTTTAATCATTATCAATTAAAACCTTAAGTGATACCCAATACTACTATCACTCATAAATAAGAATTTGTAAGCAATAATCTATAAAAACTTAATTTACTTTTAAGGCAGGATGTAATTATTTCTAGTGATAAATTATGCCATGAAAACAGTTATCATTAGATATTATTTATTAACAAACCTTCTTCTGAAATAAAAGTTCTTCTTCTTATGATAATTATTATTTTCATCATCATCTCTGTAATGAAAACAGGACAAGAGATTCTGTCGAGTAATCTTTTATTTAATTAAGAATCTTACTACACGTCTACTTGACAAGCGGAAATGTTCAGCTTTTATAGCTTGGATTATCAAAGAGGAGATAATCCATATTCACAACAATCTCGATGAGGCTTTTCCACAAATTATGATTGTTGGTTTTCAATGAAGTCTAATTGACATCAAATTTCTGCAGCTGTTCAGAACTTATCTAAGTATTCTGGCTAATCTCAATACTGCTACGATCTGTATAGTTTTGATTCTTCTGATCATCTTCAGTTCCTCTTGCCTCTTTTTCAGGTTCTTGGGGTTTGATCCAAGAGTATCCCTCTGGGAATTGTATCATTATTACCTTCATGTTGTATGAATTTTTCAGCTCACAAGCAAGGTCCACATATTTATGTAGTTTTTCACTTTTCTTTACTTTTACTCTGTCATTTGACAAGTTCCTTTTTTCTTGTTGATTATAAATTGGTTTAATTTTCTGGTTGCAACTGGGAGATATGTTTGCATCTTAAAATCCCAGTGAAATTTGTGTGTCTCACTTTCCAGGACATATTCTAGTTTGTTAATATATACCATTCATCTGTATAGTAAAAGTTTAATCTCATGCACAATTCTTTTCCTACTCAGCAGTGCCCGCTCTTGTGGTCTCTTGGTGTCAGTTTGCAGCATACACTTCTTCTTCTTCTCATCATCACCAACTATATATCAATAAAACTATCATTTTTTTGTGTGTGTATATAAGTCAGTGAAAACAGTACATTCTGGTGGGATTTTAATTAAAGCAATACATTTAAATTTCTCCAAATCAAAGAACAAAGCAATTTCAAGAACAATTTCTAGCTGAATGATAACTTTCTCATAGTTCTAAAAGTAATTTAATCACCCAAATTGTTGATATAATGGGGATAACTAGGAAATGTTGATTAAACAGAAAGCACCAATATAATCATGGATTGATGTTATAATGTATGCATAGCTTGTCTAGTTTAATATAGATAGATAGATATGAAGTCACTGATATGGAATGTAGATATTGACTTATATTTATGATTTTCTAATCTCACTGTCCTTGTGTATATTCATAAACTATGCCAATGATCCCTTTCTCCAAATATTACAAAAAACAAATTCATACTTTTTCTTCTGAAGTTTACTCAAAAATATGACTCATCTTAAAAACACACTAAAATTTGCTTCTAAATATTTTTTCTATAGATTTGAAAACATGTAACTAAGCAAAGAAAAAAAAAATTAAATACACAAAAGTTAGACAAAAAAAAAAGAGTAAATGAAATGATAAAAGTAAATTTAAGTTTTTGAGTATTGGATATTATTTGAAAATCTTGAAAGCACAATTTGATACAAGTGTCTTATTGAGACAAGGCATCAAGTGAAAGATTTCAGATCATAAAAGTGATTAATTGATCATCTATATTATGATTTGATTTTTGTTTGCTGATATCTTAAATATATTCATCCCTCACAGTTTATTTATGAAAAGTTCATTTTCTTCTTAACAAAAGATGCCAGGATTTTTTTTTATTTCTAGTGGAATATCATACAATTAAAACAGATATTATTAAATATTCTTTATAAACACATATTCTATAATACTGACATTCTGATGGCAAAAATATGAACATGTAACTGTCCAAAAATAAGTAGTTCTCCTATACAATTTTAATTTTGATGCAAGTGACAACACCATCCAAGTCACTTGATCACTCATGTTCAAATACAGGGCAAGACTGTTTGCATTTTAGTTCATGTTAATCCTCTTTTCTCTTTTTAATTATTGGATGTGCAGCTGTCCTAAATAAAACAAATCTCAAGAAAGCTCTTCCAATAGAATGCTCCATCTTTACAGTAGAAACCCATGCAATAGACCAAGCTCTCAACATCATCTCGAAGAACACACAAGAAATTTATCCCATTCTTAGACTCACTCTCTGTCTTACTAATATTAAGTAATACAAAACTTGAGAACCCCCATAAACTATTGAGCAGACTTGACTCAATGTCAAACTCTCAAGAAATCCTAATATGTTGGATTCCAAGCTACATTGGAGTGGGAGGAAATGAAAGAGCCGGGTTGGCAGCTAAATCGGCCTTAGATTGGTCCCCTGACAAATTCAAGATTCCATAGACTGATTGGAAACCCAAAATCAATAAATTCCTTCATGCAAAATGGCAATAATGCTGGAATGATAACATCCACAATAAACTCTTCAAGATCCAGCTCACTTTGGGAGAATGGAGTTGAGCTTTCAGAAAATTGAAAAGAGAACAAGTCACTATATCCCGATAGCACATTGGTCACACAAGGCTAACGCCCTCTTTTATACGCAAACAGGAACAACAAGTGTTTGACATGTCAAATGCCTTGCATCATTTAACATGTTCTCATAGAATGTAGAGTTTTTGCTCTCATCAGAAAGCATTTTTTCAAAGTAAATAGTTTGAGCAACTTGTTTGAGAATGTCAACATGGATGATGTTCTGTACTTCTTGAGAGAGACCGGGTTTTACCAAAGAATATCATGAATAGACAGAGTTAACATGTTAATTTGACCACTCCCTAAGTACTGGATATTGCGTGGCTCCAGGCAGATTAACATGCCGTAAAAACCCATCAACTAAAAATTAACTGTTCATTCACAAATCACATATGTATAAAAAGGACCTGGCATTAGATAACCAACAAAGGTTGATATGCCATTAAACCCTATCACTCGAGCAATCTAGTGTTGTAGTTGGAAAGATTCTCTAGCTTTGTAGGCAAGTAAACCAAACTAGAAGAAGGAAAATTCAGAATTCAAAACAAGAAGTTGGTGTCCCTAGGATAGTCTGACTTTGTTTTCAGTCTCGTTCTGGAAACTCCTGAGGTATCATGGAGCCCAAATTGTACAGCAATTCTCCCTTCCTTTGGACAAATATTGTTGTGCAGATGAGTAATCAGCAACATCAAAACAACTGGTCTTCCCTTCAACTTTGTCCATCCAGTACTGTAGTGAGACATGGATAACAAACAATTTTTTTTTAGAGGTTCAATGATGTGGAGGTTTCTGAATCTCTGCTGTGTAGCCTAGAACAATCAGTGAAAGGCACTGGTATTTACATGAACTCAAATAAAATCTTCATTCATGTATTTTAATCAAGATAGTGCCATCCCCTGATTAAATGGCAAGCTTCTAAAATTAGTAGACCTGTTCAGATACCTTGGTTGGTAGAAATATCTCATTTACTGAAAATTATAACATATGCATAAGTAAGGCATGGACTCCAATGAATATGTTATCTACCACAAGGAAATCTGATCTCTGATTTTGGTTTAGTTTGGAGTTATGGCATATCAACCATTGTACATTATTAAAAGGCCAAATCCTCTTTATATACATATATTGAATATCACCTATTGAAAAAAAAATGTCTTTTTCATTTTCAACCTTTTTATAAGCTGTTTTCATTATTTTCTTTATACTGTATGTACTAGAGAAATGAATAACTTTGTGTAATGAATGACCCATAATTTTTAGTCACACAATGGTGTTTTTTTATCATATAGGTTAGGTCTAAAAAAGGTTGGCTCCTATGTTTCAAATTCATATCTTGTGTAATAAACAACTTCTCGTTTTTGAGGTCAAAAATTGGTCTTAGAAAGTTTTTCTTTACACGAGTACATATGGTTTCGTTGGGTTGGGCTTTATCGCATATAAATCACAGTAAGTTGTTAAATGCCAATTCATTTATATATATATATATATATATATATATATATATATATATATGATTTTGGTTTGGTTTTATGGCATATCAACCATCAATGACTGATGTTAAATATTACTATATAATATTTAACATCAGTCATTTGTAAGCACACAGTTTGTTCTATTTGATCCATAAATAGGACCCAATCAGGTGCTACCTCACTGGGTCAGAATAGATCTGAGAGCAAAGGCAATGAATGGTTACTTTGCATTATCCAAATCTCAAAGGCTAAAGCCTCTCTATCAGTTGGTTTAATGTCATACCCAGTACACTCATTGGGAAAGGGTCTTACTCCTCTGCAGAGATGCAGCCTGAGTGAGATCTCTGATCAAAGAAAATGTGAATTCTTTGAAGATATAGTTGTACATCGTGCCTTCAATAAGTTTCCAGACTTTTTTGTACAGGCATTTATTATAGACTCTAGAAAATTTGGATGTTATTGCTATATGTCTGATGAGATGACTGACCAATTTTTATGATTTCAGGTTCAAATGAACAGCTACAGCAGGAATTGGAATACACCCTACTAAAGCCTGATTGTCACAGCTGGTGAATTTCAAAAATGCAATCTGGAATTTAGAAGAACAATATGCAATAAAATTATGTTTTAAACTTGGAAAAAATGCCATGCGATGAAAGCTGGATCTACTGCAATGACCCAGAGACCAAGAGACAGAGTTTCCAGTGGATGCATGCTGGCTCTCCCGGACCCAAAAGGCCAGACAGAGCAAATCCACCCACAAACTTTTGATGATCCCTTTTTTTGACAGCACTGGCATGATCTAGATGCACTGGGTTCCCACTGGACAGACAGTCAACAAGCATTACTATGTTGAGATTTTAAGGGAGTTCAGGAAGAGATTCCGTTGGAAGAGACTGTGGCACTACGTGCAGTTAAATATTTAATTACTGTATAAAAATTGAAATATATATATGAAATTTAATGTGCATCTCAAAAACAAAAGGATCCTTAAAATAAGTATCTTTTTGTTCAAAGCTTGTATTGACCTGGGGGAGCTGGTTGATTGTTTCTGAGGGTCAGTTAAGTGTGGGACACTTGTTTTTGGTTTTGAGGGTTGACGGGTTTTGTTTAGTTTTCATTTTGACAACTACATCCGTCGATCATAATGATAGGAAGGGTCATTTCGTGCAGCGTATTTTTCTGGTCCTTGTTTGGAAGATCAATGTCAAAAAGGAGATTTAATTATAAATAAACGTGAGCTGGGCACGGCTCCTCCAGTCGGGTGAGGCTGGGAGTTTTTGGTTCAACCCCATTATTGTTCCCATTGGTCAAAGCATCTATGAAGGGTTTTCCTTGTGCCTTCCGGCAATAAAAATTCAAAGTCCCAGACTTTTAGAGATATTAGAATCATACAAACCGCATCTAATTGTCACATTTCTCTCTCAATATTCTTCTTCTGTTAGCCAGGAAAGCAAACATTGTTGCTTTATTGTCTCTCAAAAGTGCTTCAATAAAACCATTTTTGTTAAATTTTTAGCAACGTGTTTTTCTGTTTATTATTTGAGTTGCTAGACAATCTAGCCACTCATATTACCTACCCATCAGAAGAAGATCCGGCTGAATTGCATCAACCTCCCTTCGTAGATCTTTCAAACACAGCGTGGGCATGAAAGGGCTTGACTAAAGCAAACAGTTGGAAACAAATGTGGTAGTCACAAACACAACAGCTACAACAAGTACTGTGACTAGTAGTCACACCACATTGGGCTCCGTAACTAGCATAGGACCACAAGGCCAGCACTCTTCAAATCGGGTCACCAGGACAATGCACCAGTCCACAACTCCATCCTTGTCACAGACTATTTGACCAAGATGGGCATCAAGACAGTTCCTCAGCCTCCCTATAGTCCAGACCTTGCTTCCTGTGACTTGCTTATTCCCTAAGCTCACAGGCTGTCATTATGAGACAATTGAGGAGATTAAAGAGGCTGTGACAAAGGTCATTGACACGCTCACAGAAGAGGACTTCGATAGGGCCTTCCAGAAGTTGTTGGAATGGTACAAAAAGTGCATTGCAGCCGTATGAGATTACTTCGAAGGGGACTAGAATTTCATGTGTGTACTGTCAATAAAAGTGCCCATAGGAAAAAAGTCTGGAAACTTATTTAATGATCCTCGTATCAGTACAACAGTATGGTTACATGACTTGCCTCTTATGAAATACTTGGAGAAAAAGCTAGACAGGAACTAAACAAGGATGCTGCATTCTGTTTAAAGTAGTACCTTCTGTCTCACAAAAAATCCAAGTAAAATAAGCAAAACATGCTGAGCACTGCTGGAGAAGTAAGTACAAACTTATCAGTAATGTTCCCTAATGGACTCCTTCATTGTTGCCGAACCAGCAGAAACTTACATTCATCAGTTCTGTGTAGACCTTGGATGCCACTTAGAAGTCTTACTTAGATTAGGTTAGGTTTCTTTGTTTAATGGCATATCAACCTTTGTAGGTTATTTAATGCCAAAGCCATTCTCCTAGAAGAATGGTAGTGGTACTATTTAACCCATAGCTGGGAGGATAAGGCGGTTCATACCTTTCCCAAGGGTATTTGTCTGAAAGTGAACGTAATAGCACAACTGGAGTTCGAACTAGCTTACTACGATTTTGCAGTCCATCGCTTTAACCATTGCACCACAAGGACACCCCCTCTTACTTAGAGTGATGACTGGTAGAGATAGATGGTGAGAGGGAATCCATGCAGTCACTATGCCTTCACAATGATGATCCTGTTTTGACTGTGTAATGTCTCATAAGAAATAATTAAATTCTGGTATGTTTGTTTAAGAATAAAAATTTCCATAGAATAGTGGTGCTAATATACTTATTAGTAATACTGTCTATTCATATTCAATAAAACATTTTGGCTGCTGCTCAATAAACCTTACATTCTCTTCTTATCAGTACTGTTTAAAACTTAGGGACTCAGTATTTGCATTTTATCCACAACAATAAACTCAACATAATGACAAAAATATTATTATAATCTTGTATATAGTTTGGCATTTATATTTTAGAAAGATAATGAATTTTGATATCTAATAAGAATATTAAATAATTTTTTGATTTACCTTTATAGTTATCTCTGCATAAATCTATCCCTAGTGAGAGTTGGAGCAAATATTAAAGTTTGTTCTTTGGCCTCCAATCTTTTCAAGTAGCTGGTCAATGTATTTTACCAAAGTTAGCAAGGCCTCAAATCCTTGGGATCTTAGTCGGTCATTTTTTCTTTCTTTCTTTGTTTTTAGAGCCATCATAATTAGATTTTTAAAAATTCTCTATATTTTGTGATAGGATTCTTCAAATTAAAAAAAAATGATTTTGCCTTTCATAGAAAAAAGAAAAGTAATAGCTTTTGCTTCTACTTACATCCAAATACATTTTTACAATGTTATAATAATTTAATTTTTATGTTGATGTTACTATAATGCAGCAAAAATGGAACAGCATTAAAATGATCCTAGAAAATAAAGTAATTTCCAATCCAATTTGCAAGGAATTAATAATAGTGTAAGACCTGCATCTGTGCTCTCCTTAGTCGTTTTATCTTCTCAAGGGAAATGAATATTAAATTCTAATCATTTCCCTTTATTTACTTGCAACATATCTGTACATAGGATGCTACTTGATACTGTCCTTAATGATCACCAAAGGCAGCCTTTAAGAAAATGATATCAAAAATACACTTTGTTTCAAATTATTTTATATTCTATAAAATTTTATGAAAAATGAAGGAAACAAAGAATTGAATAGTTTTTCTTTTTATTCACGTGCAAACTGATCAATGGAATCATATTTAAAGAATATAGGAAACTATCAAACAAATCTCAGGGACTTGTACTTCACTTGAGAGTGCTTGTACAAAAAAAAATATTTGTGCAAAATTTTGAAATCTTTATTCTTTGTTCATCAAAAACTATCCAAGAATATTTGAAACCACAGTAGCCAAACATTTTAGAGCATTTAAAGAACTCATCATGTAGAAGTCAAGAATCTTAAAATTAGAACTTTGATTTTGAAGCAATCTTCATTCTGCTTTGTTGACAATGAAGAATTTTTCTTTTGCTTGCTTTAACTATGAATAAGAGCCAGACAACAAATAGACATATTTAAAAAAATCTCAGTAGTTTTATGATCTTATCAATTTGCTGGGTGTGTGTGTGTGTGTCTATTATTACATCTATTGTCATATGGCATCATAAAGTTAATCTTTATTCAATTTGTGAATACTAAACAGCAAAGATAATAACTAATTAACTTGAAATCAGAGTAATCAGTCTCTGAATTCAACAAAATTTCAAATAACAGACAGAAACTAAAATCAGTCATCTCAGTCTTACAACGTTATCATAGAAATTATATAGATCTTCTTTATTTCCTTGATGGAGTCTTTTTTTGATTAATGTTTGAATATTATTTGTATCAAAGTCAAAACAATTCACAGAGTTCCTCTTTTCTTGTCTCATGTTATGTAACTGAGTTCTGAAAACCTAAATTTTGATAAATAACCCAAAATACTCAGCAAGATCACCCATTACACTGTAAATTGGAATGTTTATATCTAAAAGGGATTATAAAACTCAAAATTGGAATTTTCATATATAAATAATTCTTGTGCCATGATTTACTATATCAATGAAATGACATGGCAGGAAGGCAGCAATTGTCATAAATCAAACCCTATAAATGTTGGCCAGTGAGTCAAAGAGAAAGAGTAAAAAGAGTGTCTGACACTATCTTAGATACAGGATAAAAGTTTACAGTAATCAAACCATATTTCTCCATCAGAAAATACTAAAATTTACTCTTGCCATTGCAACTTGCCTGAACTTCTTGTTATCTATCTCTCCAATGGCCTTAAAGAAAATATAACACCAAGGGTCCCGTTTAAAGAACAGGTAGTTGTTAATGAAGATGATTTGCTTCTCTTCATCATCAAATAGTTATTCCTTTATTCCATAATCTTTTGTGGCCAATGCAACACTTAGAGTATGATGATAATGATAAAATGATGGTTCTGGCTTTAGGGAGTCTGAGATTCATGCTTTCTAATAGTATAAGGATGAAATAATTGTGGAACATATTTCAAGGACGGAAACTATTCTGCTAAACCGCTGTCCAAATTTACATACTTGAAAATAATCCATCTTCATCTACTGACATCACTTTCTCATAGATCTGTTTACAGTTAGTTATTATTGAGTCAATGACAGCACAAGCACAGAAAATTTGTTGTTGCCCATGCTATAGGTCTATTTTATTCATGCCACTGATGTTTTCCAAGAGAAGGGCAAGTCATTATAGAACTGGGCTTTTATGTCACCCAAGGATTTGAACAGGATTTTGAACTGACTTAGAAACTCAATCTTCTGATTTTTCAACTCTAGCTTGCCAAGTTAGCCCTCTGTACCGAGAGGAAATTTGAATTCTGTTTTCTTTTACCTTAATCAGTGAGAGCCTAGTCTTAGTTTGATAACCAGTTGCTATCATAGACGAAATAGCAAATCATTTGCAGACCAGAGGAAATACATTTAAGGTAGTTTATTTTGTCATGCCCCTCAAAAAATTAAGTAAGATAAATAAAAATAAACCTTGCATCAAGTTTAAAAACTGAACAAAAATTCCAGACATCCAGACATGAATATTTTGAAGGAAAATCAAACTGACTTGGATGTAGTTGTAAACAAACACTTGAATCCAAAAATAAATGTTTTAACATCAATATAATAACAAAAGACTGAATTTTGGAAGGGCTGAGGAGACTGGTTTATTATAAAAACAACTTACAAAATCTTTCATATCAAATCACAGCCAAGAAGGCAAGACAGAGTACAACAGACCATGAAGAATACACAGTAGACAATGGAAGATACCAGTCAGCAATCAACCTAAAAATTCATATCACCCTAATCTACTAATGTATCAACATAGCCGACAGATAAACTACAGTTCAATGACACACATACAAAAATAACACAAGAATACCAGCAGATAAATATTCTCTCATAGACAGGCCACATAGTAAAACAAATAAAACAAGATTCTTGCTGAATAATTCATTATTATCATCAGTAAAATCAACCTCACACTCATATACAAGAGTTTCTTTCTATAAAACTTTTTCATTTGCATGAACATTCTCACTCACATACACCTGTATATAGAGAACTTTTATTTACAGTTTAAACATTGTATCAATTCCCACTTGGATAATAAATTTTCATTTTATTATTGTTTCAGTAGAATTGTTGTCACCTCTTATTTGAGTTATCTGGACCAAGTGACTTGCATGTCCTTTTCTGTTTATTGGCATTATTCCATAAATTAGTCAAAATAGTATCTTGATTCATGTTGTTTTCATTTCTGTCAATGCATTTTTCAGTTATTTGTTAATGGTAATCTCTAAATCTAGGAAGATCAGAATTATAGAAAAAAAAATGTTGTTTTCAAGTTTCTAAGAAAAAAATAATTTAAATTGATGTAAACAAAATGAATAGACTCTACATCCTCATGTCTCATCCTGAGACTGATTCAATCTGTAATCTATGGTTTCTGGTTGTCAGTGTCAGATTTTGTACAAGTAGATAGGTTTTATGGTCTTTATCCAAAACTCTATAAAAAGAAAAAGTTTAGAATTGTGTATGTTCTCAAATTGTTCACTTTTTTACAGGCTTCTTTCTCAACCCTATAAAAAGAGTTAAACTGATAAAGTGACCCTATAAAAAAAGGAAAAAACTTGTATGTCAACCCCATTAAAAGGAAGAAGTTTGTATGTTCTCAAATTGTTCATATTTTCACTGCCTTCTTTCTCAACCCAATAAAAATGATTAAACTTGTATGTTAATTCTATAAAAAAGAAGATACTTTATTTATTTACCTTCCCTCTCCAACATATGCAAGATGCAACACAAAGTCAATTCTTACAGCTGGTTTGAATCAAAGTTTTCTTTCTCCTGGACTCGCTACCTTAACAAGGCCCTGCTAATTACATATAGCTGAGTGTGAGAAAAGACATATTAATGCCCTTTTCAAAGGCATTAGCAGAAAGTGAAAGCCAAATATCTTTGTCGAGGATTTGAACTTGAATCACTGATTTCATTTCTGACAACAATAACCATTAAAGAAGAAACTTGTATATAACTCAAATAAAAAATAAACTTGTAAGTTTTCTACACACAGTAACAACAAGTTCCTGGTTAATTTCTGTTCTATTTTGACCCTTGGTATACAAAAGATTTTATTACACCACCCATCTGTTTGTCCACTGTTTTATGGTGGCAACCATCTTTGTTGTGATATTATATATGCATGTTCTTATTATTCAGGATGTTCTGGCTTTTACCAGAAGTATAGCAAATTCTCTGTTGCTTTATGTTTATGGTTTTCATAGTGTTTTAATTCTGGTAAAGCTATGCTTTTCTGTAGTTTACTTTTTGAACATCTCTAGTAGCTAAATAGACACTTTCTTGAGCATAAACCAGGTATGACAGACCCAGCATTAGAAAAAAAATGGAACATTTTTTAAACCTATTCCTAAAACAGATACTTTATTGTTCTTAGAAGTGTAGGATATTTAGAAATGAAATTGCTACCATATCACTCAACATTTGACCTAAGAATAAAGTATAAAACTTCTTTACTCAAAGAACATTATACCAGACATTAAATTATTGAACTAAAGCCAAGGTTTACACTCCTAATGCTAGTGATTGGCCCCAGAGCAAGACCTGAATTGTGGTCATAGGAAGTGGGTTTGATAGGAGAAGACTGAGTCACTTTAAGTGAGAAAAAGGTACAGGGAGAAGAGAGTTAAAATACATAGATGATGGGAGGGAAGAAAAAGAACTTAGAAGAGAGAGCTGTGACATCTTTTAAGAGAGGACAATATATGAAGCAAAACAAACACAAGGAGTTGAGCCAGCTTGTTAAGGGGAAACCTTAACAACAAGACAGAGAGATGAGAAAAGAAGAGAGAGTAAAGATATAGTGAAATTTAAGACATAGAGAAAGAGATTAAAAAGAGTAAAAAGAGAAGAACTGGAATGGGAAAGGTGAAAATAAGAGGTTAATGGCTTCAGAGCTCACTGATCAAATTGAATAAATGGCTGGGTTTGCAAAGAAAGTTATTAATTCTTGAAAGCTGTAACTTTTCTTCATGCCAAATGTTAGCATTATGACATTCAATACAATCCATCATATGAGTATATGAAAATTTAAAATCAATATGACACTGTTTATGTACACAAAAGGAAAAGGGAAGGTGAGAAGAACATGTATATATAAAGAAAGCTAAATGGAAGAGAAGTTTATAAAAGAAAATAAAGATAAATAAAAAGGAATTGAAATTTAAAAAAATAATATAAAAAGGAAAAAAAAAGAGAAAACAGTCTTATAAGAGAAAGGAAAAAATGGAATAAGAAGAGACTGTTAGGAAAAAGAACAGAAATGGGGTGAAAAAGAAAGAAAATGGAACCAAGAGAAGAAAAGAGAACAGGGTAGATAAAGAAGAAGAAGAAGACAGAGAAGATACCTGGAAGAAGATTATGGGACAAAAAGGAAAAATAGAACTGGTGACAAGGAACAGAATGGATGGAAAATGGAATGGGGAAGAAAATAGGAGAAATAATAGAGAAAGAGAAGAAGCAGTTAAGAGAAAGAGGAAAAAGAGGAGAAGAGGAGACAGAGATTAAAAATAAAAGAAAAGAGGAGAAAGAGAAGATATAACAGAGAGAAGAATGATAGAAGAGGCAATAGTGGGGAAAAACAGATGAAATAAGAATAGAAACTTGGAAGGGAAGAAAGACTAATAGACAGAAGAAAAGAAGGAACAAAAAGAGAAGAAGAGCAGACAAAGAGTAAAAAACAAGAAAGTAGGACTGGGAGAAGAAAGAGAAGAAAAGGAGATACGAAAGACAGAGGGTTGGTACATAGGAAAAAAGAAGAGACAGCAAGTAAAAAAGGAAGATAGAGGGGCAGTGACAATAAGAGAGGCAAAAGAGAAAAAAAAGAGTGTAAATGAGAATAGGAAATAGAGAGAAAAAGAAAGAAAGAACAGAGAGAAAATTTAAAAGAGGGAACAGAAAGAAAGAAATGTAAAAAGGGGGATTAAAAATAGAAGAAAAAATATAAAAGAATAGAAACAGAAAGAAATAAAAGCTTTTACTGAATTTGTTGTTATTATAATATTTTAGTCCACTTGTTTTCTAGTCTTTGTCAGGCATATATTTCATCTACTTCTGTTAATAGACTGACTGAATCTTTTATTTGGCATATAGTGTAGAATTTGAATAACCACTAAACAGCTGGAAAGATACCTTGAGTCAACTCAGTTTAATGGACAAGTAATGACCTTTAAGGAGAGTTGAAAGTTTAGTTGTCATTGGAGGATTGTAAAGTCAAGTGACTAAAATTCTGGAAGTTAGATTTCAACTTTAAATTTATTTATCTAGAGCTATTGAAAGCTCCAGACTTAACTTCATTCTGTGTCCCAGTGGCTGACCCCTAGCTTTTTGTTTGAGTCAGTTAAATAAATGAGAAGTCTTGTAGATAAATAAAGTAATGTAAGTACACAAGAAAAAAAGCCACCTGTAAAGAAGATGGAACAGTGTGAAGCACTGAAGAAAGCAAAATCCTGACCTGAGAAGAAGCAGATGGCTAAAAAACACTATATATATATGTAAACTTTTTCAGAGACAATAAATCCATAGAACAAGTTTGACATATATAACTGAAATATGTGCTAGAAATGATGGTTTCCCCAAGATCATATAACAAGTGAGATAGTTTAGGATAGAAAAAAACCACCTGGTCTCCAAAAGTGGTACTCTCTGACCATAATGTAAGTTAAGAGAGCTTAATTAAGAATGACAGTTAATGACAAAGTGAAATAACATAACTAAGCTAAGAGAGGGTTTATAACAAATAATATATAGGAAGTCAGAAGAGAGAGAAAAAAGATATGTCTACAAACTTGAGGACTTCTCAATATATATCACATCTTAATAAAAACAAATGGAACAGCAGGAAAATCTTTTGATTTTCCTACTTTTGCAAAATATCATTGAATAATAGATTTTTTAAAAAATATAATTACAGTCATTATTTCAATTTGTTTCATTCGTTTGTTTCTTGGGAAAACATTCAAATAGATCAATTATGTCATTTTTCTTTATTTTTAACTAATTTTGTTTACTGATTTGTATAATCTATTACAGCCATTTCATTACCCAAGAATTCTACTTTAAACAAAATAAAACATATCTCCTAATATACAGGATGTTTTAGACAAATTGATAAAAATTTGTAATCTAATAACTTGACCAATTCACATTCAAATGGTCTCAAATTTTAACAGCATGTGTAAAAACAACTTAAAATTCTACATTTAATCTTTTGTGATTTTTGTTTTCATGTACAGAAATGCCATTCACTAGAAAAGAAAAGGCATTTAATTAAAATTAAAGCAATAAAATTTTAACTGTCAAGAAAGCAAAATAACCAGTTGGAATCCAAGTCTACTTAGCCAAACTGTTTTCATTGTTGAAAATGGATTTGGCATCCTGAGTTCAAATTCCTAGACAAGGCTGTTTGAATTTCCGCTTGGACTATTGCTTCTAGGAAAGTTATGGCTCAATCTGTTCCACATATAAAAAGGAGGGCAGATGCGAGTTAATTTTCAGGAAAACTTTACTTTTGGAAGGCGAACTTCTAAATTTGCTAAAGAAAACCCCCAAAATGGCCCCCCCCCCTGAAAAGAAAGAAAGAAAAAAAAAAAATCCAAAACACCTCAAATGTAGTCTAACACGTGCTAAAGACGAAAGCCATAAAAGAGTTGACTCCTCCTCTCTCTTTCTTTCTCTCTCTCTCTCTCTGTGTCTCTCTCTCTCTGTCCACCACCAGTTGACCATGATATAGGAGTGGAACCTTTAATATAAATACTAAAATTAGTAATAATTTAATCCTTCATTTGTTGAAATAGTATGCATACGTTTGGAAGTGATTCCGTTTCCAGAATTTTTTCACAGAGGTCAGTAAATTTATTCTACTAAACTATTCATTTAAAAATGCACATTTGATTTAAAATAGTAATGTCTTAAATCTCAGCTGTATTATGTGTTGTTTAAATGAAGAATGAAGACTTATGCGAGTTAATTTTCAGGAAAACTTTACTTTTGGAAGGCGAACTTCTAAATTTGCTAAAGAAAACCCCCAAAATGGCCCCCCCCCCCCTGAAAAGAAAGAAAGAAAAAAAAAAAAAATCCAAAACACCTCAAATGTAGTCTAACACGTGCTAAAGACGAAAGCCATAAAAGAGTTGACTCCTCCTCTCTCTTTCTTTCTCTCTCTCTCTCTCTGTGTCTCTCTCTCTCTGTCCACCACCAGTTGACCATGATATAGGAGTGGAACCTTTAATATAAATACTAAAATTAGTAATAATTTAATCCTTCATTTGTTGAAATAGTATGCATACGTTTGGAAGTGATTCCGTTTCCAGAATTTTTTCACAGAGGTCAGTAAATTTATTCTACTAAACTATTCATTTAAAAATGCACATTTGATTTAAAATAGTAATGTCTTAAATCTCAGCTGTATTATGTGTTGTTTAAATGAAGAATGAAGACTTATGCGAGTTAATTTTCAGGAAAACTTTACTTTTGGAAGGCGAACTTCTAAATTTGCTAAAGAAAACCCCCAAAATGCCCCCCCCCCTGAAAAGAAAGAAAGAAAAAAAAAAAAATCCAAAACACCTCAAATGTAGTCTAACACGTGCTAAAGACGAAAGCCATAAAAGAGTTGACTCCTCCTCTCTCTTTCTTTCTCTCTCTCTCTCTCTGTGTCTCTCTCTCTCTGTCCACCACCAGTTGACCATGATATAGGAGTGGAACCTTTAATATAAATACTAAAATTAGTAATAATTTAATCCTTCATTTGTTGAAATAGTATGCATACGTTTGGAAGTGATTCCGTTTCCAGAATTTTTTCACAGAGGTCAGTAAATTTATTCTACTAAACTATTCATTTAAAAATGCACATTTGATTTAAAATAGTAATGTCTTAAATCTCAGCTGTATTATGTGTTGTTTAAATGAAGAATGAAGACTTATGCGAGTTAATTTTCAGGAAAACTTTACTTTTGGAAGGCGAACTTCTAAATTTGCTAAAGAAAACCCCCAAAATGGCCCCCCCCCTGAAAAGAAAGAAAGAAAGAAAAAAAAAAAAATCCAAAACACCTCAAATGTAGTCTAACACGTGCTAAAGACGAAAGCCATAAAAGAGTTGACTCCTCCTCTCTCTTTCTTTCTCTCTCTCTCTCTCTCTGTGTCTCTCTCTCTCTGTCCACCACCAGTTGACCATGATATAGGAGTGGAACCTTTAATATAAATACTAAAATTAGTAATAATTTAATCCTTCATTTGTTGAAATAGTATGCATACGTTTGGAAGTGATTCCGTTTCCAGAATTTTTTCACAGAGGTCAGTAAATTTATTCTACTAAACTATTCATTTAAAAATGCACATTTGATTTAAAATAGTAATGTCTTAAATCTCAGCTGTATTATGTGTTGTTTAAATGAAGAATGAAGACTTATGCGAGTTAATTTTCAGGAAAACTTTACTTTTGGAAGGCGAACTTCTAAATTTGCTAAAGAAAACCCCCAAAATGCCCCCCCCCCTGAAAAGAAAGAAAGAAAAAAAAAAAATCCAAAACACCTCAAATGTAGTCTAACACGTGCTAAAGACGAAAGCCATAAAAGAGTTGACTCCTCCTCTCTCTTTCTTTCTCTCTCTCTCTCTCTGTGTCTCTCTCTCTCTGTCCACCACCAGTTGACCATGATATAGGAGTGGAACCTTTAATATAAATACTAAAATTAGTAATAATTTAATCCTTCATTTGTTGAAATAGTATGCATACGTTTGGAAGTGATTCCGTTTCCAGAATTTTTTCACAGAGGTCAGTAAATTTATTCTACTAAACTATTCATTTAAAAATGCACATTTGATTTAAAATAGTAATGTCTTAAATCTCAGCTGTATTATGTGTTGTTTAAATGAAGAATGAAGACTTATGCGAGTTAATTTTCAGGAAAACTTTACTTTTGGAAGGCGAACTTCTAAATTTGCTAAAGAAAACCCCCAAAATGCCCCCCCCCCTGAAAAGAAAGAAAGAAAAAAAAAAAATCCAAAACACCTCAAATGTAGTCTAACACGTGCTAAAGACGAAAGCCATAAAAGAGTTGACTCCTCCTCTCTCTTTCTTTCTCTCTCTCTCTCTCTGTGTCTCTCTCTCTCTGTCCACCACCAGTTGACCATGATATAGGAGTGGAACCTTTAATATAAATACTAAAATTAGTAATAATTTAATCCTTCATTTGTTGAAATAGTATGCATACGTTTGGAAGTGATTCCGTTTCCAGAATTTTTTCACAGAGGTCAGTAAATTTATTCTACTAAACTATTCATTTAAAAATGCACATTTGATTTAAAATAGTAATGTCTTAAATCTCAGCTGTATTATGTGTTGTTTAAATGAAGAATGAAGACTTATGCGAGTTAATTTTCAGGAAAACTTTACTTTTGGAAGGCGAACTTCTAAATTTGCTAAAGAAAACCCCCAAAATGCCCCCCCCCCTGAAAAGAAAGAAAGAAAAAAAAAAAATCCAAAACACCTCAAATGTAGTCTAACACGTGCTAAAGACGAAAGCCATAAAAGAGTTGACTCCTCCTCTCTCTTTCTTTCTCTCTCTCTCTCTGTGTCTCTCTCTCTCTGTCCACCACCAGTTGACCATGATATAGGAGTGGAACCTTTAATATAAATACTAAAATTAGTAATAATTTAATCCTTCATTTGTTGAAATAGTATGCATACGTTTGGAAGTGATTCCGTTTCCAGAATTTTTTCACAGAGGTCAGTAAATTTATTCTACTAAACTATTCATTTAAAAATGCACATTTGATTTAAAATAGTAATGTCTTAAATCTCAGCTGTATTATGTGTTGTTTAAATGAAGAATGAAGACTTATGCGAGTTAATTTTCAGGAAAACTTTACTTTTGGAAGGCGAACTTCTAAATTTGCTAAAGAAAACCCCCAAAATGCCCCCCCCCCTGAAAAGAAAGAAAGAAAAAAAAAAAATCCAAAACACCTCAAATGTAGTCTAACACGTGCTAAAGACGAAAGCCATAAAAGAGTTGACTCCTCCTCTCTCTTTCTTTCTCTCTCTCTCTCTCTGTGTCTCTCTCTCTCTGTCCACCACCAGTTGACCATGATATAGGAGTGGAACCTTTAATATAAATACTAAAATTAGTAATAATTTAATCCTTCATTTGTTGAAATAGTATGCATACGTTTGGAAGTGATTCCGTTTCCAGAATTTTTTCACAGAGGTCAGTAAATTTATTCTACTAAACTATTCATTTAAAAATGCACATTTGATTTAAAATAGTAATGTCTTAAATCTCAGCTGTATTATGTGTTGTTTAAATGAAGAATGAAGACTTATGCGAGTTAATTTTCAGGAAAACTTTACTTTTGGAAGGCGAACTTCTAAATTTGCTAAAGAAAACCCCCAAAATGCCCCCCCCCCCTGAAAAGAAAGAAAGAAAAAAAAAAAATCCAAAACACCTCAAATGTAGTCTAACACGTGCTAAAGACGAAAGCCATAAAAGAGTTGACTCCTCCTCTCTCTTTCTTTCTCTCTCTCTCTCTGTGTCTCTCTCTCTCTCTCTGTCTGTCCACCACTAGATAACCATGAAATATACCACAAAATTTCTTTGAATTTTAACATCCAGCAGTCCTGGACTTTAACTAAGTTAAAACTTAAGATAAAAAAAAAGTGAATTTTTTTTTTTTTTTTTTTTTTTTTTTTTTTTTTTTTTTTTTTTTTTTACTACCGCGTACACATGGGAAGCAGCATGCTGTACGTGTGAGTCTTGCGGCTTAACGCTCAAGATTGCCAGTTCGATCGGGGAACTACTGCTGCTCATCTATAAGAGTGGCTTCTATAGATGAGAACAAAAACAGCCATCGAAAGATAACCATGACTAGTACTCAAACCAGATCCATAAACCGCATCGCTCTTCGCGCGGGTAAAAAAGGGGCGCGTCCTGCTGAGGTTGGAGCCCTGGCCTCGGTGTTCGAAAAATCAGCTACAGAGCTCAAACACAAACAAAAACTACTAAAATGCAAACAAACAATACAGATAGCGACATTTAACGTAAGAACCCTAAATAGAATAGGTCAACTATCAGAGCTAACTGCATCAGCCGTAGAGCATAAGATAGATATAATTTGCATACAAGAGCACCGATACACGCACACCGAAGATATCAAGTATCACGAAACTGGAAATGGATGGATGCTGGTGACTGTATCGGCATGGAAAAACTCTGTCAATGCATCGGTAGGAGGGGTGGGAATACTTCTAGGACCGAGAGCGTTAAAAACACTGAACAGCATTGAGAGAATACAACCTAGGATGATGGCCGCAACGTTTAATGGCAACCCCAAAGCAACAATTATCTCCTGCTACAGCCCTACCAATGTTAGCGAAGAAAACGAAATAGCCACCTTCTACGAAGATCTATCCTCCCTAGTACGTAGCATTCCGAAACACAACCTGCTAGTCATTGGCGGAGATATGAATGCACAAATCGGGAAAAACAGACACAACAAATACAGCCTACACTACGCGTCTAACAGGAATGGACAGCATTTAATAGATTTCATGATAGAAAATAGATTAACCTGCCTCAATACAAACTTTCAAAAAAGGGAGGGGAAATTATGGACCTACACATACGCGAATAAGAGTAAAGCACAGATAGACTACGTCCTTATAAACAGGAAATGGAAGAATAGTGCGATGAATTGCGAGGCATACTCCTCCTTCGAGGGTGTGTCCTCCGATCATCGAATAGTTACGGCCAAAGTACGACTAAGCCTAAGAAAAAATGCCACACGTAAAGCGACGACCAAGCACTATGACTGGGCCCTACTCAACAACAGAGATATTAGAGATAAATATGCATTAGAATTAAGAAACAGATTCGAAGCACTACAAGAGAAGGTAGAAATAGGCACCCCAAATGACGAATATGAAAATTTTGTAGAAGCACACCTGGAGGCGGCAGAAAAGTGTATTCCAACAAAACCTAGAACTAAATATAGAGTCCCTTGGGAAACGCCAGCAGCTAGAGAAAAACGTGCACTCGTGAAGACTGCCTCCAAAAACTATCAACAGAACCCAACAAATACAAATGCACGAGAACTAGAAAAGGCGCAACATCAATTAACAGGAATATACCTAAAAGAACAGGCAGAATACGTACAAAATCAGATAGATAAGATTAGAGACTCGGTGGAAGATAGGCAATCCAGGATAGCCTGGCAAACAATAAACGAAGTAAGTGGAAGGAAGAGCACAGCCAAAGCAAAATTGAAAGCTGCAAGCCAACAAGAAAGAATAAAACTGTGGGAACAGCATTTCAAAAATCTACTAGGAAACCCACCGGAAATAACGGATGAACCGATCACCAGAATTATTAGTAAGCAATTAGACGTAAAACTAGGTCCTTTCACCAAAGAAGAACTCGACACGGTTCTCAGAAGAATTAAAAATAGGAAAGCGGCGGGGCTAGACGAGATCCCCCCAGAAGTGTGGAAGACGAGACAATTCGACGATATACTGCTCCGGCAATGCAACGCAGTCTATAGTCAAAATAGGATAGAACGATGGACGAAGGGATGCATCCTTCCATTCCCTAAAAAAGGCGACCTCGGACTAGCCAAGAACTACCGAGGGATAACACTTACATCCATAGCAGCCAAAATCTACAATGCCCTACTACGAAACCGCATAGAACCCAAAATGGAAAACATTCTTAGGAAAAACCAAAATGGCTTCCGGAGAAACAGATCCACAACCTCACAAATACTGACCATCCGTAGAATCCTGGAAGGCGTTCGGGCAAAAAACTTACAGGCGACATTACTATTTGTCGACTTTACCAAGGCCTTCGATTCCATACACAGAGGGAAGATGGAGCAAATCCTACTAGCTTACGGCCTACCAAAAGAAACCGTAGCAGCGATAATGATTCTCTACAGAAACACCAAAGTAAAAGTACGTTCACCAGATGGAGACACGGAATACTTCGACATTGTTGCAGGAGTACTACAAGGAGACACACTAGCCCCGTACCTCTTTATCATCTGTCTAGACTATGTGCTTAGGACTTCGATAGACAAAATCAGAGAAAATGGCTTTGAGCTGACTAAGAGAAGAAGCAAAAGGTACCCCGCAAAAACAATCACGGACGCCGACTACGCTGATGACTTGGCGTTACTAGCGAATACGCCTAATCAAGCAGAGACACTACTACATAGTCTGGAACGAGCTGCAGCTGGCATTGGCCTACATGTCAATGCAAACAAAACCGAATATATGTGTTACAACCAAACAGGCAACATTGCCACACTAGACGGAGCCTCTCTGAAACTAGTCGACAAATTCACCTACCTAGGAAGCAGCGTCTCATCAACCGAGAAGGACATCGACACACGACTGACGAAGGCATGGACAGCTATCGATAGGCTCTCGATCATATGGAAGTCGGACCTAACAGATAAAATGAAACGCAGTTTCTTCCAGGCAGCGGTTGTGTCGATACTGCTATATGGATGCACCACATGGACGCTTACGAAACGGCTGGAGAGGAGGCTGGACGGAAATTACACAAGAATGTTGAGAGCAGTATTAAACAAGTCCTGGCGACAACACCCCACGAGACTCCAACTATACGGACACTTGCCCCCCATCACAAAAACTATACAAGTTCGACGAACCAGACACGCGGGACACTGCTGGAGAAGCAAGGACGAGCTCATAAGCGATGTACTCCTGTGGACCCCCACTCATGGATGTGCAAGAGTGGGACGACCAGCACGAACTTACATACAGCAGCTATGTGAGGACACGGGTTGTAATCCTGAAGACCTGCCGGAGGCGATGAGTGATAGGGAGAAATGGCGAGAGACGGTCAGGGATATCCGCGCAGGCGGCGCGACATGATGATGATGATGAAACTATGCTTAAACAAAGTGAACCTTGTGTCACATCCTGCCCATGGCAGTAGGAATTGTTAAATACACACACAGTAATTATTCAAACTCTAATTGTATATAAAATTTACGGTTAACCTTCCATCTACTCCTACGAGTTACTAATATGCAGGAGTCTAGCATTAAAATGATTTTCAAACATACATGCTAATAATTTAAAAAAATCATTTTTACCTTAAAGTATGGAGATATTCATGGTGTAAGAAAAAGGAAAAAGAAAAGATTTATAAATTTTGTATGAAATAATTGTATCTGTGAAATAATGACATGTTTATTTCATAAAATAAAACTCATTTCTCTATAATAATAAATAATACGTTTTTTATTTCAAGGTTATCATTATTTTATGAAGCAATTAGTAATCTTTTCATTCCTTTTCCTCTTTCAATGTTCATAGGATTTTCTTTTGAGTGTTTATAACAAGCACATAAGTAAACATGCAGAAATTGGATCATTATTATCGGAAATAATGATTCACTGTGTGTATACCGATCTCACATGATTATTATCAAATTGAAAATTGCTTAGCATTCAAGTGTAGCTGCAATATTAGATTTCTTAACAAACATACAGTATCATCCATGATTATGTACAACACTGAATATTTTTCTATAAAAACTTATTTTTTCTAAATCAAAAATATCACTATTTTATTATTTCCGATGGATCATTGTATAATAAAAGAAAATATTATCAAACATTATTTATTGCCTAACATTATAATATTGAAACTAAAAAATAAATTATAATATCGCTGAAGTCAAAAATAAAATTGCATAAATATATAATTTTCATTTTCTTCTGAACCAGGGATTTTATTCTTTCTACTGAAATGTTATTCAATTAAAACGGAAATTATTAAGTATTATTCCTTACCAAACTCTTCAGTATTAAAACTACGTAACTGAAAAAAATTTGCATAAAAATATTTGGGGAGATACACATTTTTAGTTGCTATATGTTCATATTTTTGACTACATAGTTTTTATAGTAAAGAGTTCATTAAAAAAGAATACTTAATACTATCTGTTTTAATTGTATAATATTCCTCTAGAAATAATAAAATCCTGGCATCTTTAGTTTAGAAGAAAATGAACTTTTCATAAATAAACAGTAAGAGATGAATATATTTAACATATCAACAAACAAAAATCAAA
This sequence comes from Sepioteuthis lessoniana, assembly GCA_963585895.1. Lineage (NCBI taxonomy): Eukaryota > Metazoa > Mollusca > Cephalopoda > Myopsida > Loliginidae > Sepioteuthis > Sepioteuthis lessoniana. The sequence goes on along the minus strand of OY757911.1, from coordinate 75,180,937 downwards.
TCATAATAATATAGATGATCAATTAATCACCTTTATGATCTGAAATCTTTCACTTGAGGCCTTGTCTCAATTAGACACTTGTATCAAATTGTGCTTTCAAGATTTTCAAATAAGATCCAATACTCAAAAACTTAAATTTACTTTTATCATTTTATTTACTCTTTTTTTTTTGTTTAACTTTTGTGTATTTAATTTTTTTTTCTTTGCTTAGTTACATGTTTTCAAATCTATAGAAAAAATATTCAGAAGCAAATTTTAGTGTGTTTTTAAGATGAGTCATATTTTTGAGTAAACTTCAGAAGAAAAAGTATGAATTTGTTTTTTGTAATATTTGGAGAAAGTGATCATTGGCATAGTTTATGAATATACACAAGGACAGTGAGATTAGAAAATCATAAATATAAGTCAATATCTACATTCCATATCAGTGACTTCATATCTATCTATCTATATTAAACTAGACAAGCTATGCATACATTATAACATCAATCCATGATTATATTGGTGCTTTCTGTTTAATCAACATTTCCTAGTTATCCCCATTATATCAACAATTTGGGTGATTAAATTACTTTTAGAACTATGAGAAAGTTATCATTCAGCTAGAAATTGTTCTTGAAATTGCTTTGTTCTTTGATTTGGAGAAATTTAAATGTATTGCTTTAATTAAAATCCCACCAGAATGTACTGTTTTCACTGACTTATATAAATATATATATATATACACAAAAAAAATGATAGTTTTATTGATATATAGTTGGTGATGATGAGAAGAAGAAGAAGTGTATGCTGCAAACTGACACCGAGAGACCACAAGAGCGGGCACTGCTGAGTAGGAAAAGAATTGTGCATGAGATTAAACTTTTACTATACAGATGAATGGTATATATTAACAAACTAGAATATGTCCTGGAAAGTGAGACACACAAATTTCACTGGGATTTTAAGATGCAAACATATCTCCCAGTTGCAACCAGAAAATTAAACCAATTTATAATCAACAAGAAAAAAGGAACTTGTCATATCATTGAGTAAAAATTTTAAAAAGTGAAAAACTACATAAATATGTGGACCTTGCCTGTGAGCTGAAAAATTCATACAGCATGAAGGTAACAATGATACAATTCCCTGAGGGGTACACTTGGATCAAACCTCAAGAACCTGAAAAAGAGGCAAGACGAACAGAAGATGATCAGAAGAATCAAAACTATACAGATCGTAGCAGTATTGAGATTAGCCAGAATACTTAGATAAGTTCTGGACAGCTACAGAAATTTGATGTCAATTAGACTTCATTGAAAACCAACAATCATAATTTGTGGAAAAGCCTCATCGAGATTGTTGTGAATATGGATTATCTCCTCTTTGATAATCCAAGCTATAAAAGCTGTACATTTCCGCTTGTTAAGTAGACGTGTAGTAAGATTCTTAATTGAATAAAAGATTACTAGACAGAATCCCTTGTCCTGTTTTCATTACAGAGATGATGATGAAAATAATAATAATCATAAGAAGAACTTTTATTTCAGAAGAAGGTTTGTTAATAAATAATATCTAATGATAACTGTTTTCATGGCATAATTTATCACTAGAAATAATAACATCCTGACTTAAAAGCAAATTAAGTTTTTATAAATTATTTCTAACAAATTTTTATTTATGAGTGATAGTAGTATTGGGTATCACTTAAGGTTTTAATTGATAAAGATTAAACACGTTTAAATTTCAGAAATGTCTTAAATCTCGAGAGGTATCTGACTGGATAGTTTCGCTTTAAAAAAAAAAAATGAAGAAGGTTTGGTAATAAATGATATCTAATGATATCTGTTTTCATGGCATAATTGAAGAAGAACTTTACATCATCAGACTTTATATGTCAATGTAAATTTATGTATTCATAATGAATAAAAGCAGATGTATAAAAAGAGATATTTCATGAAATATGGCATATCTTGAATAGTTAATCCTAGTTGATACATTGTGGGGATTAATAAAGATATAATAAAATATAAAATAAGAGAAACTTAAAAAAATGTTGCAGTTTTCAAAAGCCCCCTGTCCGGAAGCAAGAATGGAGAGCAAATCAATACATATTTAACAGAAATAGTTACTGTAAATCATATTATTTAAATACAATTTTATGTTCTTAATTAAATAACAGCATTCATTTGTAAACAATTATAACTTTAAGTAAGTAATCATACATAGTTACATGATTTATACACACTTAATTTGCAAGAAAACTGGATGATTTCAAGTTACAATTACTTTTTAGTAATAATCATTCATTTAAATACAATTATATTTTCTCAAGTATTCTTAAACTTACAATTTTCCAAAAGATCTATTTGATGCATAAATATGGACTGATAGGGACTACCATACCAGGTCATAGTCGACATGTGAGTATAAGTAATGAAAAGCTGACTTCACAATTCCTTAAAGCTCTTGAATTGGAGCCTCCTTACTGAATGCTGTATAGTAGGAAAGCCAAGCGGATAATAATTTTCTTATCACAAAAGATAATGGACATCACTTTGTCTTCGTATGATTGCCACTTGAATTTTTTCTTTGATGTGGAATTTACATGTTAACTCTCAACAAATTGTCATTTGATCCAACTTGTTGATATGATATCATGATTCATTACTGATGATGATGCAGCCCAGCTGTCATCTCCAGAAAACTATCACCCAGATTTGTATATCAAATAATGACAATTAGCATATTTTTTTTATTTAGAAAGAGCTTCTGTGTTAATACAATCAGCTATATGTGCCATCAACATTTTCATATATCTTGCTAGCAGCAACAAATTTTGGCCTGATGCCAGAAAGGGAGCAGTCTCCCCTGAAAATCACTCGTACCTCACCCCTGTGTTTGAGATGTGTACTAAATTTTGTGCTAATTCTTACAACATAAACCATTTCTACTTATCCCCCTCTCAGTTGTTTCCCACTGCTCCCTAGTTGTACTTGTAGCAGCCCCTAGAAGAAATGGATGTCCTATCTATCAACTCACTTGAACAAATTTAAAAATGTATGGCTATCCAAGTAAGTTTGGAGTATTTCAAATGTTTTACTTTACAATTCATAGGGAATTTAAAAAGAAATTGTGAATGAAAAGTTTTCAAATAAATAAACATAAAATAATACATTAGAATTAAAATTGTGTTTAACCCTTGGAATTTTGAGTAAATATAAAATGTTATCTGTTGTTTAATAGCCTTTAAAAACTGAATTAAGAATTACCTATAACAAAGCAGAAAATGTAAAAATGTTATAATCTGTTATCTCAGAGGTTGTTAAATAACATATTTTTATATTAATCTATAGGCAATAGTGATTGAAAAATGGGAATTTCTGGGCTGAAATTCAAGCTACCTGGATATATGAGCTTCTATGCAATTGCACAAATACTTCATATTCAAGTTCTAAGGTTTAAAATGTAATAATTTTCCCCGAATAAATATTTGCAAAATCTTTTGTAGTCAATTATTTTTTGTATTTTACAATGTAGAAATTAAACTATAAATCTTATAAAATTTACGCTGTTAAAAGCTTTTGGTTGAAAAGATTTGCTTAATATTTCAATTAGTTTATTCCCTTTTGTCTACCCCAGATTTTATTGCGTATTTTCTCTTATTAGCATTTAAAAGATTAGCATATACCCACACCAATGTATGCTCAAACAAACACTAATGTACGCACAAAAGCACATACACACACCTTTTGAATTAAAGAAATGCTCATCATATGAAATGCAACATGAAAGATGATTGATCTTCATCATATGCGCTTGAAACCTTGTGCAGCATCCTGACATCTTTGATTCGTATTGTCATAAGATTGTCCTCTTAGATTAGTTATGTCAATTCTAGTTTCTTCAAAGAATTTCAAAACTCTCTTGGAATAAGCTTGTCACAACCTTATTATCCAACACATTGAATAGCTAATCAGTCTATAGATGAGGGAAATGTACAATATTAAATCAGCACTGAAAGAAAAATTGCTGATACCCTTGGTTTCATATACAATGCTTTTTAATGCTTTATTGTAATTAATTGTTATGATTTCCTTGAATACTAATAAAGATGAATACAGTTGAGAGATCCATCATGAAATTACCTTACGCAGTGATAAAAAAAGTACAGTAGGAAGATCCATAATCAAATTATACTATACTATGATTATATATAAAATCATATGGAGAGGAGAGCAGGAAAACAAAACACTATTGAAATTTAATTTTTATTCACAAATTTCTCTCAAACTCTCGTTTGCTATACCCTATGCAAGAAAATCGGTTAAAAATACTGAAAATTGCAAACAAGTGATCGAATAAATATGTATCAATTTATTACAAATAATTGTTCTTATTTATTGAATAAAATCATATTCTGTGGCATTGGCCATTATGTGAAGAGAAATAAAACAGAGTTAATTGGTTTTAAAGAGGGGGTCATTTCCACTATAAGTGGCAAGCCTCTGAAATTAGAAGATCAGTTCACATATTTTGGTAGTAACATCTCATCAACTGAAAGTGGTGTCAACATACAGCAAATAAAGGTATGGAAAGTGATCAACTGGTTATTGATTATATAGAAATCTGTTCAATCCAATAAGATAAAATGAGATTTCTTACAAGCTGTGGTGGTTTCAAAACTACTCTTTGGATGCACAACATAGACTGGACACCAACAAAATGTATTGAGAAAAAGCAAGATGGGAAATACATAAGAATACTATAAGCTGTTTTGAAAAAATACACAGAAGAAACACTCCACAAAAAACAGTTGGACAGCCACCAGTCTCCTATCTCACAAACCATCCAAATTAGATGAGAAAGACTTGTAGGACATTGCTGGAGAAGCAAAGTTCTCTTATGGACTCCAATAGATGGACACACCAGTGTTGACTGAGCAGCAAAGACTCTCAGATATCAGCTCTGTGCAGACACTGGATATCGACAAGAAGACCTACCAAGAGCAATGGATTAAATTAATGAATATTGAGAGAAATACATAACTCTGTGCTATCTGTGTGATTGGATGATGTTGATAAAGATCAGATAAAAAAAACATGGAAAAATAGCAAAAGAACATGGTATGAATAAAGCTACAATATGAGTGTCATTCAATGAATTAGGGGGATTTTTAGAAAACTGTAAAACAATTTTTTTTCTGTAAATATAGACTCTGTATTATTTGGAATTGGTTTATAGCAAAAATTAGTTTAGTATTGGAAAAAATATTTGTTTTGAAGTTAGTTAAAATAATCACAAATCAAACAGAGTGCTCCGGGCTTGAACAGAGGTGTGTCATCAAATTTTTGTTGGCTGAGCAGTGCAAACAATGTGAAATTTACAGAAGAACACATGATGTGTATGTAGAAGCATGTATTAGAGAAAAAAATGTTTGACACAATGAGCCTGAGTTGAAAAAGACAGTGGAAACACTGACTCTCCAGTAAAGGAAAAAATTCTGGGTGCAGCAGTCAGTAAAAAAGGTAATGCTGATAGTTTTCTGAAACACAAAAGGCACCACCATAATTAATTTCTTTATAAACAGTGTTTCTTATTGCCAACTGCTTAGACAATATTCATCCTATTTATTGAATAACCTACAGATGGTTGGTTGGTTGTTTAGGTCTTATGGCATATCAACCTTTGAAGGTTATTTAATGCCAAATTCATTTTTATACAAATAATCAGTTCAGTTAAGCAATTCAGATTAGCATAAGTACACAGATTAGTTCTATTTAAGCCATAGACAGAGCCCTATCAGGTGCTACCACTCCAGGCCAGAGTGGACCTGGGAGCGATGGCAATGAAGGGGTGCTCTGTATTCCCCGAAGCTCCAGCATTACTGGAACCTCACTATCAGATTGTTTAGTGTCATATCCAGGACACTTGTTGGGGGTCTTATCCCTCTGCAGAGAAGCAGTTGGTGTATTTTATAGCACCAGTCAACTGGGCAATGACCTTCAGAGATTATTTTAGTAATATCCAAAAATTTAAGAGCAGAATTAGTGATGTTTTGAGTCATTTTCTTTTCAAAATATACAGTTTTGTCTGTTTAGAGATGCTCATTGTTAGAAATAGACTTTTTGGCCTGAGTTCAAATCCTGGATGAGACTATTTGCATTTTACATGGCACCCTTGAGAAAGGTATGAATCCAACTATTCTTATCCCAGCTATGGGAAAATAGTAGGGTTGTGGAGATTAATAAAAATGAAATAAAACGATAAAATTAAGTAAATTTAGAAAATTTAGGGGTTCCCAGAAGTCTCTGTCAGGAAGTGAAATTTGTGTATGCCTGAAAGACAGACTTACTGACACCAAAGAGAAATTCGTTCCCACTTCAGGCTTCACCCTAATACTGAAAGAATTCTCTTTCACTCAGCTGCTAGCAGGTATTGCACATATTCACCCAGTTTTAGACTTGGGGGCAGGTTGCATTTCCTGTAGCGGCAGCCTTTATTAAAAAACACCCACTGGACATAAGCAGCAACCTTAAATCCGCCCCCCCACTGCAAATGACAAATATATTTCAATGCCTTGTTTGAGAGATATGACAAATTTCTACTGGCTTGGGAAAACTTTCTACAACACAGACTAGTCATTAAAATCCAAGAATTGGAATTTAAAAGGTATTTTTGTCTCCTTTTTTCCTTCATTCCTTAAATTCTCTTGCAGCCTTCCATAAACAAGGAAGCTGACATGGAGGTGAGAAGAAGAATGAAGGAGGCTGATACTTAAACCCAAGACCATGACCAACAACATCCACTACTACTACTACCAACTAACAAAAATAATAACCAACCAAACATTCCTGTTCCCCTTGGGAAAGACTGGGCACTTTAACCTTGGTATGGCAACCAGTCTAGGAGAAAGAAAACTCTGAATTTTTAATTAGGTGTTCTTGACTTATTTGTGACCGATGGGTTGGGTAAATACAACTATTTTCTCTATCGTTTCTAAAATATTAAAAGCAATAAAAAAGAATGAGACAAAATACTTTTCATATTAATTTCAGCCAAAGACATGAGCTAAAAAGCAATGAAACTAGACTGGCTGGTTGTGAGAATTAGAAAGAGCACAATATGAATTATTCATTTGGCTTCTTTTAAGGTCAAAATGCAACACAAAGTTTAGTGTACAGGTATCCCACAGGAAGTAAACCTTCCATTGGGAGGAAGCAAAAATTACTGAGTTCTATTGGTATTCCCTTTTAGGAACTCTGTTCATGCAATTCAACTCAGGCCCCTGAAATTAAGAGATGAGCACTATGTGGAGAAGCTCAACTGACTCAAAATTCAAACTAGAGATAATAATACTACAGATTTTTAAAAAATTACTCAGAAGCACTTGACAAAAGGATTGTTTTTATCTTTCAGATTCTCCTTTTTTTAAAGTTATTCATTACAAGAATTAAAATTATGAGGAATAAAATGTAAGAAATTTAAAAACCTATCATAATTTAATTTTTCATTAAAAATTAAAATTCTGCCTTCTTAAGCATTCAGTACATTTTCTTTTCATTTTGCTTTCATTTTTTATACTTTAGAAATTCAATAAGGTCATTAAGTCAAACAGAAAAATACAAAGTAATAGAAAAAGTAACCTGTTGAGTTTTTTCACCCAGTATATTTTAAGTTAGGTTTGGTTTTTTGTTTAATGGAATATCAATCTTCATGAGTTATTTAATGCCAAAGCTATCCTTGTAGAAGAACAGTAGTGGTACTATTTAATCTATAACTGAGGGGATAAGAGGTTCATTGCCATTCCCAAGGGTATTAGTCCAAAACTGAAGGAAATAGTGTGACTGGAGTTTGAACTTGCTTCCTTTGAGGCTGTTGTCCATCACTTTAGCCATTATGCCATGTGGTCTCCTCCTTTACATTTTAACCAGAATGAATAAAAATATCTTAAATTTGTTATTACATCCATACATGTACAGACACTTATAAATAATATTACAAAAAATGCATTTGAACAAATTAAGTAAAACATTGTCTTTTTTAAATAGTACTTAAGAGTATGAAAGTCTGTAGAGGATTAAAAAGTCTAATAATATTAATGTTTTTGTTGGATAATAAAAACGTATGTGTACATATGATTTTCTGGCTGGTTGACAGCTTAAGTGTTGGCATGTTGACTGTCCTCTCTGAACTGTTTTTGTCCAGCAGTCAACTCAAATTGACTCTAAAATGAAAAAACAACCAAAAGATTGTAATGGGTTCTTTAATAGATTTAACGATCTTATAACTCCACTACATTCATACATGAGCTCAATGTTGCACTTATACATTCAAAATTTGTGACAGATATTGTTATTCATTGATTTGTTCATTTCATGAATTTTTTTTTTGTAACAAACTTTGTGATTCATTGAATTTGTGTATTTTTATAATATGACGATTGTACAAATCCTTGATTATCATATTTTGCTTTATAAGAATGAAGAAAAGAATCATTCTTCTCAGAAAGTAACCTGAGTATCCTAAGACAGTAGTCATTTTATTGAGAATTAAGTCCTTTTGTATCATTACAAAAGGTTAATCCACAGAAAGAGAGAAACTTGATAGCCCCTTTTCAGGAAAGCATTAAGTACTTCTGTATCATAAGATCAGGCAAGCTTTAAAGTTGAAATTATTCTTTTCTATATTTTGATCATGTATTCTTTTACCCCTAGAGAATTGGATTTACAATATTGAATCATTTTGTCTAAATGCGCTTCATCTGATAATCCATCTTATCCAAGAGATTCGATTTCTGTTATCTGGATTGACAAGTTTCAATATAAAAATTCACCAGCGGAAGAGTGGATTTTTGATCCATGTTTGCAATCAAAATGAATACAAGTAAACAATATGTATTTCCTGTTGAGAGAAAATTCATTAGCATTCATATATGCAATGACATTACACTTATTTCTGTTGACCCAATAGTAAATTGAGGACTGGGGACTGCTGCTCATATAGCCCATACTTTAATTGGACACTGCATGTAAACCTCAAGATGGTTGGTTGTTTAGGTTTATGGTATATCAACCTTTGTAGGTTATTTAATGCCAAATCAATTTTTATGAAAATAGTTCTATTTCAAACAATTCAGTTTAGCATAAGTATGCAGTTTAAATGTGAAAAACATTTGCAACACCACCAAAATCATTAACATCTCTCTGACAATAGCAAGAAGCTAGAAACACGTGTAAGAGCAAAATAAATAATTAAAAACATAAATCTCTTAATGGACCTATTCCTTTTCAAATATTTGCTTTATTATCTTTTTGGATCAACAAAAAAAGAATTTAAAAAAAAAAAATATGTAAATATATAGAGAGATAATACCATTCTGAAACCCTTACCTCAAATGAACTCAACAATGCATTAAAACATCAAAAACATTGTATTCTAACACACAAATACTTATTAAAATGTAAAAGAAATTAATTATCAAAAGAATTAATCATGTTTAGGCTGATTTTTCTGATTAATGAGATCTTTGCAAGAGAAAAAAATGAAAAACATCAGAATCTATTAATAAGCATATAAAAATTCAGATGTTTAAATTGTGAAGTTTTAAAGCTCATATTTCATTCACACTTGAAGCCAATCCTGTGGCATTCATATCTCCTCAGTCTGGAAATAAAAACAGTCATGTAATAAGTGTTCTCTTCTGATGACCAAAGGTTAAAACCAGTTGAGATGAATAATTTATTTAGCTAAACTATTTTTTCTACCAATATCTATGTGCCTATTCTTCTGTTCATTTTCTATTTGATGCATATATATATATATATATATATATATATATAAAAGGAGAAATAGATCCACAACCTCACAAATACTGACCATCCGTAGAATCCTTGAAGACGTTTTGGGCAAAAAACCTTCAGGCGACATTACTATTTGTCGACTTTACCAAGGCCTTCGATTCCATACACAGAGGGAAGATGGGGCAAATCCTACTAGCATTCGGCCTACCAAAAGAAACCGTAGCAGCAATAATGATTCTCTACAGAAACACCAAAGTGAAAGTACGTTCACCAGATAGAGACACGGAATACTTCGACATTGTTGCAGGAGTACTACAAGGAGACACGCTAGCCCTGTACTTCTTTATCATCTGTCTAGACTATGTGCTTAGAACTTTGATCGACAAAATCAGAGAAAATGGCTTCGAGCTGACTAAGAGAAGAAGCAAAGGATACCCCGCAAAAACAATCACGGACGCCGACTACGCTGATGACTTGGCGTTACTGGCGAATACGCCTAATCAAGCAGAGACACTACTGCATAGTCTGGAACAAGCCACAGCTGGCATTGGCCTCCATGTCAATGCACACAAAACTGAATATATGTGTTACAACCAAACGGGCAACATTGCCACACTAGACGGAGCCTCTCTGAAACTAGTAGACAAATCCACCTACCTAGGAAGTAGCGTCTCATCAACTGAAAAAGACATCGACACATGACTGACGAAATCATGGACGGCTATTGATAGGCTCTCGATCGTATGGAAATCAGACCTAATCGATAAAATGAAACGCAGTTTCTTCAAGGCAGCGGTTGTGTCGATACTGCTATACGGATGCACTACATGGACGCTAACTAAACGGCTGGAGAAGAAACTAAACGGACACTACACAAGAATGTTGAGAGCAGTATTGAACAAGTCCTGGCGACAACACCCCACGAGATACCAACTATACGGACACTTGCCCCCCATCACGAAAACTATACAAGTTAGACGAACCAGACACGCGGGACACTGCTGGAGAAGCAAGGATGAGCTCATAAGTGATGTACTCCTATGGACCCCCACATATGGCCGTGCAAAAGCAGGACAACCAGCTTGAACTTACATACAGCAACTATGTGAGGACACAGGATGTAACACTGAAGACCTGCCGGAGGCGCTGAATGATAGGGAGAAGTGGCGAGAGAGGGTCAGGGATATCCGTGCTGTCAGCACGACATGATGATGGATGATATATAAAAGACTAGTTCAGGATGATTGTAATGCTTCTATTTAGAAAGGAGGGAGGAATTTTCTTTCACATTTTATACTTATGTCCTTTATGCTGGAAATTTGATTAAGAATGGTGTTGAACCTAAAGGAAAAACTAAGAGAATTATCATTGTTGCAAATTGTGACAGGAAACTAGTATATTCTTCAAGTTAGAGAAATCAAGTCTAAGTCTCATTATGATGCGCCATTTTTGCAGGATCAAAATTATCTATATGTATAGAAACATAATAAGCATTTTAGAAACATCTATGTATGTTTATTAGTTGATAGGTTTAATGGGATGTCAACCCTTATTGTGTTATCAAATACCAAAGTCAGTCATTTTTCAGGCTTCATTTATGATACCTTTTTAATAATAATAATAATAATCATTTGTTTGCAAACTGTTATGAGGTTTCAAGTATTACTATTGATTACTAATAATTAGCATACAGTTATATTGTTTTAAGTATTCCTATCTAAAACTAATAATATTTTTTAAGATAGCCCAGTCAGCAGTTTAACCATTTGAATGGTTAAACAGTTCTATTCGACCAATAGTAGTACCATGTGTGCAAACAAATTACTGACATTAAATTGAATTGTTAGTGTTACATAGCAGTACTTGAAACCATATAGCTGAGCTAATAAATGAGTTCTATCTTGTGACCTACAAACTATTCATTTACAAGTCATATATATTTAATATATATGTATGTAAGTAGGATTTGATATTAAACAACCAATAAGGGTTGATATACAATAAAACCCAACCAACCAAATTTTCCAGCAGACCCATAGATAAAACCCAAACAAATACTGCCACTCTGCATCAGTGATGACAATAAAAGAGTGACTCCTCACTCCCTTGAGCTCCAAAATTGAGGCCTCATCACCAAACGCTGTTTACTGTCACATCTAGCGCACACATTTTTGTTGGGGGTGGGGTCTTACCTTTCTGCAGGGGATACTGTCAGTGTATTCTAAGCCCAGCTGACAGATTGGATATATAATGACTTAATACATATCCCAATACTCTTATTTTAAAACTTCATTGAATAACCATGCTATGCATTTCTGTTTAATTCGATTCAATTAGAATGCAAAAATAAATACTTAATCTTTAATCCCTGCGCTATGCTTTGTCTTCTTTCTCCATGTACAAATTTGTCTTTACAATTTCATTCAGATTTATCTCATCATGATTTATGTTTCTCTGTTAACTATCTCTCTCTCTCTCTCTCTCTCTCTCTCTCTCTAATTTCTTTTCTCTGTCATTTCCTGAATACATCTTATTTGTCCTCTTTCATTACTGGTTCAATTTCAGTCTAGAAATACAGAAACTATATTTAAATTATTCATTTTTTGTGTGTATGCTTTCATAGCACTGTAAAAATATGCCTGTGTTCTCTAAATCTTAATTGAGATAACCATTTAAAACTACAGAGTACTACCCTTTATTATCATGTTTAAATATGATTTATTCCATGATTGTTTAGTCGGCTGGGGCTGTAGAATACACCAACTTCATCTCAGCAGAGGGTAAAACTCCTCAAACAAGTCTCCTGGATATGACACTAAACAATCTGATGGCGAGGCTTCAGTAATGCTGGAGCTTTGGGGAATGTAGAATACCTCTTCACTGACATCACTCCAAGGTCTACTCTGGCCTGGAGTGGTAGCAGCCGATAGGTTTCTATCTATGGGTCAAATAGAACTAAACAGTGTACTTATGCTAAACTGAATTATTTGAAATAGAACTGTTTTGACATTTAACTGTGAGTAAATAAATGACTGATGTTTTATTGAATTGTTAATAATACATAACAATACTAGGAACCATTTTACTTTGTTGACTAAACTGAATAGTTTGAAATAGAACTGTTTTTGACATTTAAACTGTTTACTTATGTGAAACTAAATTATTTGAAATAGAACTGTTCATATGTATAAAAATGGATTTGGCATTAAATTACCTACAATGGTTGATAAATCATAAAACCAAACCAATCAATCAATAAATTCTATGAAGAAAATATGACTCAATATTCAGCTTAATAATTGCCAAAGATAGCTTTTAAGTGAGTGTGAATAGAAGAGAAAACTCTTTTCGAGAGTAAATTTTAGAACTTTTAAAGACACTATCATTATACGTAAACACACATTCATATACTGGGTGTGATGAGTAAATTGTTGCCATTTTAAATTATTAATTTCTTGCATGTGCTTTGTTTGTCTCAGGTTTTGTCTACTGTGTAGCAAACAAGAGTCAGTTGGGCATTGTCTGTGAGGAAAGCAGCACCATGACACTATTCAATCCTCCAGAAATTTGGAAACAGCATACTGTACTGTGATGCATTCATGCTGGAAGTTCCAATATGAAGATTTCAGTGTGTTAGGGTGTCAATCTGAGGATAGGGGTGAGGATTTGAAAAGAATTGAAAAAGTCCATAGATGATTACAAAAGCACAGCAGCTCGCAAGCCTCACTCTGATCCTTATGATGAGAAAAGAACTCCTAAATTTATTGGTGAGATCCAGGCCATAATTAACAACAATCCTAGCAAGTCTTGCCCAGTTGACTGGGGTTGTAAAATACACTTATGCTAAACTGAATTACTTGAAATAGAACTTTTTTGACATGTAAACTGCGTACTTATGCTAAACTGAATTGTTTAAAATGGAACTGTTTTTGACATTTAACTGTGTGTAAACAAAATCTATACTTACACTAAATTGAATTGTTTGAAATAGAACTGTTTGACTAAACTGAAGTGCTTGAAATAGAAATGTTTTTTACAATTAAACTGTGTACTCATGCTAAACTGAAATGTTTTTGACTGTTAAACTGTGTACTTACACTAAACTGAATTGTTTGAAATAGAACTGTTCATTTCTATAAAAATGGATTTGGCATTAAATAACCTACAAAGGTTGATATGCCATAAACCCAAACAAACAAACAAGCTATCAAAAAATTATATATACATATATATATATGTGCGTGTGTGTGTAAGAAAAATAAAACAAAGGTTGAATGAGTAAATTAAAAATTGAGAAAGAAAAGCTACATAAAAGTTTTAAAAAACAATATGAAAGAATTTAAAGAAAATGAAAGAATAAAATAATGGGAAATAATAAAAAAGAAAAAGAGAATCGTGACTTTCTGTATCTATGAATTCAGAATATTGAGACAAAAAATTAGTTTCTCGAAGGAAATTTTAAGAACTTTTAAGAGAATTTTATTCTTCACGAAGAATTACAAGGAATTTTTTTTCCTTAAAGGTTGAGTAGAATTAGAGTATAGTGAAAAAAAAAACAGGGAAAAAGTTTTGCTCACTGGCCCTCACCACTTCCTCTTTAGAATAAGAAAAGCACAAATATCCTTTTAACGTTTGTAACATGGTTTGGGAGAATTGTTTTGAAGGGTTTTTAAGGCCTTATTTTATGTCCCAATGCCATGAAAGCAAATATTTTTTGTTGACCGATTTATTCAGAAGTTTGATCTTTATGTTTGCTAAGACAGATCAATGCTCTTAGACTATTAGACAGATCGATTACTCAATTGATCAATAGTTAGATAAGTAAATGGGTAAACAGACAAAAGTTAGCTTATAAAGCTTTAAGGAGAAATATATATTAAAAAATTGTAAAACATTTTGTGTGGAAAATTTTTCTTCTTTATCGAGGCAGGATTCAGATATGTTTTAATATTCATAAGGTATGAAAAAAATGAATAAATGCAACTTATTTTTGCACCCTAGTGACCTTTTCTGGTTAAACAGACTTGACAAAGGAGAGACTTACTTCTATGATAAAAAAAAAAAATACAATTTCTGAAAAGGATTATTTTTCGCTTTTTATATTTCAAAATTTATTTTCTGTATATGTGTGCGTCTGCAGACTGTCATGAAAAGAACCCTTAAAATAATCGATCTGAATTTATTCTAAGAACTACCCTCTTTTTCTTTCTTTCTCTCTCTCTCTCTCAATATATATATATATAGGTGAAGAATCTTCTTCTGTCGTATTATTTTTTATTGTAATATTTTTCATATTGCAGTATAATTTTCAAAATTATGAACATATATATCCATCTATAAGAGGAGATATGCAAAATGAATATGCGCGTGTTTGGAATGAAATCAGAGTGTCCAAATACCCGTGAGCAGAGCAGCATAAAAACTAAAAAGCAATAACTTAAATACAGTCTCCATGACTTTAAGTTTCATGTCACAAAAAGTAATGATAGAATCATGAAACAGGCGAGTTTCAGAGACAAGCTTAACTGTATAAATATCTATTATAATAGTGTATGTAATTACTTATATGTTTATATATATATATATATATATATATATATATAAATGAATAGATCCACTAAGAGATTTGTATCTTTTTAAGAATTATTTATTTCGTTCTTACATATGTGTATGTTTCCAGCGCATTGCTTTCGTCAAAAAACATATGTAGCACCAGGCCATGTGAATGAGACTTGTTACAAAACTTAGAGTGAGTTAGAGTCTCATTGGGAGCCCCATTCACATGGTCTTGTGCCACATATGTTCTCTGATGAAAGCAACAAGCTTGAAACATACATGTATGTAAGAAAGGAAGAAATTATTCTTAAAAAATACAAATTTCTTTGTGGACCTATTCATTCTGAAATATTTTCTTTTTTCTCTCATTAAACCTATAACGGAAAATTTTTTTACATGTTTATACACATCTATGTCTCTGAGTGTGTCTGTATGTTACACTTTAAGTCAAGTCTTGTTATGACTCATAACACTTTCGTCAAGTTCAAAAGATAGTGCAAACAGTGCTGAATTCTTTTGCCCAAATGCAAAGCACCGCTCCCAGAGCACAAAAATACACAGTAATTTTCTCTTTCTTACTCTGTGAACCAAGCAAGCAACAACTGGTTTATTAGGCCCTGGGCCAAATCACAAAACTCCACTCAACAGTCCTGACATTGTAATCGTGTTACAAAATGATTTCATTGGCTTCTTGCATGCTGCAGCATGTGCAGCATAAAGACTTTTCCTAAGCGGTCAAATCCTGATACGACTCCCGTGCACTGACATGTACACACAGTACTGAGCCTCCACTTACGGTCCTTTTCTCATATAAACATGGGCAGTGCAAAAGACATTTACACGGTCAGATCCATGCTCTTGTGACTCGCATATCTGTCCTTATTATAATTATGTCTGCAACCATGCCAATGAAGAAGGCTAGGTACCCAACAAATTAAAACGTCACTTATGTACTGCTATGAAGTTTGCAATTGGCAAAAGTTCCCCCACCAAACCATAACAGAGCCTTCCTCATGCTTTATAGTTAGTATGATATAGGGGCTTGCAGCTCTTTCACTAACTCTTTGCCACATATAAACCCTTCTATTTAACACAAAGATTTTGAACCTTGATTCATCAGATCAAAGAACTTTATTCCATTGCTTTATTGTCTTTATCAGAAAAGTATGAATCCATTCTACCAAAAATGACATCAATATGCAACAAGCAAAGGTATAGACAGTTATTGATAGGCTATTGGTTATATCAAGGCCAGACCAGTCCAATAAAATGCAATTTTTTTCCAGGCAGCAGTTGTGTCCATTCTACTATATGGATGCATCACATGGACGCTGACAAAGCCTATAGAGGAAAAGAATGCTGTTAACTGTAATGCACAAATCCTGGAAGCAACATCCCACAAAGCAGTAGCTTTACAACCATCTGCCTCCCATCTCTGAAACCATCCAAGTTCAACAAACAAGACACGCTGGACACTGCTTGAAAAGTAAGGACAAACTCATAAGTGACATTCTACTTTGGACCCCTTCATACAGACGAGCAAGTGTTGGATGACCAGCAAGAACTTATCTACAGCAGCACTGTATGGACACAGGATGCAGCCAAGAAGTCCAGTCAGAAGTGATGGACAATAGAGATGTGTGGCAAAGGAGAGTCATGGAAATCCATGCTAGGGGCACATGATGATGATGATGTATATATATATATATATATATATATTCTAGCTGTTGTCCCCAATGTTGCTAAGGAATAAGTCTCAATACTTAAAGGTTATGCTATTATAGAGCACGCAGGAAGTATGCTGTCAACAGATATTTTTTAAATGTTTGTACCTTGGTAAGTGCCTTGATTGTTAGAAAATCTGTTTACAGAAAAATGTGTATTTCTGATGTATTATAAGAGGCCAGAGAATATTCCAGAAAGTTACATGCCTACTTAAATTTCCATTATATTTGTGATGTAATATGGTTGGGGAAGATTCAGTAAGAAGTTCTCAGCTTCCTTTTAAAAAGTTCCTTGCATACTCCTAAAAAGCTCCATTATACTTTTCTGTAACATCAATGACCTCTGAGGTCAGAACACATACCATCAACTCCCATTTTTTGTAAAGTTGAGAAAGATTTTTTATATTCCACAGTGAAGCCATTATCTCTTTCCATTTAGTTTGAAATAGTAGTTTTGACCATGAATTGATCTGCAGTGCCTTCTGGTTACCTTGGAGTGAGGAACCACCAACTCCATGTTCATCCACAATTTAAGTTTTGCCTATCAGCTAATTTTCTGCCCCTCAGGTCCAACTATTTGGATACCCAGAAGACACATAGACCCAAGATAGAAATAGCCATATCAATAATTGAAAAGAGTTTGTCTGTCCTTTACAGACAACCATATATTTCAATGTATACACATACCCAACCCCTCAGCAGGCAGTATTCAACACAAAAGCCAATTTTTAATAGTTTTCTGATTCGATTTCCTGTGAAGATAACTCTTACATTATGATATTTTATTTAGAACAACCAAATCTTTGAAAACATGAGGGATCAATTAAAAATATTTTCATAAAATTTTTGTTTTTCATGGAGACTTATTTGACAGACATCTCTAACAGCAAACAATAATCGATGGGAATCCATTTTGCCATATTGTGTAACTCATAGAAAATAATTTGAATTGCCAAAAGAAAAAACTAAATTATTATTATTATTACTAACATTACTGTTGATATTTAACTAAACATTACTAGTTTGGTTAGTATGTTGTTTTTCAAGCTGGAGATGAAAAAAAAAAAAAAAATTATATACAAAAACTGCTGCCAAAGAAGCAGTCTTGCTTCCAGTAAAGTCTTCATCAGATGATGACCCTGGGTTCAGGCATGGTTTTGGGGCTGAAGCATCATTACCACTAACCCAGGGCGCCCCAGCAGTATCTCACAATTCTACCAGACTTTATTGGATGGTGTTTAATCTGTATGAATGCCATATCCGATCAGATGCAGTTACAGTCTTGTTTTGGATCTTTTTCATATATTCCCTCTTCTTTATATAGAATTATCACTTATTTAGCACAATGAATGCAGATAAAAACAAAAATGTTTAAATTGATAACTAGGCTTGTGGAGTCTCACCACCAGATGCAATTCATTAACAAGACTCATTTTTTGGGGGCAGGGAATACAGTAGGTATATGATACTTGTACATGCGCGCGCGTGTGTGTGTGTGCGTACTATGATGTCATTTTTTCTGGATTATACTTCCATAGAAATACACAGTGAACACAAAAAAAGCTTGTGATTTTATGTAGTCATAACAACAAAATTTATTAGGATATATTCATAAAACACATACTTGGACTCAAAACGTTTTTTCTCCCCAGCATAATCTATGTGCACCCTTCACACTACAAAAGGCAATAAAATCCCAGAAAACATTCACCCGGAAAGGAGTGTTTTTATGTCTACCCTGTATACTAAAAAAGAGATTTTTTTTAATAACAGATTGATAGATGTGTGTGTATGTGTATGTTTGTATTCTATGTTATGCTGTTTTGTTTTTGTTCAATTTCAGTAATATGCATAATGACAGTTTTAGGAATAGATAGATTTTATATATATATATATATATATATATATATATATATATGTAGTATGCTGTGCCATTTTTACTTGCTTACACAGATATGTGCAAACATAATGAGGATTTAATTATACATCGATGGATTGATAGACATGAAGTTGAAAATAAATACAATGATCAGAGTGTAATAAGTGTGTGCTCTCTGAAAATTGTGTGTATATATATATATATATATATAGAGAGAGAGAGAGTATTTATTGTATGTAGTAATAAATATATATAGTGATAGACAGATGTGTGTAGGTTGATTGGTTTCTTTTGTTTAAAGGCAAATCAGCTTTCATGATTTATTTAATGTTAAAGCCATACTTATAGAGGAATGGTAATGATGCTATTTAACTCATAGCTAGCAGGATAAGAGGGTTTATGCCTTTCACCTGGGTATTCATCTGAAAGTGAATGTAATAGAGTGACTGGAGTTTGAACTTGTTTACTTCAAGGTGGCAGTCTAGCTTTTTAGCCATTACACCACAAGGACTCTCCACAGATTTGTGTGGTGGTGGTGAGAGAGCAGAAATTGCTGTAAAGTAGATCCTGCCTTTAACTTTCTTTAGTGATCTCACTGAAAACTTGGAAAAGGTTGATGCAATCTAAGACCTCCAGATGTCTGGTGATTCCAGTTATTGATCTTTTCAGGCAAATATAAATTGCAAAAACAATGAACTGAAAATCTGGCTATTAGAGGAGGGCGAACAACGTCTAATATTTTCAATTAATAGAGTAAATGAAGTGAAAACTAATCAACTTGATATTTTTTTATTTGTTATTATGTTATCTCAACAACATCATTTCTTTAATCAGTCGATGGAATCCTATTCTCAATGTAAATGATATCAGTTTTCAGTCAATAAGTTTATTGTCTAGATCACTGACATATACCCATGTGTATACATAATTGTGTATATATACATGTATACTAGCATAGTACCCATAAAAATAACAGGATTATTTTTATATAGATTGTCAGATCTTCTAAAGATCAAGATTTACTCTCTTCATGGAGCCAAAATATGACCCAAAGTCAGCTCATTGTAGAGAACCTGTAGGAGATAATCCTATAAGGTGGACTGGTGCAGATTTGTCCAAGCCTTGTTCATTAAAGAAGTGCCTCAGGGGTCATGCAATAAATCTAATCCTTACACTGGATAGATTTAATGAAAAATATGTATAGAATCCGATCAGTGCACTTTGCCAAGGATAAACATAGATAAAAAACGTTTTTAATAAGATTGGTAATTACCAAGTGATGATCATAAATAAAGAATTCAGTTTATAAAAACTAAAATTATCTATGAATGAAAAATACCTAGCACTATACTTCACAAAGATGATGGGAATATTTATGCATGAACATATGAATCAAAATATCTTTGCATTTTGCTTGCGATGAAATTGCATGCCTCGACTCTCTATTAAAGATAAGTAGGTAGCAATAAGTACTTAGGGTTTAGGGATAAGTAAAGTGTCAGTTTTTCCAGGGCTGTATTTTTAATAATGAAAGACTAAATTGTGACAAAGAAGAGGTGGTTCTTGTACAGGCAAGTTCTAACCCTAAAACATGACCTCTCTATTGCACTATCAAAAGTTCTGGGTGGACAGATGTCTAGTTACACGGGTTGAAAAGATTGGACATTTTTTGTCATATGCCCTATCAGTCAGACTTTGTGTTGAATAAGATTTTTTTTTCTTTTGGTGTGTGCGTAGGGGGACAACTGAAATGGTAAATAAACGCCTCAGAGTGGAATAATTGTGCACTTTATGAAATTGTTATGCATCCTTACAAGCACCTGTGTTGGCCAACCTGCAAATACCTACTTACATTAGCAATATGCAGAAACTGTAATTTGAAAGATCTGCAGGAACGATGGATGATAGGAATGGATAGTGAGAGACAGTCAGGGAACTCTGCACTGACAGCATAATTTAATGATATATGTATATATCTGATTAAATATTACAATCTTGGTTGGCATATTTTTGTTTCAATCCTTTCAAATTGCCATATAGTTGTTTTGATATTTGGCTGAAATTGGGTAACAAATATACCATATTTAACTGGTTCCCAAGTACTTTTGTGCCCCACTTGAGCCATCATCAGGGACTGTGTATATTACAAAAAGTACAGTACAGTGTTTTATTTATACTGGTGTAAAATTTTTTTATCTTATATATATATATATATATATATATATAGTCTCTGAGGAGATGAGACCAAAAGAAAGGCTCCCTTTTTAAGAGTGCATATGCCTTTATAAGTCATTTTAATATTCTATCCTTACCAGAGAATCTATCTATCTCTCTCTCTCTATATATATATATATATATATACATGCTCTATCACTGATATTGCACACTCTTTATTCATAGATATATCAAGCCATATTATATATATATATATATATATATGTGTGTGTGTGTGTGTGTGTGTGTGATAAAAATACAATTTATTAAAAGTGAAAAAATTCAAATTAAGCTAACTCAAAAGAAAAAAAAGAAAAAAATGAAAATGATGAAATAATTTTGAAAAATTATATTGATCAGATTTTTATTTGTAATTTTTGCAAAAACAATGTTTCAGGGTTTTTATAAACATAATAGAATGAAAAAACTCAGAATTACAGAAATAAATTTCAATCTAATCTTATTCTTTATGGTTATAGGCAAAAGTCATCCCAATTAGTGCTATCACTCGAGTATATATCTACTCTCCCTTTCTTTCCTTTTATGTCTCTTTTCTTTTGACCCATCCCACCTTTTATCTATATTTTATTAATCTTTTTCCTCAATAGCTGAACTTTAGAAAAAACCATTTTCATTCTGAAGAAGTTCTTTTTTTAAATAAAGAATGAAATGTCATTGCTGAATCCAATTTTAGTGTTGGTTTATCCACTTTTCCACTTATTTCTATCATCAGTTAGTTATAAATATGTGACTTGACATAAGCCTTAGATGCCTGATTTTAGAATTATAAAAATAAAAATAGAAGGAAAAATAATGAATTCATAAGGTAATAAATTCCTTATACACACAGCTTCATATTTATAAAATCAAGACTGAAGATTAATTATGATAATAATAAAAGAAATACAAAGAACTGATTACAAGGGTGAATCAAAAGTTTTGCAATAATTTGATACATCCTAGATTGCAGCATACGTGGTGCATTCAATTAGTTTCCAGACTTTTTTGTACAGGCATTTAAAATTGTCTCTTGAAAATTCAGTATGTTATTGCTATACATCTTATGAGATGACTGACCAATTCTTATGATTTCAGGTTCAAATGAACAGCTACAGCAGCAATTGGAATACACCCTACTAAAGCCTGATTGTCACAGCTGGTGAACTTCAAAAATACAATCTGGACATGAGGACACTTTAGAAGAACGATATGCAATAAAATTCTGTTTTAAACTTGGAAAAAATGATGCCACAGAAACGTATGGAATGCTTCAGACTGCTTTTGGAGCATCTTGCATGAATTGAGCATCAGCTTTTGAGTGGCATAAAAAATTCAAGGAAGGCAGGGAGTCTGTGAGGGAAGATGAGAAGTGTAGGAGGAGTAAGGAAGTCAATACACCAGAGTTGATTGGCCAAAGGGTTATGGTTAGGGTTACTATGTTGAGGTTTTAAGGGAGTTCAGGAAGAGATTCCTAGGAAAGAGGCCAGCACTCTTCAAATTGGGTCAGTGGCATTTCCACCAGGACAATGCACCAGTCTACAACTCCATCCTTGTCACAGACTATTTGAACAAGATGGGCATCAAGTCAGTTCCTCATCCTCCCTATAGTCCAGACCTTGTTCCCTGTGACTTTTGCTTATTCCCTAAGCTCAGAGGCTGTCGTTATGAGACAACTGAAGAGATGAAAGCGGCTGTGACGAAGGTGATTGACATGTTCACACAAGAGGACTTCCATGGGGCCTTCCAGAAGTTGTTGGAACAGTAAAACAAGTGCATTGCAGCCGGAGGAGATTACTTCAAAGAGGACTAGAGTTTCATGTGTGTACTATCATTAAAAGTGCTCATACGAAAAAAGTCTGGAAACTTATTTAATGATCCTTGTATATATCACCTGACTGAAGCAGTTTGAGCCATAGAAGATACCTGCTGTGGTTGGTAATGTTGTGGTAGTTGATAGACTGACATGTTGTGCTTCATTCCATCTGTGATTTGAAAGCTACTCAGATGAACATGCAACATAGTCGAATTTAGGGACTATACTTAATGAGTTTTAACTAGGAAGCAAAAGCAACCAAAAAGATTTGTTGTGTGAAAAGTAAAGTCCCAGTTGATCATAGATTTTTCTGTTGATCACCAGATAGTTCAATAAATTTTGATCAGGTTGCAAGTATGGCAATGATCAGCCAAGGTCTGGATTCTGAGGCCATGCTCTAAGCAATTGAGGCAAATCAAGCAAGAGTTTCTGGTAAGGTCAGTATTTCACAGACCATTGGAGTCCATCACCTTCACAACCTCAGCAAAAGCATCTGGAACTACTGAGTTATGCCTCATGTTACCGAAATATGGCAAAACTTTTAATTCATCCAAGTAATATTGAAATAAGTCTCATTTTAAATACATGTTCAAATCCCTACCATTTTTTTTAAATCAAAAGTTAATTTTCTTGTATAAAGATGTAGTGTTTGTACAGTTGTTTTTATTTTATAACTGCACTTCCACTTATATAACTAATAAATTCTCAAGCAAAAAAATTGTAATCCTATGTTTTCACAATGGATTTTGTTTAATAGGTCTACATCTGCATCAACAATTTTTTTACCTGATATTTGACTTGTCTAATTAACGAAATAAAGCAAATAGATTTTAATGAATTTTTATCAAAAACTTATTTGAAGAAAGATACTTTTCAAACTGCAATTTTTGGTAAAACACAGGATTCTTCAATACCACCAGAGCAAGGTCCATGCAATTTCTATTTTCCTAAATAGAAAATCCACCTCAAGAGTAAGATTTGTGGATATGGAAGACATTGAAATAAATAAAACAAAGGGCATTATCAAAAGGGACATTTCTGAATTACTTTGACCAATGAAATATTCAATTTATATTTTTATTATTGTTCATTTCTGTCTCAAGAAATACAGCTTCTGTGTCAATACTTTTTCAACTAATTTTGTATACCTATATAGCTTGGTTGTAAAAAACACCCACTTTTATTGAGATTTTTTCTAAAAAGTTTGGAATATACAAAGCCATTCATCTGTTTGCATACTAAAACCTAATGGATAATGTTGATTTTATAGGAGTAAATTCCCCTCTTATTCATGTTTCTCAGAATTAAAAAAAATGAGACATGTTAGACTTGGATATGTGCAGAAATATTGGTATGTCAAAAGAATCTTTTTTTTTAATCAACTGAAAATTCATAAGGAACCATTTTGAGAATTTCCATGTGTTCTTTTTTTAACCTAAGAATGCTCTCCATATGATATTTTGATTAATTCTAGCTCTTCTGAAAATTTTGAGTTGAGATGATAGGGTTCTTCTTTACTTTAACCTATGATGATTATCTACTTTTCAGCTTTTTTAAAAAATACTTAAACTTATACTGTCAGATATTGTTTCATTTCCTTCCACTTCTTAAATTCTACAAGTACTTTCTGTGATTTGAGGCCTTCTTTGAATTAATGCCAAAAATTTTGTGTGTTTTTCACACCAGAATTAGCTGATGGTCTTCCACTGAAGTCTTTGTGACAGCAAGTCTCCTCAGGTCTCCAGCACTTTTCTCAGTATTCTGGCTGATCTCAACAATGCTGTAGTCTGGATGGTCTTAATTCTTACTCTGATTTCCAGCTCTTCCAGTTTCCTTTCCAAACTTTCAGGGACCATTCCTTGTGTATCAATTACAATTGATATCGCAGTCACCTACATGTTTCACAGCTTTCTTAGTTCTCTAGCAAGGTCTAAGTACTTTTCTCTCTTTCCACTTTCTTTGATATTCCATCCGTGGTCTGCTGGTATGGCAAAATCCATTATACGATATGTTCTCTTTCTTTTTGTTCATTATCACTTGGTCTGGTCTTTAGGACAGGATTAAGGGATCTGTTTGCATCTCAAAATCCCAGAGAATTTTATGCCTCCTTAGGATGGATTCTGGTTAATGCATATACGATTTGGTTGAATTTCAGTTTATGGCACAATTCCCAGAGGATCACCTTCTCTATTTAATTATATCTAGTCTTATAGTTCTTTTGGACAACTTTGCTACATTCACTTATGTAATTAATCATTTTAGCCTCCATATAACTGATACTTGCTATTCTTTTTCATATCATCAATTTTCGCTTTAATATGATTGGTCGTTATACCATTAATTTGTGCTCTTATTAGAAGAAATTCAATTTCTCCCTTAAGGTTTCCTTTTTGTAGCCATATCCAGGTCTTCTTGTATGAAATTTTGTCAGTTTGTCACTTGAAATATCCATACAGTTGTTTTTCTTTCCATTTCTGGTTCCAAATTTTTGTTGTTCTTCTGTTTTCCCTTATATTATCAGTGCTGTTACTTTCCACTGTAATAAGTCTTTGCTCTTTTTAATGTAGTCTTTGAGTCTTTGCATGGATGCATCCATGCAGTCTTCAATGCTGCTGAGTCATTTTCCTCCTTCTTGTCTTGATACATAGTCTATCAATGTCATCTCTCCAAAGTAAGGCCTTGCGCATTGCCTTCGATTTCCTTGTCATCCGGTCCATTTTTCAGTGTTCTTGTATTGTCCATTTTAAGAATTCTCCTGAGTATCTAATACGGGGGACCACCCAGGTGTTTATTCCTTTGATGAAATTTTTGCTGCAGAGCTTGATTTTAAGAATCTTTCACATTTTTTTGTGGTTCTCTTTTCCTATTTTTCTTTCATCTCTGCTTGCTTGATATTGTCTACTACTAGTATTCCCAATTACTTGTAATTTTCCTTTTCTTTAAGTGTTCTGATTCTTTCTTGATTTCCAATTCTATTCTTTCCGTAATTTGTCTTTATCTACTTTTCTTTATGAGCATTGCACATTTTTCTATACCCAATTCCATTCTTATATCCTAGCTCAATATTCTTATTGTTGGTACTAGAGTCTCCTATTTTTTTTTCATTTTTTGCAAACCGCTTGATATCATCCATGTACATTGAGTAATCTTTTCTAGTGATTTGGTAAATTTGTAGCCCCCAGTGCATTTCCTAAGTATGTAATTACGTAGCATCATTGTTATTACAAAAAGTAATGGTGAAGTGCATCTCTCTGGAAGATGCCACACAGGATTTTCACCTTTGCTGAAGTTTTTTCCTCCGGCTATCAATTCCACTTTTACTTTGATGAATTTCATGATTTTGTTGGATATTTCATGCATTTTCAGGCAATCTGTTATCCAGGTTTGCAAGACCATATTATATATAATTTTGTTGTCAATCCATGCTATAGCAAAATTTTTCCACCTCACTTTGCTTTCCTTAAAGATGTGCTGATCACTGCACAGTGAGTCATCTGCTCCTCTTGTTCCCCAGTGGTATCATTTCTGTTCTTCCAGAAACAGTCAGTAAGATACAAGCAAGTCATAGATCCTCTCCCTAATCTAAGCATTTAGGATTTTCCATATCATAGGTAGATCCATTATCAGTCAATAGTTGCTGGGAATGGTTCCTTTTTGAAGTCCTTCTGGACCAGAGTGGTTTTCCCCTTATTCATCCATTCGAGTATTCTGGCTTCTTCCAGGCATCGATTCGAAGAACCAGTCTGTCATGGATGGTTGTGAATTTTTAAAACCAGTATCTATAGAGGCCATCATAGCTGGACATTTTTCAATTTGGTACTTTTTTGAGTGTTGCTCAGAGTGATTCCAAGTGTATTTCAACCTCAGGGCTTTCTTTGAGTCCTTCAATCATTTTTACATGTTATTTATCCATTCAGCTTATCTATGTTCTTTCTGTTCCTACATTTACTCCAAAATTGTTTTGCTTCCTCTGCATTCAGTTGCTGGTTTATCCTCAGGCATTCTCCCCCTAATTGTTTAGTAGAAAATTTTTCCGTTATTTTGGAAAGCAGTGTTTTGTTTGTATTGCTTGACACTGTCTTAGTATCTTTTAAATCATCCTTCTTTCAACAATATCATTTGATTTATCTCTTTAAAATGAATTATCACTCTTTTAGGTGTTTTGTTTTGGTCTTTTCATCCCAACATATCCCTGTGTGTTTTTCCTTCCTTAGCATTTTCACTTGTCACAGATTTTGTATTTCTATCAGGGCTCCGTAGGGAAAAGCCGATTTTATAACAGACTAGTTTTGCCCCTGCAAAAATAGCTTGTTTAGTTCAGTGATGTAGTCAGTTCGGATATTTAGTAATAATTTGTTTGTTTGTTTTTTTTGTTTCTCCCTTGAGTTGTAAAGGATTTGCACTCCTAGAGTTTTAAACATGTCAGCAATGACTACGTGGAGTGAAAAAATTCTAGAAAAATGGGATCCAAGACTCACTTGTTTCCAAAACAAAAGTAGTGGGGCGTCCGTAAATTATATAGTTTCAGGAACCTGATTGGACAGTGCTTTCAACTATGTACACGAATTTTGATTTTGTC
The DNA here is from genome assembly GCA_963585895.1 of Sepioteuthis lessoniana. Classification (NCBI taxonomy): domain Eukaryota; kingdom Metazoa; phylum Mollusca; class Cephalopoda; order Myopsida; family Loliginidae; genus Sepioteuthis; species Sepioteuthis lessoniana. The sequence goes on along the minus strand of OY757911.1, from coordinate 75,153,390 downwards.
CCGTGCAAAAATAAACCTTGCATTTGGAGCTGGTTGCGTGATATGGATGCCTATGTATTCCACACTTTTAGAAACAATTTCATTTTTTACGGGTCACCTGCCTTTTTGCTGACTCTTTCTCAGCATGGCAGTTTCTCTCTGACATATATGCTGCTGTTTTGGTGCTTTGGTTTCTCGAGCATACATACATACATACACGCACATATACGTAAGTAAGAACTGCTACGTTGTAACCACTTGTTTTAACAACGAACAATCGTACACGTAGATGTTTACGAACAAAACACATTTACATTCACATAACTCACACATGCATATCAAACAACCAATCTTTGAACATTCTTTCTACTTAGTGTTATTTTTGCTTAGTTGTTAGTACATAAAATTGTCTGTTATATGTTATCATGTGAATTTTCTCTTGTCTGCATTGATCTTTCTTTGTGTGGTAAATTGTGGAACGGCTCTAAAAGTTTTGGTTCTAACAAAACCTTGTTGCGTGACTCAAAAAATACGTCGATCTCGCAGACGTTGGTAACTGATGGGAGAGTGATTGACAGAGGACTGGACAAATGACGAGGACAAGTGGATAAGTTTAATTGTAAGGTTTTTATTCGACGAATCGTATGCACAAGATATGCATGAGCGTAGAATCGCAATTGGTGTATCACGTCGGTGTATTCTCTGCTGGGTGTAAAAGTCAGTGCTTCAGTCGTGGTTTATGTACCTGAAATAAGACAGCCAGCATTTGCAGGATGCTGCTGGATCCCCAATGATGCCTTTCTATCAAGGGAGCACCAGCCAATTATGACACCCTGACCTGTTGCCAGGGTCCTACATCACTTGAGATTTGGATTTCTTAATTTTTATTATTGTGTATAAAAGAGAAATATTTAAACATCCCACTTTTCACTTGATAAAAGTTCAACGGTCATCCTCTTCTTTTTATCAGTTGGGTTTAAATGTTCATTCGTTACTTACTTAAGCTGCTACTTTGTACGTGGATTGAATGATAACTGATATAATTGTTTAATTGTTTAACCTCGAACCATTTTTTGGTTTTCCAAAATAGCTGATCTTTGTTCTCCGTTTTACATATATTCCAAACTACTCTATCTGTTTACATCTTCTACTTTCACTTTAAAGGCTTTTGTGAAAAAATCTGCACGTGAGCTATTCCTAAAATTTCTTTGTTCTTCATATTTGTGGTGAATGTTTTCGTGGATATGTTCCCACAATTTATGTTGGCTCATTTTTGAAAAGCAAACTATGTAAAAGGACCCGGACAAAAAAACATTCAAAACAAAGCAATACAAACAAAATTAAATTTATATATCAACAAATCCATAAAAAAGGAAACATTACAAATATTCTAATATAGTCTGTTATATATTCCTCGGTGTGTGAGTGTGCGTGTGTAACTAACACGAATATAATGGTGAAAGAGTAAATATTAAAAGTGTCCTGAGAACTATAAAATGTATGTTGACTTAGGATTTCATGCGAGGTATCAATATACAGAAATATAGACGCGTCTTCTACCATTCTGGTTGTTGGTCTCTTTCAGGGTTTGACGAAATTTCTGAGGCTGTGTTCGAGGCTGGAACAAGTCAAACCGAAAAGACACTCATTTTACACGTATTGAGTTGTGTCTTACTAACTGGTATAGGATACACATTTTTTTCTAGTCTTAAAATAAGCAATAAAAACATACTTAAGAACATTCTAGAAATTTAGGATCAAAACCGCATTAGCATTTAAATTACATTTTTATATTTTTCAACCAATCAGCTAAAAACATAGAATAGAACATTCTAGAAAAATAGGATCGGAAATGAACTAACAGAAAATATTTAGGCTCGAAAATAAAATAGTAAAATACAAATCTTATTGGTCAATAAATGTCTACGCGCCAAAATTTTAGGACGATTCTTTGATCCACCTGTAGGATATAACTAACACAGAGTTAGGGAGCCATACACACAAGACACAAGCTTACACACAAACGAAGACACAAATGAAGACAAGCCACTAAGCCAGTAAAGCAGTAGCCGATACATTCTGACAAATTCCTTTCCTTCCTCAACTAAAGTTCATGAACTCTCTTCAAATGGCCGAGAATTATATTCAAAAGAAAAACCCGACAAACTTTCTTTCATCAACGCGACACACTGTCGCCACAGTCATAAACTTAATGTAAGTAAGAACGACTTATTTACGAACTCCGTTAACATGAACATACACACATCTTTAAACAAATTTATTTTCTTCTTGTCAAACTTTATTTTCCAAAAGGCCATTTACACATCATGTATTTTATTTGTTTTCATATTCTGTTTTATGCATATCAAATTGTTTGTTGTTTAATGTTCGTTGTGTTCTATTCCATTTCTTTTATGCGATTGTAAAGTTTTGTGTTGTATTTGTGGTGGGAATAATTTAGAGAGCAATCTACTGAAATAACCAAATTACATACAACCCCCACACTGGCAAGGTCAAGCTGTTTCTAGAAGTCGAAAATGAAGAGAGAGAGTGAGTGCTGTCTCTGTAAGTCGAAATGTGAGAGAAAGAGAGTGTGTGTGCTGTCCCTGTAATTCAAAATGTGTGTGTGAGAGAGAGAGAGGGAGAGAGAGGGAGAGAGAGAGTGTGTGTGTGTGTGTGTGTGTGTGTGTGCTTAGACAACGAGAGTATATATAGGCAATCCTTGTCATGTGATCGGCTCCAAATGCGTGGGATAAAATCATAGGTGCGAACGTAGTTGTGAGCACAAATCACGTCACTTTCCGAGACTGATTAGTTTACCGACTTCCACCATCTTTGTTTTGGGAACAAGTGGTATCCCGGCCATTTTAAAATATAGGAGCGTAAATCCTATGTATTCTTATCAAAATTTACAGATTTTAAATTTTCAAATTTTTCATCTCAATACTCAAATAAGAAAAAACAAGGGAAAACATTATATTTTACTTCGATAGCGCGGTAGAAATCTTTTGAAATATTTAGGAAAAAAAACAAAAAAATTCAGTTTATCAACGAAGAAAACAAATTTAGAAAATTCGAGGCATGTTTCGATTTGAATAAATAAGAAAAATTCATGAGATTAGAACGCAGTTCTTGACCAATCAGAAGTTGTACCACTTCTTTTTAACAACCTAAAAAATATGCCTTGGTGATCCTCCATTAAGCCATTATAAATCTAGGGTTCTTATTTGAATTAGCAGAAGAACATTAAATTACTACAGCCGTGAAGAGAAAAAAGTGGTAGAGATATAATAAAAATAGATTATATATATATATATATATATTAGAGACTGTTGTAGATACGTCGAAAGAAAAGTAAATATTTCAAAAAGAAAAAGTCCGAGATTATTTCAATGATTATATTTGTTTTCCTCTATTTATTTCGTATATGTATATATATTTACGGCATCAAATTAAATTGTTGGTTGTGTGTCTGAGACTTTCAAAGGTATATTATATAGTTCTTTACTGAATAGATGTTGGAAGAGAGGTCAAATTATTCTGATTAATTTCATGTCTCTGTGAAGGTCTCATCAGTATGTTTTTATTGTGTGGAGCCATGCATAAATCGAGATTCGTGCGCGGCTGTCACTAACATGCTTGATCCTGTCGGCATTCCCCTATTGGGGCGCCTCATGCGCCAGCCATTGGACTCAGCCCTGCAAAGTAGGTATTGCCAGGGAAGACGCCCCATGGGACCAGGCGATTCGGATCGACAACGCCTACCCGATGCGAATACTAGGCAGGTGACCATATGGAGTCCAAGGACAAGCTGTGTTGCCGTTTACTCTCTGATTCCATTCTGGGTTCTTTAGTTTTGTTGACATAACGTAAAAAGCCCGTAAAAGAATTATACGAAAGAAGGTACTATTTACCAACCCCTCCGCTCGGGCAGGATATGACACAAGGTCAATTTTTTAAGCGGAGTTTAACAGGTTTGAATTCAGAGTTTTCCTTCTCCTAGACTAGTTGCCTCACCAAGGCTGAAGAACCTAGTCCGTCCTACTATTTATCCATAGCTGGAGGGAGAATAAGGGGGTTCATACTTTTCCCAAGGGTATTTGCCCGAAAGTGAACGTAATAGCGCGACTGGAGTACGAACTCGCGTACTACGAAAGAAGGTAGTTACAGATAGGAGACGGAGATATATTTTTATATTTTTCCTTTATTTCTGGGTTCAACAACCATTCAATGGGTGGGGAAATTCTCCTTGAATACGATTGAAATGGTTGAATCCCCCAGTCAAGGTGTTAAAAATGTGTTAGTCATTTCTTGGGTGTGTCCTTATTCGGTATTTAAATCTTTAACAACTTATTCGGTATATAAAGCTTTTACGACGTGTTAGTCGCTTTGGGTAATTAGTCCAAGTCCATTGTTTTAGTTCGTAGTTCGATAGGTCCATTTTGATACTTTTTAATATTTTGGCATCCTGTTAACCGAGACAGCTGCTACTAGTAAAAGGTGAGTCAACGTAGCGCTTTACAGCGGCCACGTGGCCTTCCACTAGCAGCAAAGAATATTTAGATGTTGTCACTCCGCCGGTCACTGCTGAAAGAGAGTGAGAATTTTCCTTTTGTCGGGAAGGTCCCTTTTCTTTGCGTATGCGTCGCCCCAATTCCTGTCAGAGGCTTCTGGGAGTTTCTGCATATTTTAATGATTATTTTAATTCAATTTAATTATTTATTTATTTATTCCTTTCAACCACTTAGGCGGCCGTATGTGTGTGTGTTTGTTACTAATGTGTGTGTGTGAATATAAGTATACTCACTTGTATCACTATGGGTTTTGGCAACTGGTGTGTGTGTGTGTGTGTGTGTGTGTGTGTGTGTGTGTGTGTTTGAGTGTCAACTCCCTTTACTAAAACACACACAAATGTAAATAAATATACACACATCAATTGGAGTCCTTTAAACACACCCAGATTATATACATATATACACATTGGTAACCAAAAACACACATTCATATACTTAATAGATATGACCTCTCTTTCAAATAATAATCTGGAAAGAATATATTCCTATAAAAGAGTCTTGAGATACCTAAAATATTTATAGCAAATATATATATGCGAAATAGAATAGAAAAAACATTAAAACTGAAATCACTAGCTGGCTTTTTCTAATATAATAAGAATAAAGCTGGCTGACCGTAGTTAAAAGTGACCCGAAGGCTCCTTTTTCAATGGTTACTACACTAAAGTGTAGAGGGGAGCACTACTCCTTTCCTTAGATTACTCCACTTTCCTTCGATCCGTACCTTATAATGCTGTGTTAACCAAGGAGGTTTAAAGTACCATTTTTGAGTCTTTGGTATATCCCGACCTGAGATTGAATCCCCGTGTCCCGGACCTTTGGCGAACACTCCACCGACCAGACCAATAAGTATATATATATATTGGCTCGAGTGAGATATATTTCTTTTTTTTTTTACCCTAATACTTTTAATCTCTACTATTTTGGTCAATTTTTAAAAGTCAAATTAAACTTTTTGTTTTAGACATATTACAATCATAAATTTGTAGGACTCAAACAAGTTGTTATCTATAATTTGTATTTGAATGAATAAGGGAATTTATGTCTTTTGGTCATTTCATACGATTTTGTATGCTTAGTAATGCCTATTTCAGTGCCTTTATTTTCATCTTCCTCACTGATAACAGCTTCAATAAATTCATAACAGTTCCTTTTCATCTAGATTAGGCGTCTCTTGAAATTTTTCGCGCCGCATATATCCTTTTCACTAAATGTCAGGATATCATTCCTTCACCTCTAAAATTCTTTTTGGCTAGACTCAGTGGTTGTCATTTTTTTTTTATCATGTATTCTTTTCATCATATCAGAATATCATTCCTGCACTTCCAAACATCAAACTTAAAAATTGCTTTTTAAATACTGTACTAATAGTAACGAAAATCTTTTATTTTTTTCATATCAGTACATGAAAATCTAACTGGATTATTTTACAAAAGAATTTTACTGTTGTTGCATATTGACCCCTGACCGAGCCGTCAATCAGAGACTCACCTGTGTAAATAAGTGGAAACTGTTACGTGATCCATCGGTTGTGGGCGATATAAAATAATATATACAGATACCTGTTTGTCAGTTGGAGTCAGTGAAGACCTAAGCCAGATCCAGCTTGCAGTCAGGGGGAGTGCCCCGCTGAAGAGGAGCTGTAGCCCTCGGCAGGGCCTCCGGTTGAGTACTCCCGACCGAGAAGCTGAAGAAGTGCTCAATGGAGTCTTGAAAATAACACAATGGGTTATGGTCAAGGGAAGAAGTTAGGGGTCAATATAGCAATCTGTATTTGTCTCCCCATGTCCGTCAGTCACACATACCTCAGAAGTTTCTCAATCCCTTTCGAGAATAAAGTGTGAGACGTATATTTGTTTATGAAAAAGTGTTGTGGTTCATTTTCTATCCATGTATCTTCCTTCAACTGCTAAACAACACAATTTGCAATATAAAATTGTGATTGTTTTTAAAACGTAAATAAAGTATTTTTTTAATATTCATATTTGATTATTTAACAGGCTAAAGATAAAACATCAATAAACAAAAGAATTCAATTCAATATCCAAGCAATGTTAATCACTTTATTTTAATAAAAAAAATTGTACTTAATGAAGCTTATGATTGTTTTTTTTTTCAACAATTCTGGGATAGACAGATAAAAGTATTAATTTCGGTGTCTTCATGTGCTTTCTACTCATTGATCACAACTTTTACTTTATACAAGGTCCTTTAGCCCAGATAGTCTAAACATTACACATTATCTTATATTTACTTTAATGAATGGTTTGATTAGATAGCAAATTGACAAACGACATCAGATTTCAAATAAAAATTGACGTGACTTTATCTAATTAGCATGCTGGTATCATTATCAAGTTAGTTCATTAAAAATTCATTATAAAATTAGTCAGTGATTTATAACTTGAATGCAAAAGACGTAACATATTTTCTAGTTGTATGACTTTCGATAGAATTTTGGGAAAAAGCTTCGATGAGGGAGTAGAATAACATCCCCCCATCAACAATGCAGAGCAATCACAATAAAATTATTCACCTGTGTCAATAACAGCGTAAATCTCATATAAATCATAGTAAACAGAATTTCTTTGTTTATCAATACGGGTTAAGAGTTTTAAAAATTAGTCGTTTAAACTTGAACTACGTTGAAAGTTATCTTTCCAATATCATTTTCCTCTCATCATACAATTCAAATTAACATTACTGAATTCACAATTCATAATTAAGATCTTGTGCTGTGAATTCCCATGTGAATTTTACATAAATTCTAATCTCATTCACGTTCCGTTTAATGAAGTATCATCTTCTTAGTTCATAAAAAAAACTATATCATTGAATTAATGCTTGATTACAAGAAAGTTGTAAATAAAACAAACGACTAAACTGTTGCGGGGCCATCTATTGGTAGTTGACCTGGCAAACTTAAAAAATGTGTGAAGTGACACAGGAAAGGCAAGGATTGCAAAAGGAATAGTGGTTCTGATGAAAGAGCCTATATCTATTTAGCAAGAATTAATAAAAATAATGTTTAAGGCAACTCGACTGTCTATTAGTTCTTGATGAGAGTGAGTCTGGAGAATACTTGAATTGGTCGTTGGCACAGCTATGTAGCCTGGAAGTGTGCAGATGATTTATGAGTCAAACGTGTCGGATTGCAGAGGCAAGTCGCAGTCCCAGTGGTTGAATCAGCAGTTAATCCGTGTTTTTTTTTTCGGTGATGGCTATTAGCAAGTTGATGAAGTTGTCGAGGGTCCAAGCGGTGTCATCAGTACATAAGGCTAGCAGCTCGTTTGCCAAGGAAAACTACCTAAGTTGCTAGGCGTCGATGCACTGAGGTGATTGATCTGTACTCGGTATCAATGCATTGCGCTGGTTGGTTGGTATTGCTGTTGATTGATCATTGTCGTCGTCGGTGTCGGTCCGGCTGGTAGTTGACTTGCCTTAAAATAGATAGGAAGTTGAAGTAGTGGCAGGATAAGAGGCCTGAAAAAGACAGTTGTAACAGAGAGCAGCTGGAAGAAAGCTGGAATAACGGGAACAGTGTAGAACAGCTAGAATAGTGCTACATTCTGTTCCTCTTTATCCAAAGCCGGGCAGGGTTCACTGGTGAGTCTGATTTTGGCTGCTATTTATACCGAGACAGTGATCCTAGAGTGCAGAGTTTTGGTTGACTTCTGGCTTTGAAAAAACAGTAGATGAAAAATACAGAGTAGCTTTAAGCTCATTCAATCCATCAGAAGTATGATGCAATTAACATTAATTAAAAGGATAAAACAACTTCATTTTATGTACACTAACATAAGTGTTCTTATTCTATGAACTTTAAAATTTTCAGATCATCTTCATCATCACATGTACCCATATTTAAACAGCTGAACAGTATAACCAATCAATTTTATCTTTGGTACTCAAATTTTTGGCAAGGATTAAAACAATCATAATAAAAATCCAGTCAACTGGATGCTGATCTTTGACTTAAAGTAGCATAAATTTATCAAAATCTTAATACTATTACATTTTCTTGAACTCTTCTGATTATTTGCCATTTTTGGTGTGGTCCCTATCGGGCAACTTTTTGAGATTTGACTTGGCCAGACTATTTTAGCCTATAACAATTATCAAGCTTCTGGAATGGCTCATGGAATTTAAGTTAAGCTTTTTTGTATCAGCCATTAAAAATGTTTGTTCTTGAAAAGTTTCTTGTGATTTTCTCAGAAAAGGGAAAAGATAAAAACAGATTCAGGTGATTTTTGAAAAGCTCAAATGATGCAGTTTCTCTACGAATGAAAACTTTTCCACTGAAATGCCATCTTCAGAGGTTAAAGTTGACTTTAGAATATGTTGCTTTTGTAAAAAATCGTAAAATGTTTTCCCACAATTGTTGATTGCATGACAGCAAGCCACAATTTAATAGATTTTCTAAAAAATCAGTCGATATTTCTATATTTAAAAGAGTTGCTGAAAAAGTTATAACTCCTACTTATTACCACAGAAGCTACAAGTGAAAGTGAAAGTAAAATAAACTCTGATGAATAGAGCAAGTTTCCAGCTATAAAACGCTGTTATTTGCTTCCTGTATATGTTGAAGTTTCTGTTGAAAATAAAAAGGTGGTTGTGTTCGCCAGTGGCCCGTGCGACTCGGTTTCAATCCTATACCAAAGACTCAAAAGATGGTACTTGATACTGCCGTGTTTAGCACTCAGCATTATAAAGTACAGATCAAGGGTAGTGAAGAAATCCAGGAAAAGGAGTAGCACCCTCTCTTACATATTGGTGTAGTAGCTGATAAAAAGGGAGCCTTCAGTTTACCCAAGACTATGTTCGCCAACTTTACTTACTTACTTACTTTCAGAGTACCTGCTCATATACATGGCAACACTGACAGAAACGATGTGTATTTTGATTGTTTACCTTTAAAATGTTTGGTTGGCTGGTTGGTTGTTTTTTCAACAGTATGTGAACTGTTGTTGAGTTATTCTCAGCTTAACGATTTTGGTTTCCTGAAGGGTACAAAAATGTATCTTCTCAATCACTTTAAACAGGTAAACTCTTCATACTTACTTGAAATTTTAATGATTTCAGAGCCAGTGTATTAATGCCATTCAAGATCATTTTAAACATTATCACAAGCACATCTGTTTGACCCATACATGAAATCCTAACAGGTATTACACCACTCAAAGTAAGAGTTGACCTGGGAGTAATGACAACAAAAGGGTGACACCACATGTTCCATAGCCTCACTGTTGGGTGCAATTTAGTGTCATATATGACATCCATTTTTTTGGAAGAAAGGGTGCTGCAGGCTTCTATCCGTCTGCAGGGGCATACATATTCTAGGCAACCCTGACTCTTTAAAAATACTTCTAATTTCAACAGTCAGATATAAAGTTCAATTTGCTTCTTCTAAAAATCTTTCATTTAATCTTTTAAGCAGCCAATCTTCTTGAGAACAATTCATTTTTGATGTTAACAAAAAATCATTTTATCAGTTAATAATCCCGATGATTTGATTAAATTCAGCTAAAATAACAATCTTGCCTTTTAGAGAAGAAAAACACGTAAATTCTTGATTATATCTGAATAATTAGAAATCACTTTGTTTCTTTTTCTTTTCAAAAGAATCAGTGATCAAAAAAAAAAAAAATTGAGATCAAAGATTACTTTATTAGTTTGAGATTTATGTCAAAATCCATGACTTAGATTTACAGCAAACACTGCTTTTTGAATTTCTAAACTCTCTATCTCTCCCTCTCTCTCTATATATATATGTGTGTGTTTTTGTGTGTGTATGTATATAAATACAAATGCACAGATACATATATATAGTCTTTAAAGTTTGGATGATTAACAGTGTTTGATAATTTGTATAGAGTATATATATATATATATAAACTAAAATTAATTAAGAAATCACCTTCTTGCTATTGTTTAATAAATAGAAGTTTCATACTTTTCCATGCATAACATCATAGTCCCAAGAAGACTATGGGTGTAGTACTATCTCTTAGGTTTCAGTCGAACCCTGTGGTAACCTTGCCGTGATAAAAAGTGAAAAACACAAAACGTAGTTTGTTGGCTTGCTGGATATGAAAATTTATGGGTTTTGCCTTTTCACAGAAGTCAGCAAAAAGAAAGAGGTAAAGTACAGGAAATATGTTAACTGATTTGATAGATGGAGACAATGAACCATGCGAGGTGAAAATGAGAGCCACAGACTTTGTCATTCCTTCTCTGCTGACCTGGCCGCCACCTCCCTGAGAAACTCATCTCTTGTCTGTTGCCTCTCTGCTTCTTCTGCTGGTCTTTCTCTGCCTTGAATCCCTTTCTTATATATGTTCCTCAAACCATTTCTTAACCAATGATTTTATCACACATCCTCCTTAAAACTTTAAGTGACATTTCTATGCAAAAGAAAGTTTATTTGCTGTGACTTTTACAAATCGAAACCACCCCCAACTTTGAACTCCAATTTTAGCTAAAAATTAATTTATTACAAAAGTAATCAAATGAAATCCCTAATTATTCTACACATAGAATAGAAGAAACAAGTAACAGATGAAAATTTACATTAAGATTTTTACTACTCTTTAGGCAAGTATTTGAGCATGCTTTTTATGTGATAGATTATTCTCATCTGTTTATATATATATATATATATATATCTTGCACACAGATTTCTTTTAATATGCCATGCAAGTATTATGTTTTCAGTTTCTTATGAAATTATCCTGTGTAAAGTGTCCAATCGCCTGGGGCGGTAGAAAACACTGACTGCATCTCTGCAGAGGAGTAAGACCACCACCAACGAGTGTCCTGGGTTTGACACTAAACAATCTTATCGTGTGGCTTCAGTTCTGGAGCTCTAAGGAAAGTAGAGTACTCCTTCAGTGCCATTGCTCCCAGGTCCACTCAGACACAGAATGGTAACACCTGATAGGTTCCTGTCTACGGGTCAAATAGAACTGCTTGACATTAAAACAGTGTGAAAACAAATAGCTGATACTGAATTGAGTTGTTAGAAATAGAACTGTTAATCATCTGTGTGTGATGACTGCTGTTTAATTGAATTGTCAGTGATACATAGCAATACTTGAAACCATTTAACTGAGTGCAAAAACAACACCGAACTCAGTCTCATTTAAGAATGTTATCAATAAAATATGTTTGCAAATTATATATATTAAATGTGTAAGCAGGATTTGACATGAAATAACGTACAAGGTTTGATATGCCATAAAATCCAACCAAAATAAACCAACAGCGTAAAATGCATGTATGGAAAAGGAATTCCTCTCTTAAGTAGTTGTTTGATTATTTTTGACAATTGCTGGTCATTGTTAAGAATGTAAGCTGACATTTTAAATAAAATCCAGAAAATTGTAGTGCTCTCTGAGAATGTTAAGTTTTAAATTCAAATTTTCATCATAAACTTCCAATGTCATTTATAAATGGTTTCAATCTGTATGTTTATGTCTTATGTTTGAAAAAAACTTCTATTAAACATCATGAAACCAAAACCTCATTTACGGGATATATATATATATATATATATATATATACAAGCTTGAGTATTCATCTATATTGAATAAGAGGTAAAGATTTTGATCACAGAAAGACAAACAGATTAAAGTCAAAATCTCTTTTACTTATTTAATCTTTCAAAACAATATTTGTTCTCAAAACTTTACACTGAACAATGACAAATACCATATTTGATGGCAGATAAGGTGCACTTTTTTTATTAAAAATATCATTTAAAATCCCCCTGTGATATTTATGTTTAACATTTGTGATTGTTGGCTGAAATTAGATACCTGCCAACTCCTATTAGCTTAAACTTTAGAATAACTTTCATATACTTATTGTCATTATTTAAAAATTTGTTATGCAGATTAAAAGTGTTATCATTGATAACATTCATAATATTAATTTCACCACATTTAGTATTTGCGATTTGCTTTTTCTTGATTTACCCTGCTGAAATTGGAGATGCAACTTATACACCCATGCATCTTATATGTCGTCAAATATATTTTTAATTGTTGTCATAAATGATAAATCCATGAACTACAAAAGAGGTTTACCAATTATTTATTTTATATTATTTAAAAAGTTAATATTACTCTAAGTTTTTTACAGAAATATTCTTAAGATTTCATTTGATTGTTTCCAATTAGCAAGTAGGCAAGTCACATTTGATAGATTGATATAAACAGACTAATAAATAGATATGAACCCTGAAACTGAGATCGATTGACCGAGTTGGCTAGACAAACAAGCAATTAGCCATAAAGATGTGATAGCAGAAGAATTTTGGATAATGAGTTGCTTGCTTTTAATGGGTTTTGTATTGTAGAAGAACAATCAATATAGAAATATTTCTCTCTTTTATTGTGAATTAATAGTAATCCATCAGTCAAGCTCTTTGTGTTTAATTTTTGCCCTTTCTAGGCATTATGAATAAATATCCCTAATCTCCAATTCTAGTAGATTCTCGATGGAGATGGACCTATAGAGAATTTTATCTGCCTTTTAACAAGTCTTGCCTTTTTTAAAAACCTACTTGGTTTCTTGCTATCCTCCTCTCCAGTAAAGTCTGGTTTAAAGGAATAGGAGGAATTCTGAGTTTCTGCTCAAGTAGACCAGTTGCTTTACCACAGCAAGAGATCCATGCCTGCCCTAACATTCATTTATAACTGGGTTAATAGAAGTAAAGAAGTCATATGATTTAATTTATATGAATCTGATAAAATAAAGAAATTATATTTATCTAATGAGTTTCATTCCAACTTAAAAATAGGTAATCATTTGATTATTTCATTGTAATTACAAAAAAATCAATACTTTGTTAATCTTTTGGCCATAGAACAGCAGAAATCAAAAAATGAGAAATCAGTTTATTAGTTGATTATCAATATTCAAGATCAACACCCTATTTAGCAATTTGTAATTATGTGATAGAAAGCAAAATGAAAGAATGAAATAGGCAAACACATCACCAAAAGGGCTTCCCTCCATGAAAATCACTTCCCACTTAAATGAATGCGATGTGAACTAATTTATTTATGCTGTATTTTTCAACATTAACCCTTTCTACTTTTGACACCCCTGTATTTTTACTCATCACCCCTCATTCGTATCCAACCCAGACTTAATGAATGAACTCCTCATTTACAGTATCAGGGCAGAGGGTCATCTTAGAACAGGATAATGATAGAAAAACATTATTTTGTGCAACTTGCTTTAACTCATAAAAAGTCACTAAACTTTTCCTTTCCAATAATAAGTTTTTATTCTGTCATTGTATCCATTCAATTTCATTCAGTATTAAATTTACAGTTCCTTCTCTATTTTCTCTCTTTGATTTTCCCTGTCTCTTTCCCAAACTAATTTACTTCCATTTTCAATAATGTTTTTTATTCATTCTTTCAATTTCTCTTTTTTGATCTTGTTTAATTTTAATCTGAACTTCTTGATCCATTTCTCTCGCTGACTCTAAGATATTTGGATTATTTTTAGAGACTGATCTTTGTTTATTGTAATGAAGTTGTTTTTTTTGGATGTACTGAGGCTGGTAGGACTGATATGATTTCAGCAAAATGAAAAACAGATCTTATATAGTGATGACACCCAATTTATAATTCTGATATTGCAACAAAGAGGCACATTTTACCATAAAAAATGTATACGCACACTTGTATGCATAGTGTTGATCAAAAAGTAATAACATAGAAGGTATAAATTTTATTTATTTGATCTATTTTGAAATTTAAATCAAGAGTTATGCTCACCTGAGCAACTTATATAGTAAAGTTATGATGTTTTAACATCTACATTGATTCCAAGACAGCTAGATTGCTGTCTAGATGAATCAGGGTCAATTTGAAAAAAAATTATGAAAACAGTTTCAGTTCTTTTTCAATAAATGCTTTTGGCAAAACACAGGATTAAGCAAGTACAGCATGCTTCATAATCATTAAAACAACGTCTCTGCTTATCTAAGCAGTCAATTCATTGCAAGAGTTTTGAGAAAATGAAGGACATTAAAAGCAATACAATGATGTTAGAGTTAAAGAGGGGTTTCAGAGATGCTTCAAACAGTAGAAAACTCCATGGAATAATTGCATTGAATACCAAGGGAATTATTTTGAAGAAAATAAGCATCTAATTTAATATTCATTTTTTTCTTGAAAATAGAGCTTAAATCTTGATAGTTTTTTTAACACAAACTGTATGTATACTGAATTTATCAAAAGTACAAACCAAGTAATTTTCTTTAATATATATATATATATATATATATATATATATATTGTGTGTGTGCAAAAGTCTTCAAACAAATTGAAAAACTCCAGTCTCAATTTGCATAAGATGTTAACAAAAGAAAAATTAATACATATATCTTAAATTCCCTTATTTATGTTGAGGCTGCTGATAGTTGTGAGGTTATGTTATCAGTAAAGTAGGCTGGGTTTCAATCCCAGCGTGAAGTATCTAGTGTGTTTTGCCACACAGATGAATGGTGATATACAACAAAACAGTCAATCTGCGAATGAAAATATATATATTCATACCTCCTATACACACCATATTTTATGCTTACAGTATGTAATAACATAATTTTCTCCAATGGTCCGGTAGACAGGGCTTCAATCCCAGGTCAAGTCAAACCAAAGACTAAAAATTGGTACTTGATGCCATCTTGCTTAGCACTCAGCACTATAAGGTGAGGATCAAAGGTAAAGTGGAGCAATCCTGGGAATGTAGTAGTGCCCACCCCTACACTTCAGTCTAGTAGCAATTGAAAAGGGAGCCTTCAGGTTACCCTCAACTAAGGTTGCCAACTTTCCTTTTACTTACATAGTATTTACATATCAAAAGAACCAATAAATTAAGTTATTTTTAATAAATGTTTTCATATACATATTTAAGCATTACAATGCATATACATCCTAGAATACCACTGTATGTCATTAATTTATCTTGCATTTAACAGAATTCAGATTCACTTGTTAATATTAAACTTCCACTCCTGACATGTTGTTAGAGAAAATTTTGTTCTGATTTTACTCGACTAACATTTACAGCTTTTTTCTCTGAATAAAGTGATAAATTGGCCTAGCAGTTCTCTAACAAACACTGTGGGATGACAGTATTAAGATATCTGATAATGTGATGGAGTATAAAAAGAAATGGATTTATGCCTTTCCAAAGCAGATCAGTGTATCGGGAACTCAGTCTTAAAATTAAAATGTGATCTTTATTCTATATGAATAATTACAACACTACCTTGTTGCTCTCTCCCCCCCTCTCTCTCTTTCAATATTTCTCTTCTTTCTCTCTCTTTATCACTCTGTGTATGTTTATATATATAAGATACATTGTCATGTAAACAATCAAAAAGTAAATGTCCTTGATTTAACAACAAAATTCAAATCTTTAATCATATAATGTTTAACTTGATATGATAAAATTCTGGAATATTTAATATTAAATTCTCGTAAAATCATTTTTGGTATATATATATATATATATATATATCATTTTTCTCTTTCTTTCTTTCTTTCTCTATTTTTTAGAACTGCCATTTTTTTGCTATTAGAACAGCAGCTGTTGATAGGCAAGAAAATAACTAATAAATTATTAAAGTTAAAAGCTGAAAGTGAATTTATTTGTCAGTTTTCTAAATTTTTTTTAGTAATTTGATTGAGCAATAATACCAAAATTTCCTCCCACTTTTTTTCTCTTTTAGTAAAAAAAGAAGAAAATAATGATATTAAATCATTTTAGTACTTTTTTCATTTTTCTCATCAAATACCTAACATTGATTTTCAAAACAACAAAAGCCAGACTCTCATCATCCAAAAACAAACTAAAAAAGCAATTTAAAAAAAAAAAATACTCAATGGAGAATATTCATTTAGAAAATTGAAGCTTTTCAAATCCTGTGGGTTAGTTTGTCTCATCAAATCTGCCATTACCAAAGACTCCTTGAAAGCAGCAGGATGGATAATGATCTCATTTCACTAACAATACTCTAATAGCGTATAAAAGTAAAAGACGGCCTGTAACTCAAAGAAAAGTAATAAAATGGAACACAGAACATATGGAATAAGAGGAAAAAGCAAAAAAAAGTTACAGAAAATGAAAGAGCAGGAAAAAGGAAAGAAAGAAGACTGGGACAGTGGGAAGGAAATGTCACTGGAGAAAGAAAATAGAATAAAAAATAATGAAGGAAAGACAGAAATTAAGAAAGGTTGTGGGAAGAGGGAAAATAAGCGACTAAGGTGAAGGGTGATAAAAGAAAGTTTGGTGAGAAGGAATTTAGTGCAAGGGTTCTTAGAATCCTCAGTACCTTTCCTAACTTTTCAGCTCAAAATTTCATCAATTTCTCCCAACTCTTGAATAATTATTTAGTAATTTTTACCATTATACATATGACTTATATGGTGTCATCCATAAATAAGCACACCCTAAACCATTTTTTTAATAAAATACCAAGTTACTTCAAAACAAAAGATACCGGGGTTTTATAATTTTTATTGGAACTTTATAAAATTAAAGCAAATATTATTAGGTTGGTTGGTAAAATTTTATCACGTCAACCACTGATGGTTTATTTAATGCCATGATCTTTTTTGTAAGCAATAATATGGATTCAAGTAACCATTCTTAATACGAATAATTTATACACATATGGTTTCTTGTATCTAATACAAATAATTTGTATGTTGTTATATAATTTCAGGTATATCAAATGATTATATAGTTTCAAGATAACTAATCATAATCCTCAAAAAAATATATAATTATTCCTAATACAAATAATTTACACACACACTTTTATGGTTTCAAGTATTTATATCTAAAACTAATGATTTTCAAATAGATCTATTTGACTCATTGATGGAACCCTAACAGATATTACAACTCAAAGACAGTATGAACCTCGAAACAGTGAGTACTCTACACTTTCCAGAACTGGAAACTCTCCACTGGGTACAGTTTAGTGTGAATATTATTAAGTATCATTCATTACCAATCTCTTCAGTATTGAAACTCTGTAAGAAAAAGTATAATATGTCACAGTCAAAAAATAAGTCCTGTCTTCATATATATTGATCCAATTTTATTTTTGGTGTCTCAGTTTTTTTTATTGTGACCATAAATGTTAAAGAGTGTGTATTCTTTTGAGTTACAAATGATATTCACAGTAGATAGATACTTGGTGACAGTGATTAGCTGGTGAGTAAGTAGTATGGTCATTAGAAACTGGTTTTGAAGGAGTGACTGAGAATTGCGAGCAGTGTCAGTGACAGATGAGATGTGTTAACACTTGTAATTGTATTTCCCTATCGGTGATAGTTTGTAGTAATCACTTTTTTGGTTTGTGGATAAAGAAAATTGGTGAAAGGAAATGTTGAGTACACGATAACAGAAAAAAATCTGAAAATATGTTGAACAAAATAACATCTAATCATAAGAGAAATGAGAAAGAACTTTTAATTGATCCACAAAAGACACTGCAATGAAAAATGCTGGGACAAAAAGCTAGATGAGAACTAAACAATGATGTTGCATGTTATTTTGAACAACTCCAAGAAGCAGTAACCAATGAAATAGTAGTTGTATGGCTATTTATGTCCCATCTCTGAAACTATCCAAGTAAGATGAACACGATATACTGGGCACTGCTGGAGATGTAAGTACGAACACATAAGTGATGTTCTCCTATGGACTCTTACACAGGAACACACCAGTGTTGACCAGCCAGCAGAAACATTTATTCATCAGCTCTGAGTGTTACATATTGACCTTTGACAGGTTGGTTGGTAAATTTTAAAAACAGGATGCATCTGCATCTTTATGGAAACAAAAGACTGAAGAAATGCCTCGTGAATTATGTTGGTGGGGTGCAGGAAGTAAGAATGTGTGGGTTTCTGAAGAAATTTTCAACCCCACTAGTTAGTCAAGGAGAGCAGACAGTCACCAGTCACCAGAGTTGACAAGTCACGCCTTTTTGGGCAGTGGCATCCAGGTTGACGGCTTGCCCTGTAGCAGTTTCTCATGAAAGAATCATGAAGAAGCAAGGCTCTCTGAAGATGTACCTCAACCTGGTATAAAGCTTAGTAGTTGTCCATTTATCTGACTCTCTCTCTCTCTCAGTCACTGAGCCATTTTGATCTTTCTTGATAAATAAAAAAGAGAGCTTGTATTTTTATGAACAAGCATTATTGCCTCTTTCATCCCCCTATATACAACATGAGTAAATACTGGGTGCCATCTAGAGGCCCAACTAAGTGTGATGGTTGATTGGGATAGATGATGACTGAAGAATCAGTGTTGTCAACAGTCATTTAAAAATACATATGCACAACTAACAAACATGTTATGCAAAAAAGATATCACTACTCCTAAAAAGGATCCATGAAGTAATGAAGAAGTGAGTATATATATATATTGTTCTTTTTGGGGTATTTTTAATACTGAAAAATACCTTAGCAGGCAACTATAAATGATGTGAAATGTAAGGTTGTAAAAAAATAGTATTACAAAGGGATTCCAAAGGAGAAATCCAAAGTCAAGGAGAAACAATTATTAATTTTATACTTAAAAAGTCTGAGGTTTAAGCTTGGCGGCAAAAATTGATAAAGTAGTTTGATCCATAGTGCAGGTGTTCAAGGAAAGAATCCGTTGAAATAGAACATACATTTGGTGAGGAAGATTCATAAAGGCTGGATGCTGCTCAATAGTGATACCAAAGAGAGTTCTAATTCTAACTCTCCAAAAGGAAGAACCAAGCACCTTTGATAAAAGGAATGATAGCAATAGGAAAAACTGGCTCTATTTCAATGATGGTAAAATTGTTTAAGTGTTGAGAAGCAATCCTCTCCTATAAGACCACACAACCAGGTATACACTTTATTCATTGCTTACTGTATATATTCACAATGCATAAAAACAGTAGCAGATTTTTTGCTCCAAAAGCCAATAAAAATCTGTTTTTTTTTTTATCTCTATGTAATATGCAAGTGTCATTCAATAAAAAATGGAAATTTTTTTGAAAAAAGCAAAATAACTTTTTTTCCCCTTAAATGTAAACTCTGCATTTTCTTGAATTGCTTTCTGGCAAAGATAATCTTCATCATCATGTCGTGCTATCAGCACAGATATCCCTGACCCTATCTTGCCACCCTTCCTTATCGTCCATTGCTTCTGGTTGGTCTTCAGGGCTTCATCCTGTATCGGCACAGAGCTGCTCTATGTATGTTCGAGCTGGTCGTCCTGCCTTTGCTCATCCATGTGAAGGGGCTCACAGGAATACATCACTTATGAGCTCATCCCTACTTCTCCACCAGTGTCCCGCATGTCTGGTTGGTGTAATTTTGATAGTTTTCGTGATGGGTGGTAGGTGGCCGTACAGCTGCTGCTTTGAGGGATGCTGTCTCCAGGACTTGTTCAATATTGCTTGCAGTATTATTGTGTAGTTGCCATCAAACTTTTTCTCCATTTGTTTAGTTAGCGTTCATGTAGTGCATCCATATAGCAGTATCAACATTGGTCAATCTTAATCTCACAAAAATATTTGTTTTGAGACTCTTCAAAATGGTGGCAAATGAAACAAAGTGCTCAAGACTTGAACAGAGGTCTGGCATCAGATTTTGGTGGCTAAAAAGTGCAAACCATGTGAAATTACAGAAGAATATATGATATGTATGTAGAAGCATGTTTTAGTAAAAAAAAATTGTAAATCAGTTAAGCATGTGTTTGACACTGTGTGCCTGGGATAAAAAGACAATCTTTGGAGAACATTGGTACCGAAAAAGTTCAGGATGCAGCAGTCTTCAGGGACATAGAAGGATTCTTCCCAATGGATTTCCTTGAAAAAAGATGCACCAGTAAACAGCACTTCTTATGGCCAATTCCTTAGGCAAAATTCACCTTATTTATTGAATGACCCTCATAACATTTGCTTTTTAAAAATATTATAATATTTGTGTAAGTACTGAAGCAAAAAGTCTGTAAACTCGTGGAATTATACACATGCACTTACTGTATCAGCTGTGTAAATCTTATTGTATAAAAAACAGATTTTTATACACCAGCTAGATAAATGAGTAACAATGTAGGATGGTTTGGTTTCTTTGTTTTAATGGCATATCAATCTTTGTTGGTCATTTAAAGCCAAAGCCATTCTAATGGAAGAACAGTAGTGGCAGTATTTAACCCATAGCTGGGAGGATAATGGGGTTCATACCTTTCCCAAGGGTATTTACCTGAAAGTGAACGTAATAGCATGATTGGAAACAATGTAGGAATTTGATAGGGTAATATACAAGTAACAATTCATATTTTTAATTCTTTTATCATTCTGAATTAAAAATAAATGCTTTTCAATTGACTCAAGTTTCACCCTCTTTTTGAAGTCATCAATTTTTTCTCCTTCACTTTCTCCTCTTTACTTCTTTCTCTTTCTTTCAAAACTGTCTTTTTTTCACTCCTTCATTTTGACTCTTTCTTACTTTTTCTTTTTCCTGATGTCTTCCAGTATTTTCCGTTTTAACTCATACAACCTCTCTATCCCTATGAAATCATTTATTTTCTCACTTCCACTTTCTTCATTTTTTGCTCCAATTTTCCCTCTCTCCTGTCTCAACTCAAACTCTCTTTCTTCTACTCCCTCCATAAGTCTAGTGATTCTCAAATGGACACCACTTTGTTCTCCATAATATAGATAGTATCACAGATAAGTAAGTCTATCCCTGATAATTTTTCACAAAAAAGTTAATTTTCTTTATGATCTTCTCTTACTTTGATGGGTACTGCATACTGATACAAGATATAAAATCAAAACAAAATAATATATCAGCATTACGAGATAATGTGGACACATAAGAGGGTGTAAAAGTTATTATCACAGCAAATGGACTTGACAAACTGATTTCCAATCCTAGATGAGGCGATTTTTTTTTGTACTAAGTCCTTAAGAAAGGCATGAATCTATCTCTTCTTCCTCCAGCTATGGGTAAATTGTAGGGAAAATTGGAGTCACTAGCTTGTTGGTTGGTAAACCTATCTAGGAGGACAGCTCAGAATTTAAACTCCAGCACCATCACCAATATGGCTGCCACAAACAAAGCTTAAAGAAATAGCAGCATTATTATTTATACTATGTTATTTTCAATGCCATATGTTGTAGCAGGATTTTCTTTACTATTTGATATAACTGAAATTCAGTATTTAATTATTTTCTTACATAAGTGAGTTCTACTGAAGCTTTCAACAATATGTTCCCATGCAAACAAGAAAAAAAGAAGAGAATGCATTTCCAGATGATGTTTTAAAACAGCAGAAAAACTACAAACAACTTGCTGGGTCATAGACATGAAATAAAAGTAGCCTTTTCTCGCTAATAGACAACCATTTTTGGTGTATTTTTAAGCAAGATATCTCAAATAGAATAGTTCCACAAACACACACACACACATATTTATCTATTTATATATATATATATATACTCAGTGACATGTGTTCCTAAGAAATGAAGTATGTATTACTTATCCTATATAATAAAATTCAAAATATCTTTATTTATTAAGTTCAGTTATATCAATTGTAACATATTTCACTTTAGAGAGACACAGTGAATTTATATTTATTGTAATGAACATACGAAACTTGTGGGTTGACATTCGCCTTTGAAAATCTTTATTTCTGATTTTCAAAATTTTTATTTTCAATTATCTCTTTCCACAATAAAATGATTGGAAAATTCCTGACAAAATATCTAATCAATTTGGGTACTTACTTTATCCAAGAAATATGATGAGTATTTTTCACCAGTCACATCAGCGGCTGATGATGATTTAGTCAGAGAATTTGAGCCAATACACAGAGATCTTTTTTTTATATTTTTGGCTCCAAAAAATAAAAAAATAATACAATTTTTAATTTTTTTGCTTCAGTTGAACTAATTACTTATTATGATGACATTAATATAATTTGATAATACAAATAAAATTTATAATTCAATGGTATCAGTTTTTTCGAATCTGTTAAATTTTTTTTTCAAAGTAACACTCAAAGGTTTAAAATTGTAAATACCAACTCTTCCTATTTATTTTTTTAAATTGATATAAATAATTCATTTTTGTTTAAGATAACTGTTATTTGCTTATCCCAGCATATTTTTTCAGGACAAGTTACTGTATTTAAAAAAGTTTGGGGAGACTGGAGTATTCTGAGCAAATAAAAATCAGAAGAAAAAATTTTCATGCCATTGCAAAGTTAATCAAATAAGCAAAAAAAAAAAAAAAATGAAATAAAGTACCACAAATTGTCTTTTTTCTTGTTAAAAAGGCAATCCTTCTTTTTTTTTCTTTTTCATACAAAACTCAAGAGAAAACAAATTCTAAGCAAGATGCTCCAAAAGTAATGTCTCTTATTTATTTCCTTAGAATCTACAAAGAGTTCAAAGAATATTATGAGATAGTGCAGTTAAGGGCAAACTATGGACTAGTGGGTAGAGTGTTCACAAATGGCCCATACCAAAGACTTTAAAAATGGTACTTGATTCCTCCTTGCTTAACACTCAGCAATACAATGTACATATCAAGGTAAAGTGGAGCAATCCAGGGAAAGGAGTAGCGCCCTCCCCTACACTTTGATGTAGTAGCTGTTGAAAAGGGAGCCTTCTGGTCACCCTCGACCATGGTTGTCAACTTTACTTACTTCTAGCTCATAGGCCAAATGTGGTCAGCAGTGACCTTCTGAATGGCCTCCTTAATTTCACAAGGAAAATAATATCAATTGAAAATCTTTGTTACATTTCATTCTCACTTGTTCTCTTTATTTAAATAAGAAATTTATCTTATGACTTTTATGCTCAGGTTTATCATATATTTTTATATTGAAATTACAAAAGAAATTATTTAATAGTAAGTTTGCTGAATATATTCCTGTAATTTATAGAAAATACTTGGTGATAACATTATGATTCACAGTTTATGTGAATTTTGATTTATAGATTATTATTGAATACACTGATTTTTCAAGAGTTCATTTTTTTTTTAATCATTCTATAATCTATCACAGCTGCAGTGTTTGTTTAATCACATTCATATCAATGATAATATTATACTAAGACTTCAAGTTTTTTTGAAAAGATCTTTTTATTGTAGAGGAAGATAATCAACTTTTCCCCGTTTCTAAAGCAGATGTTTAGACACATGTTCTTCTGTGATGTTTGAGGTGCTGTTAACAAAAAAAAATTACCTTGAAATTTTTTAGTAGCACAACTCATTTGATGATGAATCATGTTTCATGTGGTCTGCTTCTAAAAAAAGATTAAGCATGACTGGGATAGAGCAAGTTTTCAGCTACAAAACACGATGCACATATGAATTTTCACCAATATTTAACATGTGGTTGCATGTTTGATTTGTCAGAGGATCACTCTGAAAATAATGCTTCTTATTTTATCATCTTATCTCACAACATCAGTGGCAGATGTTGGTGGTATGGCCGTAGAGTTAATAGTTTCTGGTGAGTCTTTTCACTGATCGGGAGAGAAGACATTACAAAGTGGACAAAATAGTTAATTTCATTGTCGGAGATTTTAGAAGTGTTGTTTTGTAATGCAACCTGGCTTAGTGTGTCTGTAACTTTCATTAATTGGCCTTTGGTGTATTCCAGGTCAAAATCATATTATTGGAGCCTTAAAAGGAAACACTGTATTCTAGGTGAAGCTTTGGCTATTTGGTTGTTCATTATGGACTGGAGTGGTTTGTGATCATTGTATACAATGAAACATTGTCCATATATGTATTCATGTAAATACTGACAGACAAACAGAATTGGGAGTATTTCTAATTCCAGAGGATAATTTCTGCTGATGTCAGGGATCTACAGGATCCATTCATTTTCATGCAGCTGTTCTAGCAGGGCTCCTAATTCTTGGGCAGATGCATCAGGTGATACTTTGATTAGGAGTTTGGGGTCAAAATACTTTAGTGTTGGGTTCTGAAGGATCATTTTCTTTAAGTCTTGAACTGCTTCCCTTTGAGGCTTGTCAAAGGACCAAATAGTGTCCTTCTCCAGAAGAAGACATAGGGATGCTGTTTTGGTTGAGAGGTTTAGGAGAAATTTTCCCAGGTATGTGATCATGCATAACAAGTGTTGTAGTTCCATATGGTTTGTTGGTTCAGCCATGTCTGAGATAGCTCTTATTTTTCTGACATCTGGTGCTATTTCCTTATTAGATATTGTGAGTCCAAGGAATGTCAATTGATGCTGACTGAATTGAAACTTGGCTTGATTCAATTTTAATCTTAATCATCTAACTGCTGCAGAACTTCAATTGACCTTTTTTCAAGCAGTTCAGGTGTATCCCACCAGATGATGGTATCATCGTGTACATTCCGACATCCTATGTATTCTTTGATCGTGGTTATGCGGGCTTGACACACCTCACTGATACTGTGAATCCTCTATGGAATGCATAGAATTCTGAAACGGCCACAAGGAGAATTGAAGGTGAGGAGTTTGGAGTTTTCTTCATCCACCTTAATTTACCAGAAGGCATTTGAAGCGTCCAGCTTGGTGAAGTACTGTGTTCCTGCTATTTCCTGAAATATGTCAGTTTCTGCTGATAGATGGTGGTGCTCCCTTTTACTTCCCTTGTTTAGATTTTGAGGGTCTAAACAAACTCGCAGATTGCCATTGTGTTTTTCTACCCCTACTAGAGAGGAAACCCACTCTGTGAGTTCACTTGTAGCAGAAAGAATTTCACATTTTTGTTTGACACGTGATTTAATTCGACCGTTAGGGTCGACACATAATTTCACCCAATCAGGATGACTTATCCTATTTTCCCGGACTATCTTTCCGGGCAGCACGAACTGGGGAAATCTGCCAAACACTGCCCATTTCTCTGAACTCCTTCGTTCAGTACAGACGTCTCACTGTTTGCTCTTCAATAGCAGCAGGATCATGCCACCATGAGAGAAGCAGTCTAATTCATGGACCCCTTATGTCTATTTCTCTTAGACCAAGGGTTACCAGTTGAATATGAATTAGATGAATTCTATACGCCACACACAGGAACAACTTTATGTCACCCCCAAAACTGGGTATGTCAACTGTGATGCAAAATTCCATTCCAACATCTAGCAACTTCATCTTTGGGCAACATTTTCTGGAGACATTCACGCTTTTCCCCGAAACAACCAGAACCACAAATTCACAGTGACTACAATTGTTTCTGTCCTCAAACAGCAAACATGACTTTTGCTACACCAGGGCGAACACATCCCCCTCAACACATTCAACAATGCCTTTACCTAAGGGTGCACTTTTCATTCAGGCGTCTAGCTGCTAAAATGCTTTCTCAACTCTATCATAACTTCATTTCATTTCCTAACTTCTTTCCTTCCTACGAGACTGGCAGCATAAACATAAACCCTTTATTCCATGCTGCCATTAAAAACCTTCATATAAAAGCTAATGGCATCTTCGTCTTCTTACTTCTTCATCCTCCTTTATTTTACAACAACACTTAGCGAGGGAATAACACACACACGCAAGAACACATTTCTTCGCAAAAATGGTAACAAACATTCCTATCGCTAAACACTTATTGGACCAATCATGTCAAACCGAGTCATTCATTGCGGCTACTGTTTTAGTCTCTGTTTAAGGGTGAATAGTACTTTGCATGGTGGGTTTATGATGGGTTTTACATTTGGGTCCATTGTATTATGGTGATATCCAGGTAATGTCACGAGTTCTCTAAAACAGTCTTTACATTTCGAGATGAAAACAGCTTCTCCCTATGAGATACTGAGAACTCTTTTTATTAGATGTATGTCAGCACTGGTTTTTAGTTCGAGGATTGTAGAGGCGTCAGTGTCTGTTACAATTATTGGAAAACCATGTGTTGTTTTTGTGTGGAATTTGTACTGCACATTTTCCTAGTACTGGGATAGAGGTGCAGTTGTAGGCTGTCAACCTTCTGCGGGTAGGCTTTAATCCAGGTTTATTTTTCAATAGAGTAGTCTTTCTTTGGAATGATGTTTACTCGACTACCTGAGTCAATCTTAAATCTTGTTTTTGTGCCATTTACTTTTAATGTGACAAACCAATCTTCTGACTTTAGGTTCACCTCTTATGTTTTTCGTTTGTGCATTTGTAGAGAAGGGAAAAATTTCGTATTTTGGTTTGGCGCGCAATTTAATTCGACACTTAATTTCATCCAATCAGGATGACTTATCCTATTCAGCCTAGACCTTTTATTTCTGGCTAACAGATGGGTTAAGCTGCCAAACACCCTCTCTTTGGCTGGAGAACACCGACCAGTGCAGACATCACACTGGCCGTTCGTCAATAGCGATGCTTTTCAGCTGGACAATGCCCCTCACTGCGGCTCTAGAATAGCAGCAGCAGCATGGACTCATCTAATTTATGGATTCCTTACAAAGAATCCCAGTTGAATATAAATTAGATGCATTCAACCTGCCTCACACAGGCACAACTTTATGTCACCCCAAAATTGGCTATGTCGATCTGACGCGTAATCCCGCTCTCGACACGCTAGCTCTCAATTCACCTCTGGGCCACTTTAATGGAGACCACACGCGCCTCTCCACCAGATGGACAAAAAAACCATGGTAACTCTAAAGCACAATCCCTCACATGTCCGACGACACACGCTGCCTTCTCAACTTCTCATAACGCCATTTCGTCTCCTTACTCTCAATACTAACAAGCTTAAACACCACGAGTCTTGCAGTACCAAAAGCAAGCCCAAATATTCCATGCTGCAAATAAAAACCTTATCCTTAAACACATTTCGCCTCTCGCCATCTTACTACTTCATCATCCTCCATTTATTTCTCACAACCTAGTGAGGGGAATAACAAAACTTAACGAGGAAACAACACAATGTAAACACACATACGTTACACCATCTTCCTCGCTAATAACAACAAACTTCCCTCTCGCTACCGACTACTAAACCCAGTACACATTGGTGACTGTGCTTTATCCGTGATGCAGCCTAGAGAGGTTTGTTTGTCCTCAGTTGCTGGTAAGTCAGAGTCATTCCACATGATTTCCTAAACGTGTTTGTTTGAGGGGCACATTTTTGCAAAGTGGTTGCAGATTTGGTTGTGTGTGGGGCAATTGCCTCGAAAGTGTGAGTATGAACAGAATCTGCATTCGATTATTTTTTGTCTATTGGAAAAGGGAGTTCTGCCTTTTGTGAGAGTGAGGTTCTTCAGGCCTTTTTTGCCGACTGGTAGCTGCTTTTTCACTTTTTGTAAAATTTACTTCCTTGGGCTCTCTTTGCAGGAGTTCTACTTGCCGTCTTGTAGCCTTGGCGGTTTAACTTGGCTTTATCACAAATTCCAGTGTTAAATCAGTCTATGATTGGAGTTTTGCTGCTTTATTGCAAATTCCAGCGTTAAATCAGTTTATGATTGGAGTTTTGCTGCGACCGGCCTACGAATGTAAACATATCGGATTACACCTCGCCCTAGAGAAATAATATCCGGGCACGGCCGGAAATGATGAAGCCCTTTTTCAATTTTAACCGGCCATTACAGCTAAGAAGGGGATAAATTAATATTTATCAACATTTACAAAACACTTCTGCCAGAAATTATTCTATGAAAATCGAAGTCATACTTTTTGCTAGCCTATACCAGGCAAAAGAAATACTTATTTTCTGCGTCCATTTTTTGTAGAAGAACTTTCTATCCACGTGGTGCGACAGAAGTGGAGTTCCCTTTCTTCCATATAAAAAGGCTTCAGGTGGCGAAAATTCAGAGGTCTATGCGGACGCTCTCAGGGGCCACTCAGCTCCACGAGGCTCGGCTCCTACGTTATCGTGGTTGCACCCACCTCGCCGTCACTTCTAGTGGTGGATTCAACAACCTTTTTTTACGGTCTTTTTAAGGGCTATGAGAGGTCACCTTCTGCAGGTCAGTGCATCTCTGGCGGTCAGTAATGATCAGTTGAAATAGATGGCCTGGAGGCAAACACGAAGAGGACTCACTAAGACCAGCCGGTCTTAACCATCGCTCGGTTCCGCTCGTCCATTTGGCTGCGCAGCACTAAAGGCAGGGGTTGGCCTTTAGCTACCACTCCACCAATCTTAGCCTCGGCCTCCTGGCCTGTTGGCTCGACAGTGCAGAGCTTTGGCGCGAAACAGCCTTAGCTACCACTTCGATAGGTCCGCACCACTTTGGTCACGAAACAGCCTTAGCTATCGCCTCGATACGTCCGCACAGCTTTGGCGCGAAACAGCCTTAGCTATCGCCTCGATACGTCCGCACAGCTTTGGCACGAAACAGCCTTAGCTACCGCCTCGATATGTCCGTACAGCTTTGGCTCGAAACAGCCTTAGCAACTGCCCCGACTCCTCCGCACAGCTATATGGCACGACAAAGCCATAGCTTCCGTAAACGATATGCCTGCACAGCTATCTGGCATGACAAAGCCATAGCTACTGTAAATGATACGCCCGCAGTGCTATCTGGCACAACAAAGCCATAGCCACCGACCACGACACTCCGGCGATGCAGTCCACATAACGACTCACAGTTATAGACTACCCTAGCGATGCAGCATCTAGTCCACGTAACGACTCGCTGTTACAGACTACACTGGCATTGCAGCATCTGGCCCACGTAACAACTCGCTGTTACGGGCTAGCAACCTGATTGACACTCCCCCCGGTTAACCCAACGTACCGTCCAAACCGGGATATCGATCTACCGACCACGACGTTCCTGCAATGCAGTCAATGTAACGACTCACAGTTACGGACTGCCCCAGCAATGCAGTATCTAGTCCATGTAATGACTCGCTGTTACGGACTGCACTAGCATTGCAACAACTAGCTCATGTAATGACTCGCTGTTACGAGCTAGCAACCACAACTCGACCATACCAACGAAATGTCAAAATCGGGACATCGATTTACCAGTGACCGACCTCGGCTTTCCACAACGACTCGACCGACCTCAGCTGCCCGCGACGACTGTCCAAATGTATCCAGCGACCCAACCGATCTCAGCTTACCAGCATCAAGCATCCAGCTGTATCTCCACGACTCGACCTACACAAGCTACCCTCGTCGAACGTCCAGCTGCGAACATTTACAACGCGACCATACCAGCTAACGACGTAACCCATCCTGGCTGAAGACTACATACAACCGCCACGGACATTTACATACACGTTTGTAATTCCGGCAATAAAATCGTCACTTTTGTCGTATCTATTGACTTGCCTTTTATCTTCCTTCATTGTCTTTGGCCATGCACACTCACACGCGCCGGCATTATACTTAAATAATTTGCGGAGTCGACGCGCTTATTGGCTCAACAACAGTTTTTCCTGAAAGCAGAGGTTGTTTGTTCTGATAATAATCCTGTCCTTGATGAGGCTGTTTTGCAATTCTTTTAATTCAAACTCGTGAATGAGCGTTTTTGATTTGTTTACGAAGTCGTGGAATTTTTTTGCCTCGTCTTGTCAAGAAGTGAGAAATTTGTACCGCACTCGTGTTAATTTTTTTCGGGGAATACAGTTTCCTCGAATTTTGTCATTACTATGTCGTAATTCATTTCATCATTCACTGACGAAATTCACAATAGTTACAAATCTGGCAGCCTTGTTTTCCAATGTTTTCTTTAATTTTTCTTTGGCTATAAGGTAAAGCCTCAGTTCTTGTTTGAAAAGTTTCCAGTTTTCAGAAATATTTCCGTTGGAAAAGTCTAAGGGTTCCGGGGGATTAAATTGAGAAGCTATGTTGTCTCATCCGACGACTACAACGTGAAAGTGAGTGAGAAAGAGTTTTATGTAGGAAAAAAAAGAGTTTAAGATTCTGACATTATGTTGTATTTAAAGAGTAAAATGAGATAAGGCTTATCGGGGTCATGTTGAGACTTGGACCTGTGAGAGAAAGATGAATTCCCGGTGCTTTCATAAAGATAACCACTACGCACTCGTGTCAAGTATTTGTCGCTGCCTCCCACCAGACACGACTTGACACAAGGTCAAAAGCCCGAAGGCCGATTAAAGTGGGGATAAAGGGGAGGGGAAGGTCGGGAACGAGCCGAGACTCGAACCCTGCTTGTCTGTGCTGCTCATCGGCTCACTTTGTGCAATGTGAGCCTGATGAGGCAAGCAGTTTCACGAACCCAAATGTGGGTCCGGGCACGTATGCCAGTTTACGGCTTAAACTAGACGCATGGTCTAGTGCCGTACAAGGGGGAGTACGTACTCGTGTCAAGCATGACTTTATTTCTACATAGTGTTTACTACTAAAACCCCAAGGGAGTTAACTCTGCATTAGCTTATTGTTTATATACACATACATCTTCTGAGGGAGCCGTTTTTTACTAGTATGGCGAGTATACTTTTTCTTTCAGCTGACTTAAGTAGCAATGGTGACTTGGAAAAATAATGCTTTTAGTTGCTCTCTCTACTTTTACGGGTGATACTATATCTGCTGTAGTTTTTGTGGGAATAAGTAGCGGGCATTACTTTCAGAGCACCTTTTGTGTCTAATCTCCGCATAAATCTCTGAGATAGAAGAAAAGAAGCACCTGGGAATGAGGACTAAATAACTTTAATGAAAATAAATTTTCTTTGTGTTATTTTTATGCTTCTGAAGGATGGAACAAGAGATTAACAGCTTTTCACATTACGACTGTGTATCTAAGGAGAAGAAAAAGCAAATATGCGTCAAGAAAAATACAGATGCAAAATAAATAAATGCTTTAGGATGAAAGGAAATTCATAAAAATACTAAAAATATTCTGGATTTTAATCTAGTAAAAAAAGAAAATAATAATTATCTTTTTTTATGGTTTGGACAGAGGCTGACATTGAATTTTTGTAACGAGGAAATGAAAAAATTAAACGTTTTATTTCATTTGGCAAGCTGTAAATTTTACTTCACTTCTCATTTTACGATATTTAAAGGGAGTTCAATTTTTTAAGTGAAAAAACGAGGGGATATTAAGGAAGAATTAATTTTGAAAGATAATTGCATGAGAGAAATATTTCAAGAGAAATCTCACTGAAAAGTTTCATAAATTTTAAAGGCTTTATTAGAAACTTTAGAAGAGACAACTAAGAAAAAACCTTGGCAATTAATAATTGAATGACAGCTGAAATAAAACTCAGTTCGATGGCGTCACGAAGTGTTTCAGCTTGAACTTCAAATTATATTTTAAAAAATCAAAGCTTTTCTTTTTGCAGACATCGCAAGACAAAGACAACAAACAAATCATTGTTTTAGCAAAAGAATATCCAGGAAAGTACTTAATAAACAGGAAAGACGTCGTTAAAAAACGTTCACTTTTAACAAGTATAAAAACTAGAAAATGTTAAGAAAACAACAAAAGTTGAAATAGTTATTTAATTAAACAACTTATGTAAATATACAAGGAAAAAGTTTAAGTAAATGATAACATAGAAAAGTCCATAAAAGTTCCCAGAAAATATCATTTTCTTTGACTGAAGGAAAAACCGGGTATTCAATTCATACGGCAGACGAGCCCGTTTTTTTAACACGTACAAAATAAATAAATAAACATTGACTCGAGAGAATTCTCTTTACCTTCCGAGAAAGAAAACATAATTATAAATCTTTCTTCTACAAAATAACTTCTTCAAGATATATTACTGTCTCCACATTTTTTCCTGTGTTGGGAACAAAACGTGTCTCCCTTTCTTGAAATTCATGGGCGGAGCTTTCGATAATCACATGACCGTTGGTCATATGACAGTTTGAGAAGCGAGTTCTGCCATTTTCTGGCCAAGAAGGTCTACTACGTGAGAAGCACGTGGGTACAAATCACCTTACGAGAACTCTAACTACGTGAGTGTAACTTCTGCCATTCATCACCTTGTTCTTAGAGCAACTATTATGCTTTTATTTTCTATGGTTTGGGACAATTATTATTGTATACCATATATGAAAATATTAAATATTTGCAGTTTAACTTTTCGTGTCATGTAGTCTTTCCTTGCCAAACTGTTCAGTGTGAGACTATCAGCAAGATAGTCTAATGCATTATGAGAAAGTGTTGTTGGTTGTTCAGGCCACTATCATGCACCACATAAAATTCTTATACCAACTCTAACGGTCTTTAAGTTCTTTTCCTGTCTATATCTCTGTGAAATTGTGTGTAATAATGAAAATA
This sequence comes from Sepioteuthis lessoniana, assembly GCA_963585895.1. Lineage (NCBI taxonomy): Eukaryota > Metazoa > Mollusca > Cephalopoda > Myopsida > Loliginidae > Sepioteuthis > Sepioteuthis lessoniana. The sequence goes on along the minus strand of OY757911.1, from coordinate 75,120,617 downwards.
AGATAAATTTTAAAAATGCAACAGTTCCCAGAACTCCTCTGACAGGAAGCAAGAACGACTCATGCCTAAAGAAAGGGGGTTCCGAGTGCTGAAGAGAAATTCTCTGTTAGCAATGACGACTTCGATTGAAGGACACATTCCTCTCCTGCTGCTGGCAGGGAAAGAATACGTGTCTGCTAAGTCACTGCCTAGTGACACGCAGGAGTTAGTTGGCGACCGGACGCGACAAGGCCAAGACAGTCAGTTGAAGACCAGATACAGCAATGTAAAGACAGCCAAATGTTGCGGCCTCCGTTTGATGGATGGTCTCTGAAAATGGGTCTCACACCAGCTGATAAAACAGAGATAAAACCAGCGAACAAGCACGTTAGCACTACAAGAGAAAACTAGAAAGAAAATCCAAGGTCTGTTGAGTTCTTTTTCTCCTCACGATATTTTCTTTCTTTTTGTCGAGGTGAAGCACTAATAAGTAAGAAACGCCCACACAAAAATCAGATAGAATCATTAAAACCAAAATTTCGTACAAATCAGTAAAAAATTAGGATCCAAAATTAGATAAGTGCTTTCTGGAATCTGATTGGACAGGATAGTCATGTGCAATGTTTTCGCTTACGTCCACACAGTTCAACTCCAAATGAATCTGCCGCTTGGGTGCTTTTTCGCACAAACTTAAAAGCTTTTATTTCGAACCGATCACAAGATCAGGATATCTGTTTATTCATATTTGTGGAAGCAACATACACTCGGCCAGTGACCGTGACTTGATAACATATGCTTTTCCCACTCTTTGTTTTTTGGGGGATCTGCCTGGCGTTCGCACTAGATGGGTGTTATTAGGCTGAATTGCTTGGTCTCAGCGAGGGCCTTCGCTTCAGCTATACCTGCTTTGTAGGGTTGAGTTTATTGCTCGGCTCCTGAAGCGTCTAAATTGAAGAATGCCGAAGGGACCAAGCATTTTATGGTCTACCCGCGCATGTCTCAATTTGTGCGTGGCTCCCTACTATAAAACAAACAAGTGTCACATATCGGGTTGGTAGGAAGTCGGTTAAATAGCCATACGGCAAGCGATTGGACATGCGAACACTTGACAAAAGTTCACTCTTGTAACCACAACACACATTGGCAGCAACATGGTAATGCAATCACCCCAAAAAATTTCCGTCCCGTTAACATGACAATATATCAGTCCACTACGATTTCAGACACGCAAAAATATATTCATAGATGTTGCGAAAGTAAATTCTACTATCTTTCTGTCTGTCCACATTCTTTTGGAACCACTTTAAGCAGATTATACACACACAAACATACACAAATATGTAGTCTGTAGCCAAACATACACTCAGCTCATTAGTGTTTCATACACACACACACATATACACTCATATTGTCTGATACTAATTCTTAACAACAAGAAAATTGACGAACTTTTGAACTATTGATCTTTTCGAACCACAATACTCCAAAGCAAAAATTACCTTGAAAATTACAAATTTTCTTGTGTATATAAATGTAAAATTATTTCAATCAAGTTTTTCCCTTGTCCACATAAAATCATTTCTTTGAGTTGTTTTCATAAATTTGTGTTGTATTTGTTGACAGGATACTCGGATTTTAATTTTTTTCCTTTTTAATCCAAGTAGATTGTCCTTACAAAGTGGTGAGCCCCAACGTCATTTAAATGCACAACCTTGTGATCTGATGGATGTCTGAGCATTTCTTTTGTGCATCACTTATTGCTTATAAAATATAGGTTGGTTGGTTTTTTATGGCATATCAACTCTTTTTGGGTCATTTAATGCCAATTTGAATTGCAAACAATTCAGTTAAGCAGAGGTATAATTTTTGCTTACAAATAGTTAAATGTCAAAACAGTTCTTTTTCAAACAATTCAGTTCAGCGTAAGTATACAGTTTCAATATCAAAAACAGTTCTATTTCAAGCAATTCAATTTTGCAAAGGTTTTAATTGTTCTATTTCAAACACTTCAGTTTAGCATGAATATACAGTTTAGTTCTATTTAACTCATTGATAGGACCCTGTCAGGTGCTACCACTCCAGGTCAGAGTGAACCTGGGAACAATGGCAATAAAGAGGTACTCCACATTTCCCAAAGCTCAAGCACTACTGGAACTTCACCATCAGATTGTTTTGTGTCATATCCAGGACACTCGTTAAGATGGGGTCTTATCCATCAGCAGAGAAGCAGTGTATTCTACAACCCCAGCTGATTGGGTAATGATATATAGGATTTTATATCATGTATCCTTTTAAGGAACAACTAAACAAAAAATGTAAATATGAATGTACAATGAACATAAATACTTTAATTTGAGGCATAAAATATCCAGAGACAGGTTGTCATGCTGTTAAAATCAAATCATGAATCAATCATGAATGTTTTGAAAATAAATCTGTTGTAATTTTGCTTAAAAAATAAGAAAAACTTGGAAAGTAATAAAAAAGGAATATCTATTTTGGGTACACTTTCCAGTAGGGGATCTTTAAAAATAGTCACAGAGTTCTTGTTTTTGACTTGGATACTTAAGAAAATTACCTCTAGCAATAAAAAGGATTTATGGCCTGTTTCAAAGAAAGGACACTTGCTTCTTTTACAGTGAAAGTAAAATCAGAAAAGGAACTCACTGGAATCTCTTTTTCACAACTTTGAACAGATTTTATTTCTTATCATTATTGAGTTTGCTTATCTCTCAAGTCGGTGGAGGTGAAATATTTTAGTCGAAGTCACCTTACTATAACTGCGTTAGAAATTCATCTTCTCTCATCAACATCTCCTAGCGTCAACAAGTGTGAGCTTAGCTTTAACTCTAAACCTTACTTTTTATCTCATTCTTCAACTCTGATTCTTTGTTCCTATCCAAGTATATCTCTTCCCATAAAAAACATGATGACCTTCTGCGACCTGGCACTCGTCCTCAGAGACATGATTTCATTTGCAATTACCTATTATTAATTGCATCTCATACCGAGTGACTTTGCAGATGTCCAATACACTGATGAACCAATATGCTCTTACATTACTAGAAAATAAATAAACAAATATATAAGAAATCCACAAAAGGTTAGAAAAAGGGAAGACAAAGATGTATGTGTGATGTGTGTATTTACCAAACTCTTCCGCCACCAGCAGGATGTGACACAATGTCAATTTTTAAACTGAGTACAGCTGGTTTGAATTAGGAGTTTTCTTCCTTCTAGTCTGATTGTCTACCCAAGGATAAAGAAACAAGTTTACCCAACTATTTACACCAGGCTGAGGAGGAAGAAGAGAAGGAGGAGGAATAGAGATAGATTCCAAGGGAATTAGCATGAAGCAAAATGCAAACAACTATGACAGAGACTTGAACTCAAACTACTGATTCTATTTCCTATAATATATTATGCACATATGTGGTGCAGCTATTTGTAAAGATTGAAATATATTTGAATAATTTTTCATTAGTACATAAAGTCCTTTTCATATATGCTTAATAATAGTTCACTGTATACAATGACACTAAATAACAGTATTTGTTAGTGATGAGTACAACATTTAAGTAATGAAAAAATCAGCTGCCATTTACAATATTTACTTATATAAGGACTAATGTCTTCATCTTGGTTGTTAAATTCTGTCTTTAATCAGGTGACTTTTGTTGTAATCAATAACCACTGGTTACTCAAAACCTTTATTCAATTGAAAATAAAAACTATACATGCTCTGATTGAAGAAGTACACAAAATTACATTAGATTTAAAGCTCTTAAAAATAGTCTCTGTATTTTCCCATGGAACAATTGTCTGAGAAAAAAGGGTTACTTTTGAGTCTCTAGTTGGATTTTACCTGGAACATAATTTAAGTAAATGAAAAACAAAGTTACAAAGGTGAAATAACCAGGAAGACTGAGTCATGGGCAGTGGAATTAGAACAGTCTACCTCGATGGATTGAATAATGGGTTAATTTAGAAATTCCCTGAAGGTTACTAACAATGATAAAAGACACCTGAAGAAGACCTGCAGATACAGTGACTGAAGCAACTAATATAGAGCCTGATTCATAAACGACTAAAATTTGGTGGTTGTGGATCTTGCGATCTTTAAGTTATGCTGTGATAGACAAATAGAAAAATAGACCTTGAATGAATTGGAGTAGGAATTCTCAACAATCTCTGTACTTCTTATAAACTAAGCTTAGCATAGTTTGGTACAAGGAAAAAGTATGGAGCACTCAGATTTAAACTTCCAAACAATGGTTTTGTTTCTTTGTTTAATGGCATATCAACCCTCCTGGGTTATATAAAGTTAAAGCCGTTCTTGTAAAAGAACAGTTATGGCATTATTAAACAAATTGGTAGTGGGGAGAAGGGGGTTCATAACTTTTTCAAAAGGCAATGTAATAGCATGACTGGAGTTTGAATTTGTTTACTACGATGTTGCAGTTCAGCACATCAACAAATCTACCATGAGGGTTTTCCCCTTCCAAACAATGGTCTGCTAGTTTAGCCTTCTAACCATTATACAACTCAGTATGGTAGAAGTCACTGCTCTAATGAGCAGAATAAACAACAATAATAACAACACTAACTGGCTCCATGGCACCAGCTAGCTTCCAGCTGGCAGACAAAAAATAAAACGGGTGTTAACTAAATACCAAGCCCTTTACATGACTAAAGCAAACCAGTATATATATATATATATATATATATAGTAATATATCCATTCACTGGGCCAGCAACCAATTACAATCCAGAGTATGGACTCTACCACTGACGGATGATGGAATGCCCCAGTATCCATTTAATCTCACTTCAACTTGTAAGTCATCACTTTTACACAAATGTGTGCTGACTTATAGCTACTGAGCTTTACAAAAGAACTTCAACAAGTACCTGTACATGTAATTGACTAGGCTTTACTTAGCTAGATATAAAGATTGCTGTTTATATATATTACCTACTGAGTGGTTTCCTAACAAAGTGCTGATCAAACTCATCCCTGGGGGAAGTCCTTTTGACATAATGATTAAAGTGCTCAACTGCCATCAATCAGGGAATCCTGAGGCAGGATGTTCCAGCTGAATAAACAGGAAGACAACAATGTGTGGGTGTAAGCAGCTCACTGGGGTTGACAACCAGAAACATATTGGCATTGTAGAATCATATGTAGGCACCAACAGCAGTAACAGTCAGATACGATCAGTTGCGAGAGTGACCAATGAGGGCCCAGAGGGATCAGTGCCCCTCCCCACCAGCTGAGAAGCAGAAGAAGATAAGGGTCAATATAGCAATCTTCTGTCAGTCTCCATCTCCCTGTCTCTCTCACACTAGCAGTGAACTTCTGACCCTTTCAAGAAATAAAGATGAGAGAGTTATATTTTTATAACCAAGTGTTATGGTTTTATCATTCTTCATTATGGTTCTTCCTTCTTCATTATGCTGCTATATATCACTAAGATTTATCACTGCTTAAATTTAGGTGATAAAATAATATTGACAAGTAAAATTAGAGAAATAGAAATATGTATCCATATTGTTAGCCCAACACAAACACAACAAAAATATCCTCTAAATGATTATATACTGGAATTTTGCTCTGTTATTGGACATTATTAGATGCTCTAAGAATTCATGTTGACTTCATTAGTTAGTGTATAAAAAAAATGCTGCCTCTAGTTTTCTGATCTCTCTCTCCCGATATAAATAGATAATAAAAAGGTAAATGCAAATGAGAAAAGTTTTCAATTATATCTCATCATCATAAAAATGAAGAGAGATAAGCAACAATCAGAGACAGGATTTTTGACACTTGAAGGCTGCATGCCAATACAAATTCATAATCACAAAGAAGCAGTTTATCGATAAGGTTGCGTAGATGTTAAAACTATCAACTAATGAGTCTAACATGTCCGAAAAATTGGTGAAATTAAGCAAAGAAACCCTGCTAGGAATCTAAATATTAATCAAGAAATAGCGCAACATATAGAGACATGAATTTGAGAAAAATCTATGTCAGATACTCGTCTCCAAAAAAAAAAAAAATATATACTGATTGATGCTATAAAAGAACTCTAGAAAAATGAATCTAAAGAATGCCTCAATCTATATTGCTATGAGTAGGAATGAGCAGAACCAGAAGTTCAAACCCGATGCAAAAAGTAGTCCAGCCCAAACCACCAAGTCATTGGGGCTTAGAATAGGCTGACTGTATCACCTGCAGAGGGATGAAGCATCTCAAAAATGGGTGTCCTAGGTATAACATTAGATGGTGAAGCTTCAGTTCTGGAGGTCAGTGTAGTGCTGAGTAAACCTTCATTGCTATTATTCTCAGGTCCATTCTTACCCAGAATGGTGGTACCTCTTTCAGTCCCATCAATGGGTCAAATAGATCTGTCAAAAAATCAATTGTATTTGATAGGACCATGTAAAAAACCTAAAGAAACAACAGGAAAATGTAAATGTGAACATACAATGAACATAATTCCCTAACCTCTAAGCATGAAATAATGCTTGACAGGTTGACATGCCTTTAAAATTAATCAACCATTTTAAACAACTCAAATATTTTTCTAATCAAAGTCTTATGCATATAATTTACATAGGGGTCGGTCGGTTGGTTGGTTTTATAGTATAGTTGAAGTTAGGTTAACAATTATTGTCACCAATTTTGTTTAAAAAATTGATCTTCACAATAATTCTAAACAGATAAACATTTCATTATTTTAAACAGATGTATATGACCCACATATGAGACCTAACAGGTACAACTACTCCAGAGCAGAGAGTGCTTCATATGGTGTTCTGGTATGCAAACTAGACTGGCAGACCATTTCTAGTGAATTTGAGGTTAACAGGGTGCCCCATACATCCCATCTTGGGCTTCACTTAGTAAAGATTAGTAAATAACCATTCAAGATCAGACTGGACCTGGGAGTGGTAAAAATCAAGCTGTGACTCCACATTCCTCATAGCTCCTGAACTGAAGCTTCCTCAACAGATCTATTGATAAAATACCCTACATAGAGCAATGGCACCTTTGTTCTCTTCAAATTACTTTTCATGGAACCTTGCACAAAATCTCTATCGCAATATGTCTTCTACTTTTCAAAACAGTCTGGAAAGTCCTCTTTTGAGATCCTATCATTTGTTTTGTTGAAAGCTTTTTAATTGCATTCACTGACTAAATTCTCTTTTGTTTCAGTGGTGATTTCAAGTCAGGAAAAAATGCTAGAAGTCTAAGAGAATCAAATCAGAACTGTGCGGATGATGACAAGCCTAGGAAGTGGAACGTTTTGCTGAAAGGAAAAACATGCATATGGTATAAAGAATGAGCAGGTGCATTTTCATGATGAATGCAACTGTCATGCACTACATAAGCTCATTCAGTGGTGTCTCAGTGCTAACTGATTTTACTGATGAGAAAGAGTTTGTTCATGCATGAATAGTAATGTTTCCTACAATCAAATGTGATGGTACATCAAGGCTACACAACCAGTTCTAAAGATATTCAAAATTGTTGGATATTTTTCAGACAAACTTAATACATACACCATGTTATTCAATCCATGATGCCTCCATTTTACAAGGAGAACCCACTAGGTACTCTACCATAGTGTCCTTGTGTCAGGCAAGGTAAAGCATAAAAATCATCTTCAACATGTATTTAATTAAGGTAAAAAAAGTAATATTTTTTAATTAAAATATGTATTTACACACCCTCTTCATTATGTGCAGGGTGTGGCACAAGATCAGTTTCTGAGTGGAGCATAACTGATTTGAATTTAGAGTTTTAATTCTCCTAGACCAGTTACTTTAAAAAAGCTAAAAGCTAAAGAGTCTAGTCTGACTTACTATTTACCCATAGCTTGAGAGATAATGGTTGGATCTATACCTTTCCCAACATTATTAGCATGATGAGAAATAAAAACGAAGTCCATTTTCTAAATTAACAACCATTACACCAGAGAGCATACTCAATAACTAAAATATTTAAATAATTTTTATCCTATTTTATTCTTTTCAGGGCATGCATGGCCTGGATATATATATCTCCTGTACTTATTTAAGTCATACATAAGAATGATATGAATTATCTGGACTAAATGCCCTCAAAGTTGTTGGCCTGAGCTATATGATCTATCTGTTGCTCTCCTTAATACATCTGGATTTAATCTTGAGGGGGATGATTTCTCCATGGACATTACCAAGAAGGGTGAACCATGGCCTTATCATTATGACCTTGAAGGCAAAAGATAATCTATAGAATATTATCTCCTAGATTTTCTGAGAACATTCAAAGAATTCTTTTAGCATGGAAAATCATGCGTACAATTTTTTGGAGATGAAGTGAGTTCTTGTGGGGATTACATACTTTGTCTTCTGAAGAATTTTTTGCTGTTTGGCACTAAGTGACATAGATGTCATTACCTCCTGTGTCTGCTAAATAATTATGCAAATGGTTGCAATGTAGCATGGTGAAAGTAGTAAAAGCACAAGTGTGCCAATGGAAAAATGTTTCAACCTCAACAATGCCTTGAAACATACCTGACCTCTGTCCACATGGACAAGGGCTTTGCATCCCCAACAACCTTATATCATATTGTGAATGAGAGCAATTCTTAAACAAGTAAGTCCCCATACATAACTTTTATTCAAATAAGTACATATAATAAGAACTCGGCAACTTATACTGAAAACCCTTTTAACTACACCAGGACATTTCGGAACAGATAAACTTTTTGTATGTAAAAGTCCTGATGTATATTGTATTTGCACTTGAATGTTGTTCACACATGATGAATTATGTGTCGAGATAAATACTGACTTGAGCATGAAGAAAGGAAGATTATATGCACACTGGGGCATTCCATAATGCATAGGTGGTTGAGTTCATTCCCTGGACAGTGATTGGCTGCCAGCTGAAGAGTGGCTATGCTAGTGTGCATATATGCAGGCCCACTCATTGACATATTTTTGTCTGCCAGCTGGACACTAGCTAGGCTGCTAAGCCGCTAAGTGTTATTATTATTTTATCCTGCACGTTTGGGCAGTGGAGTCTTCAATGTACTCTTTTTGCATTTATGCCATTCATGTATTCATTCTTTCAAGTTTGCTCAGACAATAAAATGCAGTTATTGATTGATGGGGAATTGTTCTTGCATTTATTCTACATGAGAAAATATTGAAACATACTACATTTCCTCAGCTACAACTGACTGAATTATTCTCTCAATCATTTAATTTTAACAGGAGTTATGGTACCCAAAAATGACAAATATAAGAAGAAAATTCTATGTTATTGGTACTATAGCCTCTACTACATACTCAAATAAGGAATCCTCAGAATAAGGTCTAAAATTGTGGTTCCCAACCGATTTTGGGCAATGTCCCACTTTGGTATTTCTAAAATTCTGATTCCCCCACCTGTAATATTTAATTCTTACATATTCAAACTTTTACTGCAATTCACATGAAGGAAATATAAAAGGCCATTAACTTGCTCTCTAAACAAGCTCCACTAAAATATTTCATGCGCCACCAAAATATTACCATGCACCCCATGTTGGGAATTACTGGTCTAAAAGGAGAACTTGACAATACAAGATCATACAGTAATCAACAAACACTTGAATTGTTAAGAAGATTGAAATTCACATGTATTTCACTGGTTATACAGCCCTGGTTTATCATCTTCAAACTTTTGGTTTCTCTTAGAATCTAAAAAGACTTTGAAAGGTTAACATTATTTACCTGATGTTAAAACTGAATTTAGGATTTCCTGCTAGATCAAAAGTAACCAGAGACCTCAATGAGACAAGTAAAAATTTGATAGATTATTGATTAATTGATCTTAATAACATTTCAACCTATCTTGGGTTATTTTATGCTTTGAGGTTAGGGAATCATGTTTATTGTATGTTCATATTTATATTTTCTGGTATTGTTGGTCCTTTCTTTTGGTACTCTGACCCATCACTATGAATAATTTTTAAATAGATCTATTTGATCCAAACATGGGACCGTAAGAGGTTCTGCCTTGCTGGGTCAGGGTAGACCAGGGAGTAAAAGTTAAGAAGGGTTACTCTATACTCCCCAGATCTCCAGAACTGGAGCCACACCATCAGATATTCTTTAGTGTTTCTATTTGGGTGAGTTTTACCCTTCTGCTAGGGATACAAACAACATATTCAAAGGGCACAAAAAATGAATAGAATATTTAGAAAATAATTTGGATTGTTGAGAACCAAATGGCAAATATGTTTAAAAATAAACTACTAATTTTAAATAGAAAGTTATTTACTTCATTTTATCACTAGTTTCATTATTTTAGTTGGTATAAACCTTGTCTTATAAAATTAGAGACCTTATTTATCAAATAGCCTTCATAGAATAAAATAAAATGCATAGAATTTATGATAAAATACTCTAAAAGATAAGACAATGAGGCAAACTGGTATAAAATACAGAATGTCTCCAAAAGTCTGTTTACCCATTGAAAATAATTTTTCTAATTCTAGAATTATGGTAAACATTTAATAAGAAAAAAAAGCATTGTATGTTTCATGTTTTAATAATGGATTGTTTCAATTTTTCAATTATAAATATTGAATGTTGTGTAGAAACACATTTATGATGGAAAACATTCTTTATTCAGAGTCAAAAGAATTTTTTTAAGTTGGAATATGGATAAGGATTCAATGAAAACAAGGAAAAATGTTTTATTGAAATTAAAAATAACATGAAAATAACATTGGAAAAAAAAGTATATTTAAAAGTAAATCGCACAAAAGAAAGTATTTCAGAAGTATTATTAACTATTATATAATCAAGTTAAACTGGCACACTATATAAAAATGTAAATTCAAAATCGTTCAGAAAAATGAATAGAGCAAAAAATTTCAATAGACGATAACTTTTACTTTTTATTTATGAATGATACATTTGTATTAGTCTCTATAGCTTAAGGTTAAAGTGTTTGACTGCAACATTATAGTAAGGGTTCAAATTTCAGTTGTGCTACTACATTCACTTTCCATCAAATACCCTTGGGAAAGGCATGTACCCCCTTATCCCTCCAGCTACGGGTTAAATAACAAGACTACTGTTCTTCTACAAAGATGACTTTGGCATCAAATAACCCACATTTCTTCTGGTTGATTACAACTTAGTCTGGTCTTCTGGTTGGGACTGGGGAGTTTGTTTTTGATGCAATATTGCAGATTATTATTTTCAGTTGCTTTTTAATGCAATTCATTCAGGGAGTCAATCTATCCCAACAGTACTGCTTAGAATATGCTGACTGATCCTTTGCAGAGGGGAGATCCACCCAAAAGGAGTGTCCTGGATATGACACTAAACTGCATTTATTGGTGACACTAGTTCTGGAAATCTAAAGAGCGTTAAGTACCCCTCCATTGCCATTATTCCCAGCTTTACTCGGAGTAGAAGTACCTGTTAGGGTCACATCTATAGGTCAAATAGACCTGAATAAAAACAACTCGTATTTGATCAGACTGTGTGCAAAAAAAATAAGCTTTCAATAAATAGCCACTCAAATATGTAAATGTGAACATAAATTGTAATTTGACAACCACTAGGCTAAAAATAACCCATGACATGTTGACATGACATTAAAATCAACCAATCTGTATGCCAATCAATGGTAACTGAGAAACAGAATGGACTGAAAATATAAAGTTCTTTTTTATTCTCATACTTATGCACTTGATAACTGGTGAATAATAAAAAGGGTGAAATCATATTATTATCTGAACAATCTCTGAAATAATAATGACTTTCCAAAATTATCAACTAAATATGTTGTGAAACAGAGTCCATATTGGAGCAGCTGCTGAAGAATACTCCTATGTCTCTGTCCATTTCTAAATCTTACTTAACCTCAGATGCATCATTATATATGGGGCTATTTCAAATGCTTGGTTGTAGGAAAGATTTTTAGTCAAGTCCCCACTCTTCTAAAACCAATATCAGCATTAGCATATCTGTGATATACAATGATCATTAAATAAGTTTCAAGACTTTTTTCATGTGGGCACTTTTATTGATAGTACACAAATGAAACTCTAGTCCCTTTCTAAGTAATCTCTTCCAGCTGCAATGCACTTGTACCATTCCAACAACTTCTGGAAGGCTCCACGGAAGTCCTCTTGTGTGAGCGTGTCAATCACCTTCATTAAAGCCTCTTTCATCTCCTCAATTGTCTCATAACGATAGCCTCTGAGCTTAGGGAATAACCAAAGGTCACAGGGAGCAATGTTTGGACTATAGGGACGGTGAGGAACTGTCTTGATGCCCATCTTGCTCAAATAGTCTGTGACAAGGATGGAGTTGTGGACTGGTACATTGTCCTGGTGGAAATGCCATTGACCCGATTTGAAGAGTGCTGGCCTCTTCCGACGGAATCTCTTCATGAACTCCTTTAAAACTTCAATATAGTAACCCTGATCCTAACCCTTTGGCCAATCAACTCCTTACTCCTCCTATACCTCTCATCATCCCTCACAGACTCCCTGCCTTCCTGTAATCTCTTATGCCACTCAAAAACTGATGCTCAATTCATGCAAGATGCTCCAAAAGCAGTCTGAAGCATTCCATACGTTTCTGTGGCGTTTTTCCAAGTTTAAAACAGAATTTTATTGCATGTCATTCTTCCTCCTGTCCAGATTGCATTTTTGAAATTCACCAGCTGTGACAATCAGGCTTTAGTAGGGTGTATTCCAATTGCTGCTGAAATCATAAGAATTGGTCAGTCAGCAATTACATAAAGAATTTTCAAGAGTCTACAACAATTTTAAATGCCTGTACAAAAATAGTTAGGAAACTTATTGAATGCACCACATTCTAGCAATAAACACAACAGAAAGAAAAACAAGATAAGCTTAATTATATATACAAGAACATTGGCTATTTTAGAAGCACAATATAGATACAGGTAGCATTACAATAAAAAATACACTCATGTGTCCAGTGGTAGAATTATACTCATATTGATCCATGAACAAGCAGTATGTAGAAGGGGTAAAAAATGGAAAAAAAAAAACTTACTTGAAAAGTGTGGGTAATATTAATCATATAGCTTTACTATTCTCTGACATGGTCAGAAACCATGTCTCCACTATTCAAAGAATGGAGGCAAATAGAGAACAACGAGAGGTTTCTTGACTATCAAGTGAGATCCTAAGGGCTCTACTAGACAAGCAAATTATCCAAGGAAGATAATTATTTATTTCATCCCAACTGGGCATTCACAAAAATTGAAATATTTATATTTTAGATCCTACTAATGTCTTATAATTGAAGAGAACTTTTTACACATAATATATATTCATACCAATGTTCTCTTTGTGTATTTTCCCTCCAACTCTCTTCTCTGACAATGCAATAAACCTCAGAAATGTATGTCCACTCCCTTCCTTTTTTTTTTGTCATCTTAAACATAGATGGACAATTTGCTTTATACGGTAATGATTTCTGAATTAATATTTTACCTATTAGGTGTTTCAATGTACAGGACACCTATGTGACTGCTAATTACTCTACTAATAATAATGTGCTCTTTGTTTGGTTCAGATTTGTAAATAGTATACTATGACAACATTTAATTCTTGGTCAAGATGCCTTGAACAAGAGAGAAAAAATATTTTGCATCACTATTATTTGGAGAAAAATTCGTTAAAACCTGTCTCAAAATAGACGTAACTCATTAATATGAAAATAATTTATTATTGAGACAAGAAACTTTTAAAAAATTGCATGCCCTGGAAGCTGATATGGTAGCAGTTGATATCTTTAACTCAAAGGATACTTTTTTACAGGATGTGTTCCAAATGAATGCCATTGTGCTTATCTCAGTAATAAATCATTATTATATTAATGAATTGCATCTATTTTGAGACATCCAGTACATCATATTAATGGGTTGCATCTATTTTGAGACACCCAGTATTGTTCGATTTTTACATTCCTCTATGTTTTCTAGTCATTATTTTTTTTTTTTCCCTTTACAAATTATTTGTGAAATGGTTCAGGTATCTATAAAACCTGGTCATTAAAATCTACTGTATGTATTTTTAAAAGTCATTTCACCAAAGCTTATAAACATTTTCTCCAACGGATGTCTTCATGAAGATAGGTTTAAATCTAGTATAGATTCTAATCCTCTAATCACACAAATAATATTAGACTTACCATTTCATAGAATTTTATTTAACTCTGATGTTACAATGGAAAGGATAACAGTAAGAGAGAAAAAATGCACTGAGCAAATTTTTGACTATAGACACAACATATATTCTGGAACCTACCCTATACTAATTATTGCACAAAAGTTAAAAAAATGTTCTTGAATAATTCTGGTAGGTATTTGGTTAAGATGTTACAGAAACACCAAAGAAACAGAGAAATTATCATAGAATTTGAGCTTATAACCTAAGAAAATGTGTTAACAGAGATAAAAGAGACTTGATAAAATGTGGCAGTTAGCCAGAACATGAGAGGAATTTCCATATGTTTGATGAGAAAAGGTTTGATCTTCTATGGTTTCTAGCCTTGTCACGTGAGGATCTCAGATTTTTGGTACTTGCAAGAGAAGAACTGGCTCATAAACAAAATTATATTATTGGATGATATAATTTCATTGACTGAATTCAATAGGCTCAGATTTACATCGTATAAGAATCTGTTTTCACTGGGATTAATAATGGAACTGAGGAGGATTTGCCGAAAGCAATAATGATGGATTGAGATGCAAGAAACTATGTGGTAATGGGGAAATATGGATTGAGGTAATAAGTGCTTCTTGATGCTAACTCATCATTCGTGATTGAAAGTGACAAGGAGATGATAATGAAGATGTATTCACACTCCATCAATATTTCCATTTCCTTCAATGTTGTATGGTATTAGTTTCTAAGCTTTAGTTTAATTATTCTTCAAGAATGAGAATGTATTTATCAGAAACACATCTTCAAGTATTCGGTCTTCTTCCGAAATGGAGCCTAGTCCTTGACCCCTTTTGTTGAGACTCTGACAGTCCGTCAGCCTTCTTGGGGAGTCTGTCTTCATTTATTACTCCTTCATCCAGTCTGCAATTTCTTCTTTCTAAATCTGTATATATACAGAGCAGTCCTTTTTAATCAAAGGTATTTTCTTTTATGTCACACTCTTTGGTTGTGTATTTTATGTAATGGGAAATTTGGGTAGAGGCTTGCAAAAGATTTACATACCTGAGGTTAGACATCAATAGAGAGGATGGAAACTTTGAATACAAATCAGAAGGTCATAAGTCATTTTCTTCTAGTTTAAGAATCTGGCTGGGTGAGAGATATCACAAGTTAAGACAGGATCTGGGTGAGAGATATCACATGTTAAGAGAGACAGGATCTGGGTGAGAGATATCATGTGTTAAGAGAGACAGGGTCTGAGTGAGATATATTATGTGTTAAGAGAAAGAGGATCTAGGTTAGAGATATCATGTATTAAGAGAGACAGGGTCAGAGTGAGAGATAATATGTGTTAAGAGAAAGAGGATCTGGGTGAGAGATATCATGTGTTAAGAGAGACTGAGTCTGGGTGAGAGATATCACATGTTAAGAGGGACAGGATCTGGGTGAGAGATATCATGTGTTAAGAGAGACAGGATGTGGAATCTTGGTAAATTCTGAAAGACAGTCAAGACCGAGACTCAAAGTTAAACAATTCCGTAAGTGACGCTTAGAATTTAGTTCCACTCCCTTCAAAAGGAAGTCTTTTTACTGTCTTGGAGGTACTATAAATGCATTTATCTTTCTTCAGGAGAGATCACCGTAGACTTTACCCATGAATAATAAGCTCCAGCTTCTTTAAGAAAACACGGTAATAAACGTGAGAATATGAAACATAAAATGTGTTTGTCAACTTCTTCCCATCAACCGAACTCAAAATGATCATTGACAGTTTTTGAGTTTTATTTGGAATCAAGTGGCAACCTAGTCGGAAATTTATCCACTTTCAGATAAGTTCGAATTTTAGCCTACGTCTGAAAGAAAGAGGGGAGGAGGGAAAACAGGAAGAAACACCGACGGTCTTGTTTGGTTATTCAAAAGAGCCACCCACGAGGTGACTCTTCACAAAGTTGCATATATTTCACATATGTGGGCGTCATAATATTTCAAATTCTAGGTGTTTAGTAAAAAGTTAGAACAACACAAGAAAACAGTTACTCAATCAAACAAGCCACAAAAAATGGGTTTGTATAATTGAGAATGGAAAGAAGAAAACACTTACTCAAACATGTTTTTTTACAAACCCACGAGAAAGTGAGAACAAGAAAGTAAGGGACAAGATTCAACTTTTCCATGTGAAGGCTTCAAGCCTTTGTTAAGTTTCTCTCGTCAGAAACTTTAATGTCCTGTTTCTCATTCATTTCTTAAAGTTCTCAGAGACAAAAGTAAACAGTCCAAGTGCAGAGTTACCTGGGTCGATCTCATTCGTGGAAGGGCTTCAAGCCATTGTTATGGTTTTCTTGCCGGAAAATATAATTTCTTTTCTTACAAGGTGTAAAGGCTGCGAGCCTTTGTCAAATTTCTCTCGCTAGAAATCATAATTTTCTTTTAAAGGTAGATTGTAATGTAAATGATAATATTTTCTTTTAGACCGTTTTCTGTCACATCTTAAAATTCTTGTTTCTCACCAGTAACCTTGCCTGGAAAGCGGGTATAAAGGGCTGCGTACTTAAAATACCCTTTTCTCCTGACTGCTTGAGCACATAATTTCTCCCAGGCATATGTCGTATATGCTGGGATTAGGGCGAATACGCGAATTTAACTTTCTGAAGTTGAACCACAAAGTCCCAACAGAGACTGCTTCAGGGCGACAGACATCATAGTTGGTGCCTTCGCTCTCACTGCAATTTCTCCCAGGCATATGTCGTATATGCAGGGAAGTAAAAGCGAATTCAACTTTTCGAATTATAACATCCAAAGTGTATCCACTTTAGCTATTGCTGAAGTCAAGACGTAGAGCCTTCATTGTAGGAGCTGCTTTTTACCAGGCATACGTCACATATGCTGGGAAGTAAAACCGAATTCTTCTTTTCAAAGTTAAATTATAACGTCCAAAGCGTGTCCATTTTAGGGTTAGAGCCCTCATAGCAAGTAGCCACTTCGAACATTACATGCTCATTTTGTGTTATTTTGTGATATATTAACTCTTAAAAAAAATTTATTTGATGATCACTAAAGGTTGAAACTGGTTAAGAAGAATTAAAAATTTAACAGTAATTACCAAGAAATATTTCAGTTTGTTATCACTTTTGTTCATTTTATTATATATATATATATTGAGAGAGAAACAATAAAAAAAGAAAATTATTCAGAATTCGAGTTTTCCGTGCAGGTGAGAGTAAAAGAAAATTATTTAGCATGATGTGAAAAATACCTGTTAAAGAGAGATCAATAAATAATAATTTCTTTAACTGCCTCTAAATATCCTTGGGACACACAGAACTTTTCTCTCTTATCTGCAGTTAGAATAGACTTGGCATATTTATAAAAGATGAGAGAATAAGAAAAAGACTATGTTAAGTTAACCATAAAGTTTAGAGAAGGTCATCAAATTGCAAAAATAGATTTCTAGGACAATAAAGTTGTGGAGGACGAAGTACCTTCTATCGTGGAGGTGCCCGTGGTGTAGTCGTTATCGCCGTAGGAAATGAACACGGCGATACGAGTTCAAATCCTGGACGAGACTGATTGCATTTCACATTGCACTAATACCCTTGGGAAAGGTATGAATCCAATTATTCTCCCTCTAGCTATGGGTAAATAGTAGGACAGACTAGGTTCTTCAGCCTTGGTTAGGCAACTAGTCTAGGAGAAGGAAAACTCTGAATTCAAACCTGTTAAACTCCGCTTAAAAATTGACCTTGTGTCATATCCTGCCCGAGCGGAGGGGTTGGTAAATAGTACCTTCTATCGTTTACAGGAGTTACTTTCAGATTTCGTTCCCACAAATACAGCACAAATTTTACGAGCACGTAAACAAATGGAATGTGACAACAAATATTAAGAAACGAACGATTTAATAATAATAACAAACATGATGAAATAATTAAAATACAATGTTCATTTTATGTGCGTGTGTGTGTAGAAAACACAGTTATGGCCAGTTCAATAAAAATGATTTGTTCGCCCGTGTGTGCGTGCTTACATGTTGGGAAAGTCTATCGAATCAATGAGTCCATAGTTGGCCACCGTAAAGAGGATAAAAATTGACTTTATTCACATACATGCGTATGCGTGTATGTATATATGTTTGTGACCGTAAGTATGGGCTTTTGGTTCTCTTTAGTTCACACGAGCGTTTTTTATGATCTTTGGTGACAACCTGACGCATTCAGATTGTTGGCAAAAGAATGTCGCATGCTTCTTTGGTCTGTGATGTGTGCGATGCCTTCTGCTGTATGAGCCTTTCAAAAAAAAAAAAAAGTTCGTTTTTGAGAGTGGGGTCGATAATACTAGTTCGCCGTTTTACGGGCAGAATATCTTAACTCCCAACTTTGGTTCTCGTTCGTCCAGTTGGTTCTTTCTCTCTTCTCCACTCCAATTAATCTGGTGTCAGTCGTCGTGTTTGTCTCCGAGCCTACTTATATGCAACAAAAATTTGCATACGATGTAGGCCTAGTCTTTATATATTCCGCTCACTAATATCCTACATTTTCTCCATTTTCGCCGGTATCAAATTTAAGGTAAGTCTTCTTATTTTTCTGCTCTACACGCCAAACAAAGTCTTGCCCTCTTTCTGCTGGAATCTCTATTTGACTCTCGTTCACTGTCACTGTAAGTCATCTGTGGGTTTTGAAGGCTTTTTTGCGTCGAGGTCACCAATGTGGGGTTTGAAGGTTTTTAGGAGGTCAGGGGCTAAGGGCAAGACTGTGTTGCCGTAAGATATCTGACTCCATATTTTGGTTATATTATTTTATCCCACGTTGACTGGCTGGCGCAATGCCTTGCCCAAAGAAAGTCCAAAAAAAATATACAAAAAGAAAAGATAGAAACAGATAAGAGACGAAAACATTTCTTCCATACTTTCCTTTATTTACTTGGTGAATGGACTAACCAACGCTACGTCCCAAGACGTAGCGTGGTACCCAAAACACCAGACAGCAAAATCGGTGTTGTCGGTTCGACAACACTACCCGAAAAAGAGGTCGGTTCACAGAAAACCTGAGTATTTATCTCTCTTCACCGGCTCCAAATTCGCCACTCCAAAATCCTTCTAATTTTGGCGCGACCGCTTCCCATTGGCTACTTTACTTTTTATTATTTTTCTTTTTTCTGATTTTAACCGGATGGATGCGTGGAGCCTTATGCGTGGCGACGCGTTTATACATTTTGTATGTGGCAGCCGACGAGTCAATATCCGGTTGGGAGTTTTACTGTTAATTCCTAAATCCCCACACATCCTTGCCCTGCTCTGTCTGTTAGTGGAATGCCTTAGTTAAATTTCTCGTTATTTATACTTTCTGCGGGGTGGATCAAAAATAGGATTTTGTTAAGTTTTATTGCAGGTCCTAAAATTAAAGCGCGCAGACATTTCTTGACCAATCAGATTCATATAATTACTTATTTATTTTGGAGCCTAAATATTTTTCTTTTAATTAGTTTCTGAGCCAAATTTTTTTGAATGTTCTTATTTTGTGTTTTTAGCTGATTGGTTGAAATATATAAAAGTGTAACTATAATGTTAATGCGATTTTGATAAAAAATTCCTATGTTTTTTGGGGTTGATTATTTTAAAGCTAAAAAACGTGTATTCTATTGAGTTAAGCTTTGGTATGAAGTCCAAAAAATGTTTTGTTGACTTTATAGGGACAAGATCAAGTCAGTGTTTTCCCCATAGTTAGTAATATGTTTGATGTTCATGAATAAGTAATAAAGAATGACTTAGAGTATTTGAAAAAGATGAGAGAACAAATATTCTGTTCAGCTTGTTGAGTATATTGTTAAAATGCAAACGAGCCACAATCATGCTAATCGCCGATCGCTTTGTATGGCCCAATATGAATTCTGACGCCCGTGACTGACTACCAGACTCGCACCAACAACTGCCTGTCCTGCACCAGCAACTATCAGTCCTACAATAGTAGCTACCAGTCCCACACCAGTGACCACCAATCCACCGACTACAGTATTGCGCCAGGTATCCAGTCCTGCACCTGTAATATTCCAGTGAAAGGGAAGTAACCCTAACTGCGTCATACACCTATCCGGAAAAAACAAGTAACTGTTGGGTCTTGAGCAAAACAGCAGCACTTGTAAATAATGTAAATAAAGTATATTGCCGGGGAATTAGTCAGTCCTACCGCCGGCCACGAGCTGATAATATCTCTTTGTGTTCCGTTCTTTTTTTGTTACGCGTGAGCCGGGCTTTAGACATTTCATTTTGGCGACGAAGATTTTCGTGATGAGCTCACGTGTATAAACCAATTTTAAGAAGTCGACACACAAAAGAAAAATAATGGCTAGTGGAGGTTTACCAGTTTTCCCGACTTTTAGTGTCCACGCTGACCCGCACACAACCAGTATACGTCGGAAGAAATGGATGGAAAAGCTGGAAAATTTATTCGTTGCGCTGGACATTAACAATGACAAAAAACGGAAAGCAACACTTCTCCATTACGTAGGAGATGAAGTCTTCAATATTTATCACAGTTTCACAGACCAGCAGAAAGGAATTGGCGCCACCACTACAACAGACGATGGTTTACCATACCTAATGAGTATGAAACGACGAAAAAGTCACTAACAGACAACTTCACGCCCCAAAAG
This sequence comes from Sepioteuthis lessoniana, assembly GCA_963585895.1. Lineage (NCBI taxonomy): Eukaryota > Metazoa > Mollusca > Cephalopoda > Myopsida > Loliginidae > Sepioteuthis > Sepioteuthis lessoniana. The sequence continues at coordinate 75,099,792 of OY757911.1, read as the reverse complement.
AATACGTCATACGAAGTTTTAAAATTTCGACAGGCCCTGCAAAACCCGGATGAAAATTTAGACGCCTATCACGCAAGGCTACGAACTCTGGCTTCCACGTGGGATTTCGGAAACACCGATCGAGAAAGTCTGGCCCAAATTCTACAACGATGCTTGTCTTCTAAACTTAGAAGAAAGACGCTGAGGGAAATTCCTCCCAAAATCAGGTTCTACATCAAGCCAGAGCCATAGAATTAGCTCATGTGCGTGCTACAGAGATGGAACAAAAAGAAATTCACGCGCTGTCGTCTTACAACAGAAATGAAAAGGACAAGTGACGTACACACAGCAGATACCAGCAACATGAGAGCTGCCACATTACCTTGAAGCCCCAAGCACGTGGAGGATACAAAAAAGATGGCGAACAGACCTGTCACTATTGTGGATACTCTTCAACACACCCTACTTGTCCAGACCGAAGTCAGGAGTGAAGAAACCGCCATAAAACGAACCATTTAGCAAGAGTATGTAACTTCAAGCCGGTAAGACAGATTTGCTTCACCCATTCTTCTGTATTCCCTTCTACGTCAAGAGGCGACTCTATATTCATGATTATAGCTCCCACATCGACAAAGACACCTAAAGTCACTGCTCTCATAAATGATTCTCCTGTAACATTCGGTCTAGACACTGGCGCTAGTGTCAACATAATTTCTGGACGCGTGTATAATGGTTTTAAAAACACAGACCAGCCATACACCGCACGACAACTCGATTATTTGCCTACAGATCCCAACAGGCGATACCTGTCCGAGGATTTATTGATATCACGATGCAATTCCGGGGAAAATGCTGCAGAGCCAAGATATTCGTGGATGACGATGAAAACCCCCTACTTGGACAGCAGAATTTGCTTAGTGCCCACTCCTCCGAAGCACTAGGCATTCCCTTCACTGTTTGACGGCAAAATGGGGAAAATTTCTGGAGTCATGATCAACCTCCACATGGAATCCTCTATTTCCCCAGTAACGCAATGACACCGTAGAATGCCTTTCCACATGAGGAAGCACGTTGAGGCAGAATTAAAACGCCTCAGAGAAATGGGTGTCTTTGAGGAGGTCACTAGCCCTACCCCATGGGTAAGCCCTGAAGTGGTAGTCCCCAAGAAAAACAAGGGTGTGCGTATTTGCACCGACATGAGGAAGTCGAATGAAGCCATACAAAGGATAAAACACCCAATGCCGACCATGGAAAACTTAATTGCAGATCTAAACGGCTCGACAGCAAATTAGATCTCTTAAATGCATACCACCAACTGGAACTTGGAGAATCTAGCTGGCATATCACAACATTCGCCACACATGCAGGACTATTTCGCTACAAGCGCCTACATTTTGGAGTAAAAGACAGCTTCTGAGCTATTCCAAAAGGCAATCTCTGACCTTCTCAGAGGCATCCCAGGGGTCAAAATTCTTTCGGACGACATAATAATTTATGGACGTGACCAAATCTCATATGATAGCAGTCTGATGTCCACACTGGAACGTCTACAGAATGCTAGAGTCAGGCTGAACAGAGAAAAATGCCTTTTTTCTGTGCGAAAACTAACCTTCTTTGGACATATTTTCAGTGAAAATGGAGTGTCACCTGATTCGATCGTTTTTAGGCATGACACAGAATGTGGCGAGATTCATCCCACACTATTCCACTATCAGTGAGCCACTTAGACAACTCACAAGGAAGGACACAGAATGGAGATGGTTGGAGAGGAAAGAACTAACATTAAACAAGCTGAAGGAAGCTCTGACAGGAGCTGGAGTTATGGCCTATTTTGACCCTAACAAAGATACAAATATCCTTGTCGACGCGAGCCCTGTCGGATTAGGCGCAGTCCTCACACCAAATTGGAAAATACTGTGCTATGCTAGTCGTGCTCTAACAGATGTAGAACAGCGATACTCCCAGACTGAAAGAGAGATGTTGGCTGTTGTGTATGCAGCCGAACACTTCCACTTCTATTTGTATGGAGAAAAATTCACAGTCAACACTGATCACCGACCACTACTTGGGATTGTGAAGAGTCTCAAACCAGCAACAGCCAGGGTTGAGCGCTGGCATCTGCGCCTCATACCGTGTCGATACAGCTTGATATACCAGCCTTGAAAAAATTATCTAAACTCCGCAGATTATCTCAGCCATCACCCACACCATAAACCGGAGAAAGACAACGCAGCAGAAGCATACATAAGCTATGTGGTTCAGAATACCATACCCAAGTCAATCACCCCTGAAGAGGCGAAGAAAGCTAGGAAAGAGGACTCCTTGTTACAGAAAGTGAAGGCTGCAGTTGCAAATGGACGCTGAAACAACCCACAGCTGTCAAACTTTTCTCCATTCAAGGAGAAACTATCCATAATTAACGTTCTCATCCTTCGAAGACACCGTCTTGTGACCCCTTCCAAATTGAGGAAAAGAATGATCGACATCGCTCATCACTCAGACCAGAGCATTGACAAGATAAAACAACTTATAGAGGAAAAGGTGTGGTTCCCCAGAATAGATAAGCCAGTAGAAGAGACAGTACACAGCTGCATCCCATGCCAAGCCTCGAACCCAAAGCACACACGCCGTGAACCCATACACACCACGCCACTCCCAGCTGCTACATGGACTGAAATATCTGTGAACTTTGCTGGTCCCTTCCCATCTGGGGAGTATCTGCTAGTCATCATCGATGACTACAGCCAATTTCCTGAGGTTGAAATACTCCCCTCGTTGTCAGCAAATGTAGTCATCCCTCGCCTCAATATAATCTTCGCCAAGCAGAGATATCCCACTATTGTCAAAACCGACAATGGCCCACCGTTTCAGAGAGAAGATTTCAAAGACTTTGCCACCCAATCAGGTTTTAAGCACAGAAGGATTATACCTTTGTGGACAGCAGCAAATGGCAATACGGGGCCATCCCTCATTCCACTACAAAAATATCTCCTTTTGAAGCCTGCACCGGCAGAAAAATTAACATTGGCCTTCTCAATACTGCTGGAAACGACTCAAAAGGAAAGGAGATAATGAAATGGTATGCAGACAGAAAAAAAATCCCTCACCCCTCTGCCTAGGTGACCAAGTCCTGATCAAGCAGAAGAGACAGAACAAACTGTCTCCACCATACAACCCTTAACAATACACTGTCACAAAATAGAAGGGTAGTATGGTAACAGTGCAAAGAGGAGACCACCAAGTTACCAGAAACTCCTCTCTATTCAAGCAAGTTGGTTTGAAAGCTTCTCATAAGGAAGAAATTGACCCTTAGTCTGACGCTGAATACAACCCACACCCATAAGAAAAATCTCCCGAAACACCCACAACATCAACACACAGCCCACTACCACCACCAAGACGTTATCCACAGCAGAAAAGGCTGCCCCCAACCAAACTCAAGGACTTTTAGAAAAAAATACAGGAAAAAATAAACACACATACATGGACAATGGATTTTATCAAGAAGGAGAAGGGTATAATATTCCTGTCAAAGGGAAGTAACCCCAAACCACGTCACACACCTATCCGGAAAAGGAAGTAACTGTTGGGTCATGAGCAAAACAGCGGCACTTGTAAATAATGCCAATAAAGTATTTTGCCGGGGAATAAGTTAGTCCTACCTCCGGCAGCGAGCTCTTAACATCTCTTTATGTTCCGTTCTTTTCTTTGCTACCCGCGAGCCGGGCTTTAGACATTACAGCACCAGCGACTAGATCCTGCACCAGCGATCACCTTCCGGCAACGGCGACTGTCCGCCGTACGCTATTCCGATTTCTACGATTCGCCATAATAAAATTTGTCCTTCGAAGCAATCACCTTGTTTTGTCATTCTAGCCTAATTCATTGTCAATCACTTATATTTCAAAAGTTTCCGGGGTCGGTATATTTATCGGCCCCGCAACATAGTAAAGAATGACTATGAAAAAGATGAGAGAGTAACAAATATTCTGTTCAATTTGTTTAGTATGTTGTTAAAATGCAAATAATATAAACGATGTAGGCAAAAGAATATTCACAACAAGGCAATAAAAACAAAAACAAAAAATTATATATTAACAAGCAAAAAAAAGCAAACATTCCCAAAACAGTATGAATGTACGAATATTGTTTGTTAAATATTTGTGTGTGTGTAACTAACACTAATGGTGAATGAGTATTTTTGCTTGAAACAAAGGGTAAAAATGTCAGAATCCTTACATACGATTATGTCCTATTATGTAGGTGTTATAGCGGTTTTGAGGATAACACTATTGTTTTTAGGCATACAAATGAATTACGAAACTATTCTTACTATTTACCAACCCCTCCGCTCGGGCAGGATATGACACAAGGTCAATTTTTAAGCGGAGTTTAACAGGTTTGAATTCAGAGTTTTCCTTCTCCTAGACTAGTTGCCTCACCAAGGCTGAAGAACCTAGTCTGTCTTACTATTTACCCATAGCTGGAGGGAGAATAATTGGATTCATACCTTTCCCAAGGGTATTAGTGCTATGTGAAATGCAATCAGTCTCGTCCAGGATTTGAACTCGTATCGCCGTGTTCATTTCCTACGGCGATAACGACTATACCACGGGCACCTCCTACGAAACTATTCTTTAGTAACACCACAACAACGAAAATTCTTTATTTGCAGCTTTGAATAGGGTTTGTTCTTGGTGCTGCAAGAATCGTGGTGTTTAGGCTTGTTGGATGTTTGAGACGAAATGGCTTAGCGAGATGGCAGCGTGTTGTTGGACGTGTGAGGGAAGTATTCAAAGTCACCGTGTAGTTTTGTGTGTCGAGAGCGGAGTGACGCTCGGATTGACATAGTAAATTTTTTGGGGTGACAAGAAGTGGTGCCTGTGGAAGGCATGCTGAATGTTTCTAATTTATGTTCAACTGGGATTCCTCGGAAAGAATCCATAAATTAGATGGTTCCCTCGTTGAGTGTCCATGTTGCTGCTGCTAGTGTTAAAGCCACCGTGAGATGTCCACACTGGGTGGCTTGTTTAGCTAAAAAGCATCGCTAAGCAGGGACGACCAGAGGCACGTCTGTTCTGGTCGCCGCCTCAAGCTGAAGAGAGTGGGTTTGGCCGCTCACCCGTTTGGTAGCCGGAAATGAAGGTCCGGGCTGAATGGGATTAGTCATCCTGATTGGGTGAAATTCAGTGTTGAATTAAATTGCGCGCCAAAACAAAATACGAGATTTTCCTCTTCTCTACAGTGTATTCAAGAAACTAAAATATTAAAGTGTCCTGTGCGACTATATATGTGGGTTGACTAAGTATTCCACGCGAGGTATACTAATACACATGAGAATGGGAATGTATTTTTGAGGGCCGTGTTTTCTCCCACGTTGGTCGTTTGTCCCTATCGGGCAGTGATGAAATGTCTGAGGTCATACGCGTGCGTGAGATTGGGATACGTCCAGCCGGAAGGTAGAACGAAAGAGGAAAAGATGGCGAGTCCTCTAAGTCGCAGACTATATAGTCATCCATGTCACGTATCATGAGCTATGTGTCGCTGCCTGGGAGAGCGAAGAATGAGAAAGTGAGCAATCGAAAGTGTAGAGTATATATAGTTTTCCATGTCATGGGATGGGCTTCAAACACAATATTTTTTTGCGCGGGATAAAAGCACGGACGTAGTTGGGAACATGAGGTATGTGATTTCTCTTTTCCATCACCTTTTGTTTTGGAAAAAATTGAATCATGGATCCTATATTTCTAGAATTTTTTTGCACCACGCAGCTATCGACGACCATTTAAAAAAATATAGGAATGTAAATCCTGTAAGCTCTTAAAAACTAACCAGATGTTTGTAGAGAAGAGAAAAATTTCGTATTTTGGTTTGGCACGCAATTTAATTCGACACTTAATTTCACCCAATCAGGATGACTTATCCTATTCATCCGGACCTTCATTTCCGGCCACCAAATCAGGTGAGCTGCCAAACACACTCTCTTTGGCTGGAGAACGCCGACCAGTGCAGACATCCCACTGGCTGTTCTTCAATAGCGATGCTTTGGCTGTATAATGCCGCTCAGTGCAGACATCTCACTGCAGCTTTAAAATAGCAGCAGCCGCAACATGGACACACACGATGGAACCCGTCTAATTTATGGATTCCTTACGAGGAATCCCAGTTGAATATAAATTAGATGCATTCAACATGCCTCGCACAGGCACAACTTTATGTCACCCCAAAATTGGCTATGTCGATCTGAGCGTAATCCCGCTCTCGGCACGCATGGAGATAACGCCTACTCTCCCCAAATACCAGACAGGAAACTACATGGTGACATCCAAAGTTCAATTCCTACAACTGCAACAATGTCTTTCGTCAAAAATCAAAAAAACACAATCCCTTAGACGTCCGACGACACACGCTGCCACCTCAACTTCTCATAACACCATTTCGTCTCAATACTAACAAGCTTAAACTCCACGAGTCTTGCAGCACCAAAAGCAAACCCAATATTCCATGCTGCAAATAAAAACCAGATTCCAAAAACACCTTTCGACTATCCCCATCTTACTTCTTCTTACTCCTTTTATTTCTCACAAACTTAGCAAGGAAACAACACAATGTAAACACACATATGTTACAACCTATCCTCGCTAACAAACTTTCCCTCGTTACTAACAAACCAATTTCTCCAGCTAAAATCATCCAATAAAAACCCTGGCTACAAAATGGTTCCCCCTCGCTAAACAATAATAACCATTTCACCGAAAGCTAAATGTTTTTATAACACTTTTTGTTGTATCTTTATGTCATATTCACATTTCCGTATCCATGTAGATATACGTGGTGCATTCAATAAGTTTCTAGACTTTTTTGTACAGGCATTTAAAATTGTCGTAGACTCAGTATATTATTGCTATACATCTTATGAGATGACTGACTAATTTTTATGATTTCTGATTCAAATGAACGGCTACAGCAGCAATTGGAATACACCCAACTAAAGCCAAGATTGCCAACACCCTGAAATTGAGCTGCAGCACAGTGGCTAAGATCATCCAGCGTTTTAAAAGAGCAGGGTCCACTCAGAACAGGCCTCGACTAGGTCGTCCAAAAAAGCTGAGTGCACATGCTGAGTGTCACATCCAAATGCTTTCTTTGAAAGATTGGCATAGTAGTCCTGTCAGCATTGCTGCAGAGATTGAAGAGGTGGGGGTTTAGCCTGTTAGTGCTCAGACCATACGCCGCACTCTATATCAAATTGGTGTGCATGGCTGTCACCCCAGGAGGAAGCCTTTTCTGATGATACACAAGAAAGCCTCCAAACAGTTTGCTGAAGACATGTCAACAAAGCACATGGATTACTGGAACCATGTCTTATGGTCTGATGAGATGAAGATTAATTTGTTTGCTTCGGTTGGCTTCGACCAGGTGAGAAGTACAAAGATAAGTGTGTCATACCTACAGTCAAGCATGGTAGTGGGAATGTCATGGTCTAAGGCTGCATGAGTGCTGCTGGTGTTGGAGAGTTATATTTCATTGAGGGAAACATGAACTCCAACATGTACTGTGAAATACTGCGGCAGAGCATGATCCCCTCCCTCCAGAAACTGGGTCACAGGGCAGTGTTCCAGCATGATAATGACTCCAAACACACCTCCAAGACGACCATTGCTTTACTGAAGAGGCTGAGGGTAAAGCTGGCTAAGCATGTGTCCTGACTTGAACCCAATAGAACATCTTTAGGGGATCCTCAAGCGGAAGGTGGGGGGGTGCAAAGTCTCAAATATCTGCCAGCTTCGCACCGTCATCATGGAGAAGTGGAAGAGCATTCCAGTGGCTACCTGTGAAGCTCTGGTAAACTCCATGCCCAGGAGGGTAAAAGTAGTTCTGGATAATGATGGTGGCCACACAAAATATTGACAATTGACATGGTTTATGTTAATATTGATAACTTTTCCTAAGGGGTGTACTCACTTTTGTTGGCAGGGGGTTAGCTTTTAATGGTAATATTTTGAGGGGAAAATAAATTAACTCTGTTAGATAAGCTGCATATAGACTCCTTTTCATTGTGTCAAAGTGTCATTTTGTCAGTGTTGTCCCATGAAGAGATATACTTAAATATCTGCAGAAATGTGAGGGGTGTACTCACTTTTGTGATAAACTGTATATATGCATATATATGCATAATATACATATTTGGGAATATTATATATTCATAAAATGTCCTGTTTATATAGCATATATATATATATGCATATATATATAAGATGCATAATAAAGGCATATATATATATATATATATATATATTCACAGATAATTCTTAAACTATATATGCAAAGCATATGCTATATATATTCATAAAATAAGATATGTATAATCATGTATATGGAAAAATGGTGTATTTTCTGAACCCGACTTGATAAAAAAAACAATAATTGGAAAAGTCGTCAGTGTTTAGTTTATCCACTTTTTCATTCATATATATATATATATATATATATATATATATATGTGTATACATATATATATATATATATAGAATAACAACAATAATAATAACAATAACACTAACCGGCCCAGGGGTTCCAACGAGCATTCAATTGGCAGACACAGATGAAATAGGCATAACTTAATACCGAGCCTGATATTTGTCTAGCAGCTCATGTATGAGTATAGCACTAGGGCATTTTTATTGTGTGAACTAAGCATAGGACCATAGTCCACACATGCCCAGCGGTTCCAAAAATGCTTTGAACGTAGTTGGCATTTTCCTAAAAAGGGGCATTTCAGGCAGAAGACACTAGCTTCTCCAGAGAGGGTCAAAGCCTGGGGGATTGCACCCTGAGGTGCAAGGAGCACTGATTTCAACAGCAAAACACAAATGATGAGTCTCCCAGGCAACCGTGTTCGATAGTCTCAATTGACTGCCACCAAACCCAAGACACACCCAACCTGATCTGTGTATCATTCAACACGACTGGCCGAAGTGTGGTCCAGCCCCGTAGGCCAGGACTGCAAATCAAAAAGAGGTACAAGGTCTGATATTTATCAAGTGCCCGATGTACATGTGAGTATGGCTCATGGCCATTTTTATTGTGAAAAGAGGTGCAGGACCGTAACCCACACACGCCTGGCAGTTCCAAAAATACCTTAAGCTCTGTCAGCATTCCTCTAAAAAGGGGTACCTCAGGCACCAGATGATAAACCTAACTCCTCCAGAGAGGGTTAGAACATGGGGTTACTGGGCTTTGAGTGCATAACATGAATGCTGGCTTCCTGGAATCCATGACAGACGGCCTTGACTGACTACCACCAAAGCTAAGACATACCCGACCTTATCTGGCAAAATGACTGGTTGAAGTAGGTCCCAGCCTTGAGGGCCAGGACTGCAAGTCAAAAAAAGATATAGGGCCTGTGCTACTACTAAATTGAAGCCAGTATTTATATACTAATATGTCCACTCATAGACCAGCAACCAATCTCAATCCAGGAAATGGACTTGCCCATGTGCGCACAATGGAATGTTCCAATGGATCATGAATAACCCTCCATCTTCTTAGCTCATTACAAAACTGACTCAGCTTGTTAACTGTCGCAGATGAGATGGTCAGGAATTGGAATCAGATAATGACTTACTTTATCGTCGCTATAAAAGAGCTCGTCTTTGTTTGGTGTGTAAAGCCTTAATGCAAGGAGAAAACTAGTACGCACCAGTACTGCAATATTTATGCACATTGACCATGTGTGACCAGCATGCTTTGCCAACTATAAAACAAGGGCATAGTGAGTATTGGGGGAGAACTCTTTTGCCCCTGTGGTGCAGAGATTAATAGCGAAGAACGTGTCATTGGGGAACAATTTGAAAGACGGTTGGATACGGTGTAGCCCGGAGGAGGGTTCAGCAAGTAACTGTTTGCTGTTGCTCTATTGGTTTTGCTTTGGTTTTTTTTTTTTTTTTTGTTCCCTATCTCTCTTTACACTTCATCAACCAACTGAGTGGTTATTTTGATAACCTACCAAATTGAATTATATATATATATATATTATTTGTTGAATGAGATCCAGCAGTGTTCCTCTGCAATGATTTCTTTGAATAAATTATATTTATAGCATTTCAAGATTATATATATAGAGAGATGAAAAAATTGAAAGTTTTCTGAGGATGATTTTATTTGTAGCAATACTTGTCATATCAGTTTTTTAGACCTTGGTCAGTTCATCTAAGTTATTAAATGAAACGAGAGATGAGAAAGTATTAAAACATTCTATTTCCATTGGTAGCATTCTGTTTGTAATTTGTGTGATGAAGGTCTAAATGCCAAAATGTTTATGCTGGTAAATATTTCTCCAAATAAAACCACTGTCTAAAGATATTGTTTTTTATCCCCATACATTTTCCTATATATATATATATAAAAAACATAAAATATAGATATAATATACACATAGAATTAATTTATTTTTTGTAGTTATTAATATGTATATAATAGATATATCTTTCATATTATCCTGGAAGCATAACCCCACAAAACAACAGCTCTATGGACACTTACTTTCCATCTCAAAACCCATCCAAGTAAAATGAACATGTCATGTAGAGCACTACTGAAGAAGCAAGGATGAACTCATTAGCCAAGTTCTTATATGGATACCTACACTTACATACATCAGTGCTGGCTTACGAACAAGGACTTAGATTAACTCTGTGTGGACACTGGATGTTGTCTGGAAGACCTGCCAGGTGCAGTAGTTGATAGGGCCAATGAAGTGAGAGAGAGTGAAGGAAATCAATGTTGTCAGTGCAATTCTCTCTCTCTATATATATGTGTGTGTGTGTGTATATACATTATTTGGATAATGAAATCTAATAATTTTCTTAAGCAATATGGCTAAGATATTCAAACAGATAAAATTTATAATTTATTTAGGTGACATGTTTTCACCAAATCTTGTTTTTAAAATAATAATGGAATTTGTTGATATAAATTGTTATGGATACAAGATGGTAAACACCAGTCATTTAAGAGCTTTTAAGATATTAAAATTTCTGAATTATTTGGTAATCTATTTTGTGATTGCAGTTATTACTATAGGATATAACCAAAGACTGTTGTTAAAAAGAAATATAGATTCAGATTTATTTATGATAATATAAAATAAAACTGAAGATTATAACTATTTTATTTTGTCTTAATATTAATTTAACTAAAAGCTGATATATATTAAAAACAGATTACTCTATTGTTGTTTGGTCTTATGAGTTTTGGCAAATAAAAAGTAATATAGTTTTTAATTCATTCAAAATAATATTAATTATAACTATTACAGATTATGAACATTTTATTTTGTCTTAATATTAATTTGGCTAAAAGTTGAAATATATTTAAAAAAAAAACAGGTTGCTGTTTTATTGTTTTATATCATGAGATTACATAAATAAATATAAATGAAATAGATTTGATTAAAAGAATCTACGTAACTATAAAACTTTTCTTCTTTAATAATCTTAAAATGTATTTCATATGTTGTGTATGTAGTTACTACATTTAAAGTTTCTTTTCTTTTTACATTAAAAAATCACTGCACGAGTTTCCTTGTAACAACTTTTTCATTAACAGCTTCGATATAGAAAAAGAAATAACCTCAGACCACAATGCCAACACCTTCCTTCATAACTTATATATATATATATATATATCAGTTGGTTGACCGCAGTCAAGGGCAGCTCGAAAGCTCCCTTTCCAACAGCTACTACACTGAGGTGTAGGGAAGAGCATTACTTCTTTTCTCTGGATTGATCCACTTACCTTTGATTTGTACCCGATAATGCTGAGTGTTAAGCAAGGAGGCATCAAGTACCATTTTCCGAGCCTTTAGTATGACTTGACCTGGGACTGAACCCTGGTCGCCCTGGCCATTGGTTGTGCAAATAGTCCAGAATTCCATTACTCTTTCTTGCTATCTGTCCCAATTATCCATTGTTCTAACCAAGTTGTATAGAATGCATCCAGTGTCTACACAGAGCTGATGTATATAAGTCCTTGGTCATCTGCTAATACAGACCCAAACATGTGAAGAAGTTCAGAAAAGATCCAACCATCCATCTCACTCTAACTTATTCTCTCTTTTTCTTCCTCTATTCAGATTACCATAATTATGTTAAGTTGGGATCTCTGAATTAGAAAATATATACTAAGAAAAAGAAAAAAAAGAAACTGCTAAATGAGACACATTTTGGAGTTGGTCTGTTTCCTAAAAATAAATGACTTCTATACTGAAAAGCTTTGGCATTCAAATTCTCTTTTAACAAGAAGTATCACATCTGAATTATTCACAATACAAGCCAACCTCAGTGAAATCATTGTCCCCAAAGAATAAATATATGAACAAACTAAGATATATAAGTAAATACAAGGAGATAGATGTCTATGATAAGTGTAAAGAGGTGGGAATATTGTGATTATAAAACTTTAATCTCTTATTGCTTGCAGTGAATATCTCGTCATATGATAATCTATTTCAGTTATTGATAACAAAAAATTTGGCTAATTCTAGATGCTGTACTCAAAAGATTTCCAATGTATTCAGAGTTCCCTTCAGCTCAAATCAGAAGACAGAATGTCTTCATTTTGACAAATAATAATACCAGCTTGCTATTTGAGATTTTTCATTCTGTTGGTTGATTTTAGTGTCATTGCAAAATACTTTGCTGTCAGCTTTGATTTATCTATCTACCCAGCACTTAGCCATGATACCCTTTTAGATATATCCTGATGTAGATAAAAAAGAAGAAAGATGGAAGTAGAAAGATGGGGTGGCAAAAAGAAGTAAGACTTTGATGTCACAGAGTGTAACTTTTGGCTAATATTCAAATTTCAGAATAAAAGAACCAAAAAATATTCCTAACCACATGCCAGGAAAAGATATGTTATATAAACACAGACTGACCAAAAATAAACAATGTATACACTGGAGAGTTGGTCAGAAGAATGTATAACCTTTACCATAGAGGAATAGTTGGCAATATATTAAGGAATTCTCAAGATTTCTTCAGTAAAGGTGTCTTCAGAAGCAGATATTGCACATCATATTCCCATTGTATAATGTAAATATTTTCGCACAGTATCTTACTTTGTTTGTTGTATGAGATAAAATAACAAATTAAGATTATGGATACTTATATATCTGTTAGAATAGCCTCTAGTCACCTCTTGAATAGAATATATTGCATTTGTTAAATGGCCAAAAATGTAATATGTATGCATGTATATATATATATATAAAGAAAACGAAGGTGATTTGGAAAATTAAACTGTTTCATGAGGAAGAGAGTTTCATCACAAATGGAATTGTGCTTGAAGTTTTGAAAAAATTGAAGTCTAGACATACTTTTACCCTTTTTCAGATGACCAGATTATATTCCAAACTTGACATATATATGTTTGTGTGTTTGCATGTACGTTCATTTATAGATCTATATGTATATACATAAATAGTAAAAACAAATTGATAAGAAAGGGTATGAAAAGGACTCTAAGCTATGGTCGCAGAGCAAGTTTGAAACCTAATATATAAAATTATGGTCCCATGTAACTCCCTCCATTACTCTAGGTTTCACAAAGGTTGATATGCCATTAAAACAAAGAAATAATCCTTAGAGTGTCATGTGTTGCCACAATCATCAGATGGGAAGAGGAGTAAAGTGATTTGATTTCAGTATTTATAAAGGAAAATTAATCATGTGACATAGTCAGTGCACACATCACTAAGGAAAAAAATGTTTATTCCATTTACCGAATAAATAATTCATATCTTTCCATATCACATCAATTTTTCTATGCCTTGTGTTTAATCAAGCAGTAAATGACACAAAAGAAATTTATTCAGGGGTCTACACTGTGAATTAATTTTTCTTTTTCAGCATTTTGTTGCTTTCTGGTTATATCAATAAACAAACCAATCTGCAGTTCTTTTTATCACTTCTATAAGAGCTTTTTTATACAATTTCCCATTTAATTATTGATAATTTGCCAGTTTTATCTTTTACTTCCTATACATAACACAATAATGTAGTATTATTAGATTATTTTCTGTAGCTGAAATTTGAATTATTGTTATACATTCCTTTTTTCCAATTCAATTCTGTAGCTCCAATGTAGATGCTTTCATCATCATTGGTAACATACTTTCTGATAGTAGCTTTGTAATTAACATTTCCTTTAAAACAATTACCATTCAAAGAAACCTCTCTATCAATTGCATCCAGAAATCTGGCTCTTATTGTCATTCAAAATTTTCAAATTTTCAAAGTGCTTCTTTATCAAATGGGAAAAAATATTCTCTTCATGTTTGTCCAGTCGTTTTGGCTGGTGGGTGGGTTAAACCATATTTTTCCATTTCTTGTACAAATTGTTGGGAATATAATCCAATTTTGTATATATCCTACTATATTCAAGGGCTACTTTATGTTACATTTTCAAAGTTTTTAGGGTTGTTAGAACATATAACTAACCTGTTGGCAATGGACTAATATATATGTTTAGTGATTATAGGTAGATGGTCCAAATTTGTATTAATATATATAAGTATGAATTTAGGTTTTCTCAGTGGTGAACTGTGCATTTGGCCAATTGGACAAATGTGTGCTGAACAACAGACACCTAAAGAAGGGTACCAAGATCAGTGTGTATAAAACAATAGTATATTTTTTCTTTGGGGGCAATGATTGTACTGAGGTTGGTTTGTATTGTGAATAACTCTAGACTGTTTAACAGGCCATCAAAATCAATTAATCAATTAATCTGTTTATGAATTTATCGATAAACTAAAAAAGAAAAAAAAATTTGATAAAATATCTATGCACAGATAGATGAATGTAATCCAAAAAAACAGTGAAAATAATAAACATAAGTTTTGATTTATAGATGTTACTTTTGTCACCACAAACTTTTTCATTTCTAAAGCAGAAATCAATGTAAAAATGTTAGCTATTTCAGATGACTGAAAATATTGAAGAAAGTGGGTTATGAGATCTGTACACTGTTTCTCAAAATGATACCCACAACTGGAAAAAAATGATGAGAATGGTCAATCAACTGATGAAAGAACTATTTTGAAGGAAACAAATTTCATTAACTTAGTGGTAAATGATTTATTTCTTTATTTTTAACTTCTTTTTGCTAGGAGAAAAAGATAGATGGGAACTTTGCAAGGATGCTGCATGTGGTTTGGAACAAGCAGAACCCCACAAAATAGCAGTTGTACATCCACTTATCTTCTATCACACAAATCCAAGTAAGATGAGCCAGACATGCTAGACACTGCTGGTAAAATAAGAATGTTCTCCTATGGACTCCATCATATTGACCCACCAGTATTGGCTGACCAGCAAAAACTTATACCCCTCAGTTCTGTGTAGACCCTGGATGTCATCTAGATGTCTTAACAAGGGCAATGGTCAATAGGGACAATATCAAAAGAGAATCAAAGGAATCTATGCTATTGGCATGCCTTGGCGATGATCAGGATTATGTAGTACTTAATTGATTCAAGTATCAAAAAGCATCTATCATAAAAGAAAGTTAATGAATGAGTTTTAATTCTTGCAAAGAAAAGAAGAGAGAGGCAAGTAAGACAAAGAAGCTTGGCAAGATATTGAAACCGTTTTTTTTTTAAATTTTATAAACAAAAGATTTTGAATTTGTTATGAATACTTTATAAGATAAAATGAATGACTTTATTTTTTATAAGAAAGATTAATTGGTTATCTGATATTGAATTAAAATTCTTTGATTTTTATTTATCTGACAGTTGATATCAAGATCCTTTCAATAATTCATGAGGATAATTTGATATCACAAAAGGTTTTGAAAATAATTCTTTGCATTGTTATGTTAAAATCTGATTAAAAATCAAGAAGTGTGATGCATTCAGGTAGAGTATTTTATGGAACCTGCATTGCGTAGATAGCTGGTCACTGATATTGTCAGACACATTATCAGCCATGTGCCATGTCTGTATCCCAATGAAATAAAGTTTTTTTTTTCAAATTATTGGCTTTGTTATATTGACAGCAGATAATTAAAAGTTTTGATGTAGCCTACAAGCAAATGAAATACTAGACAACATGGACAAATCTAAATGACATCAGAATACGGAACCCAGAACAATTATACATCTGAAATGTCTATATTTGTTTATATTTGACTTTCCCTCTTATTCTATTTATATGGACCTATTAATCTATATACCTAATTCTGTTCATATCTATCTATCTATCTATCTATCTTATTCTATTCATATCTATCTATATAAATGTATAATTATACATACATATGATCAGACCTTATCAAAGTAATCAGTGAAGGTAACCATTTTTTTTCTGTGACATTCAAGACAGGAGATTATTCTATGGTCTATATCAATGATTACTCACAACTCCTTTCTTTCATCAATTATTGTGGCATGCCAGTGATATGACATTTTTTTAACCCCAGATCATAAGAACTTCAGTGAACTTTAAAGTGTTATAATATTTGTATTTGATTACAAGAATAATAAATATTGAGAAATAAAAATTAAGTTGAATCTTTCGGGGTCCGACAATTGCACTGGATTGTCAGTTTGTTTAAGATATTTTGAAATGATTTTCTGTGTTTTGTTCATGCAGTAGTAACTTAATTTTAAATTGTTCTTATTTAGTCATTTATGCAGCATTTCCAAATGAGCAAAATTCTTTTCAACCAGCTTCAGAAATATTTCTCATAAATTTGTTTTTAAATTCATATTATACCCTGGGTTTCTACAAATCCAACACCACAAACTGGATGTGACCTTAGATTGATTTCTAAGTGTTTGAATACAGAGTTTTCCTTTTCCTAGACTGGTTGCCTAACTAAGATCAAAGAAACTGATCTGCCCTGCTTTTTATCCATAACTGGGAAGAACAGATGCATTCATACCTTTCCCAAGTGCATTAGAGGAAAGTGAAATATAAATATTATCAAAAGGGTTAAACCAGATGATATTTCAGCTCCAGTTAAGTCTTCTCGCACTTTGGATATTGATATAAGTTAATTGACTATGAAGGCCAAAATCTTTAAGGCATATTCATATTGTTTTTTGCATTGTTAAAAATTTCGTCATGACTTGAATTTGTTGATTATCTATAGGCAATCGATCTATCTATCTATCTGCTTTGTTTGATTTGGTGGGTGGTTAGAATTTCTATTAATGTATAAAGGCACATTATTTGTTTTTCAATAAAGTTAGCTTATTTCTTTCCTCAGAGTGAGTAAAGAATTTTAATAAAATAATCAGATAAAAAAAAAAATTTTGGCAGAACATAATTTTCTCATGTTTTGACTCTTTTACAGTCAAGTTTGAAATTTCATAGTTTTGAATAGTGTTAAAACTTTGGCTTCTGTGACACAAAAAGCTCTTCTGTCACTAGGTGCACATATTTTCGTACAATAATATGCATTTGTATAAGTACAAGCATATCTGCATGAGTGTGTATGCATGTATGCCAAAAATATATTGCCCAGTCGGTTGGAGCTGTAGAATACACTGACTGCACCTCAGCAGAGGGGTAAGACCGCCCCCATGAGTGTCCTGGATATGACACTAAACAATCTGATGGTAAGGTTCCAGTGATGCTAGGGCTTTGGTGAATGCAGAGCACCCCTTCATTTCCATTGCTCCTTGGTCCACTCTGCTCTGATATGGTAGCACCTAATAGGGCCCTATCTATGGGTTAAATAGAACTAACAGCATACTTATGCTAAACTGAATTGTTTGAATAAACCGAATAGCTTGAAATAGAAATGTTTTTGACAATTAAACCATACTTGAATTCAAACAGTGTGCTTATGCTAAATTGGATTATTTGAAATATAACTGTTTTTTGACATTTTTGACATTTAACTGTGTGTGAATAAAATTTTTAATTGCACTAAACTGAATAGCTTGAAATAAAAATATTTTTCACAGTTAAACTGTACTTACATTTAAACTGCATGCTTATGCTAAATTGAATTGTTTGAAATAGAACTGATATTTACATAAAAATGAATATAGCGTTAAATAATCTACAAAGGTTGATATGCCATAAAACCCAACCAAGCAAGCAACCAAAAATATATAAGTACAGTATGCTGCAAAAATACATCCCACATTTTAAACTGTTACTTCTACATTGCCAATGAACTTAGGCAAGTAGTAATAGTTGCTCCATTTTACTAATGTCTTCCCATTTATTTTCCGATTTGATCAGTTACAGTCATCGATTGGTCTAGTGCACATCATGAGTTGGCTGTTGAAATTTTTTTTAAACTGATGAATCTATAATTGCTACCCAGAGAGTTTTACATGCTCATTTCATGTTACACCAGATGGAATTTTCAACTTATAGCAATATCAATATTCAATCCAGAATAGCATCATTTCATTTTAATATGAAATAAGCCTGAAAAGCTTTCTGTAGCAATTATAGATTCACCAGTATTACAAAATATTTTAAATGTATGGTGAGCACCAGTTAAAGCTATGATAAAAACTGATCATATCTGAAAGAAAAATCATTGGACATTAGTTTGATGGAGCTACCATTAACACTTGCCAAAGTTCACTTGCACTACACTGGTGACAGTTTAAAATGCTGGAGTTATTTCTACTGCACCCTGTAAATATACATGGGTGCAAATGTATCTATGAGTATGTGTATGTATGTGAGAGAATCTTTATGAGTATATATATATATATATATATATATATATATATAAATGAAAATAGTATATTAGTATATATGTGCATGTACATGATATATATGGATAACAGTGTTAAAAGGATAGTTTGGTTTGGTTTTATAACACATCAACACCATTATAGGTTACTAATGCCAAATCCATTTTGTAAAACAGTTCTATTTCAAACAATTCAGTTTAGTACAAATACAGTTTTTTGTTAATACACAGTTAAATGTCAAAACAGTTCTTTGTCAAACAATTTAGTTTAGCATGAAGACACAGTTTTAATGTCAAAACTAGTTATATTTCAAACGATTCAGTTTATCATAAGTACACTGTTTCAATGTTAAAAAACAGTTTCATTTTAAAAAATTCAGTTTAGCATAAATACATAGTTTAGATGTCAAAACATTTCTATTTCAAAAAATTCAGTTTAGCATAAATACACAGTTTCAATGTCAAAAAACAGTTCTATTTCAAATGATTCAGTTTAGCATTAGTACACAGTTCAGCTCTATTTGATCCATTGATAGGACCCTATCAGGTGCTACTACTCTGAGCCAAAGTGAACCTGGGAGTGAGGGAAATGAAGGGGTACTCCGCATTCCCCAAAGCTCCAACATTATTGGAACCTCAGCATCAGATTGTTTAGTCTCATGCCCAGGATACTCATTGAGGGAGTCTTACCCCTCTGCAGAGATGTAGTCAGTGTATTCTGCAGCGCCAGTCAACTGGGTCAACAATTTAGGGAGCTTCAACAATTTCAAAAGATAATAAAATAGAAAGTGAAGGATTTCTCAATGTTAATCAAAGACTCATTTTTTATGTTGAAAATAGACTAAAGTCTTCAGTGCTGGTACGGTTAGAAGTCTGATTTCTTTTATGTTTTTTTTTCAATCTAGGATGATAAATGCAGAATAAAAAGTTGCCTTTTCTAGAAATCAAAACCACATATATTGAGAGGGGGCAGTTCAAGTCTTGTAGTAGTGGGTCACCAAGGGCAGTAGTAGCAGTCTGAGAGTGGTGAGTGGTTGGCAATAGGACACAGAGAAGGATGGCCACTTGGCCATGCTGGAGTCTTTTTCCCACCCATCATCGGCTATCTTTGGTTAAAACAAGATTTCAAGTGCAGTAAAAATCAATAGAAGCTGTCCAAGAGAGCAGTTGTTTAGAGTTGGCCATTGGACTCAGAATAAGAGGCCTGCCATGACAACCTGAGGTCCTCTAAAGTTTGAGGAAAGTCAACAGTGAACTGTAGCAAGACACAGAATGAGATAGGAAACTGGCCAGCTCTCAAGTCTACCTTCACCGTCCATATCAATATTGACAAAGACTACTTGATTTAGGCTGAAAAGTTAAGTGTCACACATACTGTCCACAGGTTTGTTTAATAGAGGAATTGTCAATAAAGATGGTCATAGGAATGAGTACTCTAGAGTTTGTTTGGTTTCTTTTTTTTTCTTTGTGGTCCTGATCCATGGTTTCTTGAGTTCTGAACAAAACCATTGATCAGCTAGTCTTTAAAAAACAAATACAGCACAGCATAAGAGAGAGTTTAGTTAGCAGTTGAGATTCAGCAGGGCACAGACCAGTATTGCCATTCTACTATGACTAAAGAGGTTAAGGAAATGTTCTGAATAATGGTAGAAAGATATCAAGGAGGGCTAGGAGTGAAAAGGAAAACAGAGTATCTAAACTGATTATGCATAGCATATGGTAGAGAATAAGAATAATCTTGAAAATCCTTTACAGTTTTGGTTAACTTCTCTTAACTTCCCTCCCAAGATTCAGCTATTGTGAGAACTCAGAATAAAGATCAGGGAATTTTCTTATTTTGACTGTTTTTTTTAAATTTTCTTTAATTAAATCATTTTTTGTCATTTGTATTTTGAGATGTTCTACTGCCTAAAATTCATAATAGGTGCTCCTTAGTACTTGGTCTTTTAGGTGACTTCTCCTGCTTCTGATGCCTAGAGTCAGCCTTGACCATTCTTATAATATTGATAAAAGAAACTTTTCAACATGATATCATAAAAACAAGATAAAATATTTTATTGATCCTAAGGAATATTAGTGCACTGATATCACAAATTGTAGAACTGGCTAGACTTGTATATAATATAATATGGACTTCAAAGTAACGGTTCATAAAATGATAAAATATGAAAAGTAAAAAAAAATCAAGCAGAGAAGAAAAGTTGACAAGTTCACAGGTCATTGTAATCCTTTTTTTTTTTTTTTTTTTTTTTTTTAGAAATAACCATTTGTAACTGAAATAGTTGAGGGTGCTGGGATTTATCACTCAACCAATTCTTGAAACATGTCTCATTTCAGAAATACATAAAAGTATTCATTCCTTTTAAAGCAGGAAATTAGTACCAAGTTTTTTCATAAAATTCCTTAAATACAAAAAATATGTTCATAAACAAAACAAGACATCGAAGTAAAACACGTGAGCAAATAATGTACATATTTGAATTTTAATAAACATTGCAAATACATAACAATTATGAGGCAGTATCTATTACATGTGGACTTGTAAGAAATATGTTTCTGAGAATATGGTTGCTGCTCTCAGTTATTTCATTAACAGTAAAAGTGATTATTGCCATGGTTGCCAAGATATGTAAAAGTATTTTTTGTTTAGAAAGAAAGAGAACCCAATAAAACCTTTATATAAAATAAGGAATACAGTTTTAATATGGTGCTATGAACCTTTATATCTAAGATTATGTGGTTAATGTATGATATTCATGAATTGTGGTTGGTTTCCTTATAGCCAAAAGAAGACAACCTTGGGACTATCTTCTTTTATTTTTCTCATGTTTGTACATGACACAATATAACATGACATGCACCAAATTTCAACTTTCTCATTTCACTTTCAGACATTTTAAGAACATTAACAAGGCAACCTTCTATCTAATGCAGAAAATAAAAAATGCTGTGCTTGCGACACTTATTATCTACCTAACTGACTAAAAAAATTTATCATTAAGGGTTCTCAGACTATTGCCTTCATCTTTATTGTTATTTCTACAATGTTTCGACTGATATATCTTTCAGCTTTTTCAGGTATTTGTCGAACTCGGGAACTTACATGGAACTTCAAACTACATCCTTCATTGAATCCATGGGGGGTCACCTGTTATGATTCTGTTAACCATAAATGCGTACACGTGTTAAGAATTCTATTATTATCACTTGCCTGCAGTCAGGATTGAACTTGCAACCTCCAGATGATTGTTTCCTTAGATGTATGAAGTTATCAGGTTCTAGGCTCTGATCTTTTCCACAATGTTCACATGCCCTAGATGTTGTGGTGCAGAAGTTTTAGAATCATGTCACCTCTAACATGTCCTATTCAGGTTCTCCTGTTTTGAATATTTAGTACTAGCATGCCTGCAGTGTTGTCTAGTGGAAAGAGTAAAAAGAAGATCTACAATACCAAGGAATCATTAAAGGCTGTTATTTAAGAAATGATGGCCACCATTAATGAGAACCACTTCTGAGACTTTCTTGAGGTTGAGGGCAGTTTTATATAATAATATTTTCTGTTTTTATTAGTTAAATATATGTACACTATTTTTTAAAAGTATATTTGGGGAGTTCCCATGGCAAGTGATGGACTGTGGCCAAGAACTAAGTGAATTTAAACTCCAGTCATGCTATTAGATTCACTTTTGGACTGATATTTTTTGGGAAAGTATTGAGAACCCCCTTATCCTTAAAGCTATAGGTTAAATTGTATCACTGCTGTTCTTCTACAAGGATAGCTTCGGCATTAAATAACCTGTGAAGATTGATATGCCATTAAATAAAGAAATCAAATCAAAACTAACCTAAAAGTAATTAATTTTTATAATTACTTTGAATATTTGGACTATTGACCTCATCTTTATTGTTACACTCACAACATTTCAGCTGATATATCCTTCGGCCTTCTTCAGATGTTTCATGTCCAACTCAGGAGACCACACAGAATCTAAAACTGAACCCTTCATTTGAACCATAGGAGTTAATTGTTCCAATTCTGTTAATTATGACTGAGTGATAATGTTATAATAAGTATTCCTAGTTATTCTTTCCAGTTGTTGAGATGGAACCTGCAACCTTTAGATGATTTTACTGAGAAGCACTTTTCAACCAAACGCCTTATCCACTGTGCCATGTGTCCTTGCTGGACAACTCAGAGGGAATTCTTAAGCCTTATAAACCTAATATCGCCATTATCACATAAGATACTCCTCTCCACTAGCATATTAGGTGGGGTTTTTTTTACCCTAGCTTATATGCTAATTTCTTTTTCAAACCTTTTTGATTAATGCTTCCCAAATTGTATTCATCTCTTTCTTTGGTTTACTTAACAGGTCAGTGTAGCCAAACATGTGCGCCACTTCTTTAAGACATCTTATCCATCAATGTTCTTTCCTATCAATTATTTTAGCTTCATTCTACAAGGGCAGATGGTTTCCTTTTTCTTTAGATATATGGTCAGCAATACCCGACTTTTCAACCTCTGACATTCTACTTTTAGATGCTCCTCTTGCCTAACTTTTTATGGACAACATGTCTGGCCTTTGAATACTCTACTGCCATTGCATGGACTAAAGTAGATGCAATTTTTGGTCATGTTGAATTCTGTTGGAGGTTTGACTCAACAGAGATATTTTCAAAGAGTCATGCAGCTGGAGAATATTGTCCTGATATCATATGGACTGAATATCTTTTGAATTTTTTCAGCCAGGCCTTTAACATAGGGCAGACAGACTGTGGTGTGCTTTCATATATCATTCTCTGTTGGTTGATCTTGATTTCTTGGAGCTGAGGTAATGCTCTCAGAGTAGTTGGTACAATGGAGGTTGTTTCTTAAACTTTTTATTTACTCTTGATTTAAATCACTGTCTCTACTGATGGCTTTTGCTTGGTGTTATAAGCAGTGAACAATCCATTTCTTCATATTATATGGATAGTGGGATTAAAGTTTTGGTACTGTCCGATCAAAATTGACTTTCAGTACATGGATGACCTGTATCCTTGATTTATGTGAGTTCTCTGTACATCAAGGAAGGATAATCTGTTGTCTTGTTCTTACTCCATAGTGAACAGTATAGATAATCAGATTGAGTTCAAATGATCCACTTGTATTTCAACGGCTTCCTTATGAAGCAAGAATATAAACGTATCATCTACATATCTAAACCAAAAAGATGGCTTTAGTGATATAGATCCTAATGTAATTTCCTTGAAGTATTCCATTTAACTGTTTGCCAATATTTGAGACAATGGTGATCTCATAGTCAGTCCTTCTTCTTGTTTCTATATGTAAGACCCTGTCCCAAAGTGGGTTGTTTCCACACAGAAGGTCAACATCCCCATCAGGTTATCAATTGGGATACAGGTGCATTCTTCCTGCAAGGGATCTGTTGCCAACTTATCCTGTATCACTGTTAATGTCTTATCAATGAGTACCTTTGTGAACAGGCTTACTACATCTAGGCTCACCATCTGGTTGGAATAAAACACCTGAAGAAAGCCAAAGAACCTATTGGCTGAAATGTTTTGAGTATAACAATAAAGATGTGGTCAATAGTCTGAATATTCTAAGAAAGAAAAATTATCAAGTTTCATCTCAGAAATTTAAAAAAATAATATTGATTTTTCTATCAAATATGTATTTTCCCTTAGGAATGGTATGAATTCCCTTCATCCGCTCCCAACTGTGGGTTGAATAGTGTCACTGATATTCTTATACAAGGCATTAAATAACCCATATAGGTTGATATGCCACTAAACAAAGAAACCACACAAAACTGCTTTTCATATCATGATTCGTTCTCAATTATCTGATACAACCTATTGATCCAAATAATAGAAAATACATTGTGTATGTGTCTGTGAGGCAAACATAGTTGGAAAAACAGTGTTAAGTAGGCTTGATAATGTGAGTGCATGTCTGTTATTTACGTTTGTCTTGCAGAATAGAGGTTGTTATTCAGGTCTTAAATAGATTCTTAGAAAATAAAACGTCCTTATTTCAGCTTTGTTTTGTTTACAATAGAGACAATGCTAGTGTTATCAGTTATGGTATTGCATACATTCTGCTTATATAATTACTGTAAGATCATAGCAGTGTGTTCAAAAGAAAACATCAGTGTTATACATGGTTGAATGAAGGCAATATGATAGACCTGCTGACTGAGCAATACAAGTTCTGTAAAATCATCAAGCTGATTGTGTGATTCATCTCTGTTTTTAATTATATTATTTTGTAGTTGTGGTTCAGTCATCATTATGCATGATGCTTTTATCACCTGGCTCTGACTTTACCTGAATATATAATAACATCTTAATGTCTTCAATGGATGTCTGGCAAAAAAACTCGATCTTTTAGAAGAATGTGGTAAAGATTAAAAACAATGATTGCATCATCAATGATAATAGCTAGGAAAAAAAATAATGTTTTCAGCTAAGCAATTAGTCAATCCCACTGGTTCCCAAAGTTATTTTGTTGTGGAACCATTATAAAATTTTCCAAAAATCATTGAATCTATTATTTTTCGAGGGGATGCCGATTCTTAGGCATTCTACTTTGGATAAGACATTACATGAAGTAAACATTATTTTTTGAAAAGTAAAAATTTATTTGTATAAAAACATAGAATTAAAAAATATTTAAATAAAAACAATTCTGCTTTTATTGGTTATAAATTTATAATTAGAGCAGAAACCAAAAATTAAAAGTCAGTTAATACTCAGAGCTTTTACCTTCATGTTAAATGTATTTTCATTTCTTTTTCTTGCATTGATAAACACGATTAATTCAATTTTGACAAAAAATATTATTTTTTGATAATGACTTGTTTTTTAATACTATATTTTTAACATAATTTTTTTAAAAAGGTATCTTACAGAACCCCCATAATGCTTTGTAAAACCACTTTGGAATGGTGTTATTGCATTCTCTCTTGGAGTTTTGTGTGGAAATAAATAGATCTTACTTTCAAAGCAACCCTGGTGTATCAGACATAGTCAAATGCAAAATTTTAGATTCTATTAAATTAGTAAAAACCTTTCACAAAAAATATGAAAAACAGAAAAGGTCAAATAATCCACTTACAGAAATCAGATCTTTAACTCCTTAATCGAAGCCAAACAATAAATTCTTGGGAAAATTTTCATAGAAGCATATATCTTCTGATATCTCATTACATTGTTGACTTCAATGAGAAATAGGTAAGCCATTCCTTATAATCATGATTTTTAAGTTCATATATATATATATATATGTATTTTTTTTTTAAATATATATACGTATATGTAAGTGTGTGTTAGTAGATATATATATATATATATATATAATTCTAGATCTGCTTTCAAGTCATTAAAAAAGTTTTAATAAACATTTTAAAAATAATTTTTAAGCAAGGAAAAGATGGCGACTTCAATAGAAAAAGTGAATAAAATCTGTTATACTGTTTGGCGCAAGAATACTCAAATCTTCTGTTTATCAGAAAAAGACTTGAGTTAAAGGAAAAAGTTTTTCCCAAAAATTGAGGTAAAAAAATCTATAAAGCATAAACAAGAAAGGTGAATATTTTGCCTTGTGAAATGCTTTTAAATTTTTTGTTACACTGTATATCGCTAAATAATTCAAAACAACCATGTAACACAACAGATTAAAAAGGTTGTGTCAGTATACTGGTGTAAACAATCTATATTAATAAATGGAAAGAGTTTGTTACTCTGTCCTCTACACATGATTAAAGATATCAAATTTGACAGTGAGTAAATCTCTTCCAGAGGGAGTGCATATTTGGTCAGTTGCTTGCATTAATGTGCTGGCAGCTCTGATTTTTCTGGATGTATAGTCATCCCCAGTTGCAGGATCACAATGTTGCTATGCAAACTCCATTTCTGTAAGTCAGGCTATGCTAAAAGGGCCAATCTGTATGGCAGATCTTCCAAAGTTACAACAGTTATCTCAAGGTATGAGAAGGAAGACTTTAGAGGAGCTTATATATATAGGCATTTATATTTTCACCCTGTTTTTTATAGCATTTCAGTGTCCCTCAGTTATTTGTTTTTATAATTGCATTTATACACTGTAGTGTGAATAATCACAACAAAAATCATGCTCCACACAAATCAATGCATACAGCTCAAATCTTATTGGCATTGACAAAAATTACATTAGGTACTGTGTAATTTTCAATAAATGTACAAGTGTGAATGAAAAGTTTTGCTCTATTTTGGTAACATTATGAACTACCCTGGACAGTAAAATTCCAAGCTCACCAAATTCTTTCTGAGTTCTACGTGTTAGATTTGTTTCTATAGTTTGGAGCATGGCCAAAAATTTCATGGTTTTGTCCTTCCTGACCTTGCCTTTTGTCAATGTTCTTGCAACCTGAATGAAATTTCTTGCAACCATCTCATTACTATGATAAATTGCACCTTTTATGGAACAAATGTTTTTGGCTACTTCCATGACATTGTGGCCCAGGTTGAACTTACAAAACTTAAGTCCCTGAATTAGACAAAGTTGCACATTCATCAACATGGCTCTTAAATTACTCATCGAGTGATGCAATGCAAAACATGTCAGCATATCCACTACTGTGATACTACCTACCACAGTGTGTACTTTCCACCCCTGAACTGTTTTTGTCATGTAATATGCCTACTACAAACTAGCACATAACAAATACTGTAAAACTTTTGACTCACCCTAGTATATAAAAAGTCTTCCATGCAGGTATTACACTCTGATCCAAGGAAGAAGTGCCCAAGTGCAACACTTTGATTCAAGAAATTTGCTCAGATACAATAAATACATCCTTGCAGAAGTTATGAACTAATACAAAGAGGAAAAGGAAAAGAGATACAATATTGAGAGGAAACTCTGTCAAGTAGGAAAAACTACTTTAATCCTTTCTATTCAACTTTTGTACAAATATGCTTTTCATACTTTTATGTTAATGAGCTAATAAACACTCTAGACAATAGCAATTGCTGTTTCCTGACACCCTTAGGAATCAGGCTCTATGACAATACACAGCACTCCTGGCATATATGAACCATATCTCCTCCTATAATGGTTTTGTAACCTAGCAGTCATTATCTTGCCAATAGTGAAATATATGGAAATGGATAATAAAGCGAGAAAACAAATAAATGATGCGAAGTGGGTGGGGGACACAGAAATAAATATCCATTTTCATTCACTCCTTGCTTGATAATATATATGGCTAAATTATATCATAACTTTGACCCAAAAAATGAAAAGAATAATAATAATAAAAGAAAAAATGAAAAAATAGAAAAAGAGAAACTGAGTAATAAAATTTAGGTAGACATAATAAAGAGTATGGCAATTTGCATTAACTATTGGGAAGAGTTTGTCTGTCATCTATGGATAGCCAAACAGTTTTATATAAAGCTACCAAATTTCATATGGTTCTGTGTTGGATAAGTGTCTCACTATCTTCTCATTCTTACTCAGGCAATGATTGTATTTCTCATTGTCCCGTGTTGTTTCTTCTTTTTCTACTGGGATGAATAACAAGTACAAATACATTCTCTTTGGTGTACATATTCTTTATTATTCTAAGATATTTTAAGGATTCCTGACCTGTACAAGAGTCAGGCATTATCATTTAGATCAGAGATAGAAATAAGATCCACACTAACTAAGGTCTATTAATTTCAGTAGTTCTTGGCTAACTGATTTGAAGTTAAAATCTATTTTGCAATTTGTTGGATTTTAGTCACCTGATGTTACAATTCCCCAATAAGAACTCAGCTTTTAAACTATCCTTAAAGTTTATGACAGTCAACTACACTAAGTTGACCAACCGAAGTATGTGGTTTCTGGATACTTTATTTTTACTGATAGAGGTTGCAAGAACTGACTTGAATGACAAGTCATATTTCTACATTTCGAATTAGAGCAAAGCTTTAATTTTGACAATGAAGCAAGATGGAGAAAGATCATTTCTTTGATTTTTATTTTGGTAATTCTGAAGAGTGGCTCTGAAAATGCAGTTTTCTTATGATGTTGAGTTTAGTGATTATTTGAGCAATGTCATGAACATGTTGGTTTGCATGTGCACCAAGGTATATCTGAATATGATAGAGAATTAGGATCAAATAAGATCTGTTTATTATTTGTGTACATTACTTGGAGATATCAATTTCAGCCAATTTTAACAAATTTATTCAGTATCTGCAAGTTTGCGTGCAAACATTTAATCAGTATAGTGAGGGTTAATGTAAACATTTATCTTTTGCTCTCACTGGAGTAAAGGGAGTTCTCATTGACTGAATATCTAACAATAATTAATGGGAAGCCATGTTACTATAGGACACATCTAATCATGCAGAATTCCAATTTTCAGCATTAAAAAAAAAAATCAATTGTGTTAATAAAATAACTGTTCTTATTTAATTAAACCTCATTAGGTTTATCAGTAGAACTTCATGTAGGAGATATAAAATAATAACAGTGGTCTAGTGGGTAGAGTGTTCACCAATGGTACAGAAGACTTGGGTTCAATCCCTGGTCGAGTTATACTAAAGACTTTAAAAATGGTACTTGATACCTCCTTGCTTAATGCACAGCAATATAAGGTATGTATCAAGGGTAAAGTGGAGCAATCCAGGGAAAGGAGTCATGCCCTCCCCAACACTCGGTGTAGTAGCTATTGAAAAGGGAGCCCTCAGGTCACCCTCCACTATGGTCGCCAACTTTACTTTTTATTGTTTAGTTAGAACTAAGAAATTGGACAAAAATTATGTAACAAATAGCAGTTTCATTTTACAGAAAATATATCAACTTGTATTTTGTTACAATGTAAAAGGATGTCCCAACCAAAAAAGGGATGATGTTGTATAATAAAATGTACCTACATATCTAACATTTCATCAAGCATATTAAAAAAAAATAAAAAAATTCATTGTCTTCTTGGTTCGTCAAGAATTTTTCGGCACCTCTTTACATGTGAAGGGAGGAGTCTTCATGGCATATGTTCTGGACTATAATATTGTCGTTGGTGAATTTGAACTCCAGTTATGCTATTACTTCTCTTTTGGACAAATACTTTTGGGAAAGGTATGAACCCCATTTTTACCGCTGTCAATGGGTTAAATAACAATACTACTGTTTTTCTACAGAGATAGATTTGCCTTTTAAAGACCAATGAAAGTTAATATACTTTTAAAAAAAGAAACCAAACCAAACCAATATCATCATCATGTCGCGCTGGTAGCACGGATATCCTGACCCTCTCTCGCCACTCCTCCCTATCGTTCATCCCCCTAGATAGGTCTTCAGGACAACATCCTGTATCCTCACATAGCTGCTGAATGTATGTTCATGCTGGTCGTCCTGCTTTTCACGGCCATGTGTGGGGGTCCATAAGAGTACATCTCTTATGAGTTCGTCCCTGCTTCTCCAGCAGTGTCCTGGATGTCTGATTTGTCTAACTTGAATAGTTTTCGTGATAAGGGGTAGGTGGCCATACTGTTGGTGTCTTGTGGGGTGTTGCCGCCAGGACTTGTTCAAGATTGCACGTAGCATTCTTGTGTAATTGCCGTCTAGCTTCTTCTCCAGCCGTTTTGTTAGCGTCCATGTAGTGCAGCCATATAGCAGTATCGATGTGACCGCTGCCTGGAAGAAACTGCATTTCATTTTATCGGTTAGGTCTGATTTCCATATAATCGATAGTCTATTGATAGCTGTCCATGCTTTCGTTAACCTCGTTTCGATGTCCTTTTCGGTTGATTCGACACTGCTTCCTAGGTAAGTGAATTTGTCTACTAGTTTAAGAGGGGTTCCTTCTAGAGTGGAGATGTCCCCCGTTTGATTATAGCACATATATTCCATTTTGTGTGCATAAACATAGAGGCCTATGCCTGCGTTCCAAACTATGCAGTAGTGTTTCGGCTTGGTCAGGTGTATTTGCCAGTATCGCTATGTAGTCGGCGTCGGTAATTTTTTTTGCGGGGTACCTTCTGCTTCTTTTCTTCATCAGTTCGAAGCCATTCTCTCTGATTTTGTCAATCGATGTTTTAAGTATGTAGTCTGACAAATGATAAAGAGGTACAGAGCCAGCGTGTCCCCTTGAAGTACTCCTGCTACAATGTCGAAGTATTCTGTGTCTCCATCTGGTGATCGTAGTTTTACTTTGGTGTTTCTATAGAGAATTGTTATTGCCGCAACGGTTTCTTTAGGTATGCCTTGGTAAAGTCAACAAATATTAATGTCGCTTGTAGGTTTTTTGCCCGTACACCTTCAAAGATTCTACGGATGGTTAATATTTGTGAGGTCGTGGATCTATTTCTTCGGAAGCCATTTTGGTTTTTCCTAAGTATGTTGTCGATTTTGGGTTCTATGCGGTTTCGTAGTAGGGCATGGTAGATTTTGGCTGGTATGGATGTAAGTGTTATGCCTAGGTAGTTTTTGGCTAATCCGAGGTCCCCCTTTTTAGGGAAGGGGACTATGCATCCCTTCATCCATCTATCTATCGGATTTTGATTGTATACTGCGTTGCAGTGTCGGAGCAGTATGACGTCAAATTGTCTGGTCTTCCATACTTCTGGGGGAATCTCGTCCAGCCCTGTAGCTTACCTATTTTTAATTTTTCTGAGAACCAAGTCGAGTTCTTCTTGTGTGAACGGTCCTAGTTTAATGTCTAATTGTTTACTAATCATTCTGGTGATTGGTTCATACGTTATTTTCGGTGGGTTTCCTAGTAGGTTTTCGAAGTGCTGTTTCCACAGTTTTATTCTTTCTTGTTGGTTTGCTGCTTTCAGTTTTGCTTTGGCTGTGTTCTTTCTTCTACTCACTTTGTTTATTGTTTGCTAGGCTATCCTAGATTGTCTATCTTCCACCGAGTCTCTAATCTTATCTATCTGATTTTGAATGTATTCTGTCTGTTCCTTTATGTATATGCCTGCTAATTGATATTGTGCCATTTTTAGTTTTAAAGCATTTGTGTTTGTTGGGTTTTTTCGAGAGTTTTTGGAGGCTGTTTTCACTAGTGCACGTTTTTCTCTCACCGCAAAAGTTTCCCATGGGACTCTATATTTAGTTTTGAGTTTTGTTGGAATGTATTTCGCTGCTGCCTTGAGGTGCGCATTGACGAAATTTTCATATTCGTCGTT
Organism: Sepioteuthis lessoniana; assembly: GCA_963585895.1. Classification (NCBI taxonomy): domain Eukaryota; kingdom Metazoa; phylum Mollusca; class Cephalopoda; order Myopsida; family Loliginidae; genus Sepioteuthis; species Sepioteuthis lessoniana. The sequence goes on along the minus strand of OY757911.1, from coordinate 75,067,908 downwards.
TGGTGTACTTTTTTCTGTCTTTTCTTGTAGTGTTTCGAATCTGCTTCTTAATTCTAATACGTATTTATCTCTTATATCTCTGTTGTTCAATAGGGCCCAGTCATAGTGTTTGGTGGTCGCTGTTCGTTTGGCGGTTTTTCGTAGGCTTAACCGTATTTTCGCCGTGACTATTCGGTGATCGGTGGACACACCCTCAAAAGAGGAGTATGCCTCGCAATTCATTGCACTATTTTTCCATTTCTTGTTTATAAGGACGTAGTCTATCTGAGCTTTAGTATTGTTTGCGTACGTGTATGTTTAAACCAATATAGAAATAAAACGTGCTCAATAACTTCCATTCAAATTTTCAAACTAAATAAATTCTCATTTTAAAAACAAAATAATCACAATTAGTAAATGAATACAATATTCTATTTCTAATATTTATTAATATGGATCTATGATCCTATTAATAAACAGGCATTGCTTCTCCACTTTTTTCTACACAGCCATCATTCAGTATGTATAATGCTTCTGCTTTTTGAAAGAAGATCAAAATCCAGTATCTGCCTGACTATTCTGAGCTGAGTGTGTTTGGACTGATTCATTTGTTTAACAGAATATCAACTCCTGTAGGTTATTTACTGCCAAAAAAGGATTCATTTGGAAATGTTTGATCTAAATCATCACAATATTCAATGTCTCATTGTTTGTTTGTTTTTTATTTACACTTCTGTTTGTCTAGACACATTTTGTTGCCCATTGATATATATCGACTATTCTTATTTAATAAAAATGATTTTCACACAGTTAAATGGTTTCAAGCATTTCTATTCAACATAAATAATCCTGTTTAATAATAATCATTTATTTTTCACACAATTATATTGTTTCCCTTATTCTTATGGTACCTACCTTACAGACTATAATGAACTCTTCCTATTACTATGAATACGAGGAGAATATTCATCTCAGTGTTAGGTTAACTCCAGCCAAACACTTTGGCAGTCTGACTGACATTCAACACTCTTTTACCTATGCTGTATTCATACTTTTGTTCAATATATTATCCCAAGTTCATATCTTTCTTCTGGACCTTTTACTGGTCCACAACACTATTCAATACAAATAATTTCTCAAAAGACTTTTTGGTACGGTGATGAGACACTAACAGGTACTACTACTCTGTGTCAGAGTAAACCTGGGAGTAATGGCAACAAAATGGGTGACTTCATAAACTGGAACCTCACCACCGGATGCAGTTTAGCATTCTACGCAGTGTAGAGTTATCTAACTTGATAGTTGTAAAAACTTTGTTATGCCCCTTGTTTTTATGTAGTCTTTAGTGTTGGAATATATATGGCAGTCAGTCTGTGTTGTCTAAGTTAATATGAAGTTGAAAAGAAAACACCCCGGTTGCCTCTTTGAGAGAGGCGAAGCTCTTACCTCCTACAAAGGATAAAGTTAGCGTATTCTGAGACCCAAATACAGGGTGGTTCTTAGCTGGAACCAGTCATACTTTCTGACCAAGGATCTTAAATGATATTAAACTGGAAACAATTTTTAAAAAGCCAGGGAAAATAATCTAGATCCTGGTTAAGGTTGTTTGTGTACTAATGTCCTTGGGAATGGTGTGGATCTATCTCTTCTCTACTACCAGCTATAGCTAAATGATAGGGTAGAGTTGGTTCTCTAACCTTGTTGATAAGGAAACCAGTCAAAGAGAAGGAAAAACATTGAATTCAAATTCTGAATGTGTGGGACTGGTAACTTCAGCTATAAAAACCTTCTGACATGATGCAGGTATGACCCTATGCTCTGCAAGAAGCCTATAGAATCAGCTCAGAGAAGGTTTTATGGCATATCAACCATTCTTGGTTATTTAATGTCAAATCCATTTTCATGCATTTAAATAGTTCTAAGTCAAACAATTAAGTTTAGTATAAGTACACAGTTTAGCTCTATTTAAAAACAGTTCTATTTCAAACAGTTCAATTTAGCATAAGTACACAGTTTAGCTCTATTTGACCCTTACATAGGACCCTATCAGGTGCTACCACTCTGGGCCAGAGTGAACCTTGGTGTGATGGCAATAAGTGGATACTCTGCATTCCCCAAAGCTCCAGCATTACTGGAATGTCACCATCAGATTGTTTAGTGTCATATCCAGGACAACCGTTTTGGTGGGGGATCTTATCCCTCTGCAGAGATGCAGTTGGTACATTCTGCAGCCCCAACCAACTGGGCCTGACAACAGAAGGCAGTTAGGGAATGAGATGAAACTGACTTGCCTGCTGGCTGGTTATCAAGAAAGAATGTGTAAGAGATATAAAAAAAAGTCATATTGAAAGAAAATGGTTTCACACTTGGAAAAGCAAGAAGATGATATTCAGTAGGAACAATTATTGATTCAACAATGCGGATGATCTAGAGTTTCTTACAAATACATCAATTCAAGCCAAATCTCTGCTGCACAGACCAGAGGAAGTAGCTAGAGGTATTGGTCTCAAAGCAAACTCAGAAAAAACAGAAATTAAGATGGTGCTATCTCCTTATTAAATAGCAAAACTCAAAGTAGATCATTTCACATACCCCAGTAGCAAGATCTCATCTACTGAAAGTGATGTCAGTATATGCATAGGAAAGGCATAGACTGTTATTGACAACAATATCAAAATCTGAACTCTCAAATAGAATAAAATGGGAATTCTTCCAAGCTGTAGCTATGTCAGTACTACTGTATGGTTGCACCATAGAGACTTTAACAAAACACCGCGAGAAAACGCTTGATAGAAACTACACTATGACACTGTGTGCTGTTTTGAACAAAACCTGGAAGCAGCTCCAAACAAATTAGCATCTGCCCTGTCACTTACCTTCTGCCTTACAAACTATTCAAGTAAGAATAGTAAAACATGCTGGGCAGTGCTGGAGAAGTGAGAAAGTCTTCATAAGTGATGTTTTCTTATAGACTCCAACACATGGAGACACCAGTTTTACCTGACCAACAAAAAATTACATTCATAACCTCTGTGCTGACACTGGATGTTGTCTAGAGGACTTGCTAAGAGTGATGAGCAATAAGGATAAATGGTAAGGGAGTCAAGTGAATCCATGCTGTGATGATGAAGAGATAGAGCAAAAGAAAGACAATAGAGAGGATGCAATTGAATTTATGCATTCTTTGTTCTTTTTTTTTTTTCATTTATAAATTTAATCGATGTTTGTATAAGCTTTTAATAAAAACATTGGCATGTAATGAAGATCTTGAAGGGATAAGGGAGAAAACAAGTAGATAGAGAAAAAGTGTGCAATAACAGAGGCATCAGCTAATGGATAAACTTGGCTGATAATACCCGTTGAATTTCCATGAGTTCAGCTCATATAGATAAATACATGTTGAGATAGTTACAGAATATAGAAATAATGACATTAGTGGTCCGTACTTTCATCCATGGAAACATAATAAAAATTGTTAATAGCCTGCTGAAAGAAGAAAAAGAGTCAGCCAGGGAGAATCTTGAGAGTATATTGGCAGTATCTCCATGGATACAGAGACTGACCAAAGAAGAAAGCTCTCAATAGCTGCATGCAGTTTACAGGTCTCCCAGATCCAAACAAAGAAAGAAAAGAATAGCGCATCAAGTCAGCATGCACAGAGAACAATGCAAAATTCTGAGACAAAATAGAATCATCTTCTAAGAAAGGCCATTCTCTTTTTCTTTATCATATTTCTCTCTCTACGTATATGTTTTCAGCCATCATACACATATTCATACATATAAGAATTTACATTTCTAAAGCATAGACACAGTGTCAACAGCACTTGGTGATGGTCAGTTCCTCACCTATGTAATCATCAAAACACATACAAATATTTATGTAACAAAGAAAAAATAGTGTATGGATATATAAACATTACAAAGTATATATATATGTTTATATATACAAATAAAATAAGAACATGTGAACATATATATAAAAGTAAAATGAATATACATATATTTATATATACATGAGTAATGTCAATATTTATACATAGCTATGCATATATATGAGTAAAACATATCTGTGTATGTATACATATATATATATATATATACACACACACACTTATATATGCATATTTATTGATAAGAGTAAAAGATATACTATATATATGTGTGTGTGTGTAAAACAAATATATTTATACAGATTTATATATGCAAGAGTTAAATTTGTGTGTGTGTGTGTGTGTGTAAGTGTAAAATGAGTATCTAATTATAATGTTGAAATGATATATATATATATATATATATATATATATATATATATATTCTGACTTCCATGTGTGTCCTACCCTGTTGGCTGGTGCAAAAGAATATGCCAACTGCACTTCTGTCAAAGGATGCAACACCCACCCAATAGGGCCATCTGTTGGCTGTGATTTGCAACCAGTATGACTAAGAGTGAGATTCTGAGTAGTCTGTGACCTGAGCACTAAGAGGTCATGTTACCTGCAATAGTCACCTTTGGTTCTTACTTGTGCTAGACAGGTAGTCAGAGCTGCCGAAACTGATCAACTGATCTGATTAAGTTCAAGCATATAAATGATGAAGTCCTGACCATATTCTTGAAATTGTTCTTATGGTAAACAAATACCCAAAACTTTTTATCTGATAGGCGCAAGACCGTGATGGCTGAAGGTCAACAGTGCAGATAGAAACAGTTAATGAAAATTAATTCTACTTGTTTATTAATATGTACGAAGTTAATGAAAATTATTCCTGTCAATATAATAATATGCATGAAATCATACTAAAGAACAGATTTGGCATTAAATAGCCAACACAGGTTGATATCCCATTAAACAAAACAACCACGCAACTATCCATTGGAATAGGAATCTACAATTGGATCTTAGTGTAGAATATTGGTTAACTCAATCGAGTATCTAGAAAAAGAGAGACCCCCCTCAGTAATTCTGTTGAGGATAAAATAGATGAATGGATACCACTCATGCAAATGAGTTGGATAGGTCCATTCTCGTGAAGTGAGCCAATCCACATGCTGTACGCATGCTGCTCATGCACTCTTTAATAAAAGAGGTGAGCTTTAGCTGGCTAGCTTTTCAAGGAGCCAGCCATGTTACTATTGGCTTGAAGGTGAGTGCTATTCATTGATGTTCTATATCTCCCCCTCCCCCCATGGGCAATGGTCTTTCGGGGGGGGGATAAGTTCTTTCAATCCTGGTTTGTTGTGTGGGAGCAGACGGGATAAAGCTCGAGCGGGTTTGGCCTGCGTTGTCACCGTTGGCTGGTTGGTACTGTTCGGTAGCAGGGGTGGCTGTGGTGCATTTTCACTGTCTGTGGTTTGCAGTGCCGGTGTTTTGCTTTCATCATCCCTTTCTAGTATTGGTGTTCCATTGGAAGGACTTAGAATTGGATGTGGGGTTACCGGGGTTCCGAGTTTCCTGAGGAATCTGCGGTTCCGCAAGGTTATCCTCCCTGATCCGTCAACTCTGATCCGGTATTGGTTGTGAGGGAGAGTTTCAATGATCTGGCCTGTTGTATTCCACCGATTGTTGTTTGTGCACTGGATAGACACTATTTGCCGCTTTAAGAGTGGGCGTAGTGTGTGGGCGGTGCGCTGAGATAGGCTTTTTTCACGGTTTCGAGCCGCGGTTATCCATTCTGCATGTGGTTTGTATAATGTTGGGTGGGATGGCACAAAGTCACGCAGTCGGCGGTGGAGCAACAATTGGGCCGGGGACAAACCGATGTTTTGGATGGGCGTATTTCGATATTGCAGAACGGCTCTGGCTGCCCTATCGTTGTCCAAGGACCCCTGGGGTCCTGTGTTTCCAATTATTATTCTTTTGGCTGTTTTGACAGCCAGTTCTGCCCGACCATTTGACTGAGGGTAGGCAGCAGACGACAGTCTGTGCTTTACAGCCCAGTCCTTTAGGAACTGTGTGAACGTGGAAGACTTGAAGGGTGGTCCACCATCACTGCTTAGTTCTTCAGGGGCTCCGTATGTCTGGAAGATGTCTCGGCAGATAGAGATTAGGCTTGATGCATTAGCTTGCCCTTGATTCAAGTGGTGTATAATGAGCCAGCCAGTTAGCCTGTCAGCACATGCAAGGTATGTTTGCCCCCCCCACATGGAATAGATCCAATACTATTTGTTGAAACAGCCAATCGGGTGATACCGTTAAGGTGATGGGCTCCTTTGGTTGACTAGGGGCGATCCTTGAGCATTCTGTGCAGTTGGCTCTGGTAGTGCGAATCGAGGCATTCATCCCAGGCCAGTAGACTGATTCATTTGCACGGGCCTTCATGCCGACCTCACCCTGATGGGCTGAATGTAGGCTGCGGAGGATCTTTGTGCGCTGTGAGGTGGGGATTATGATTCTTTGATCCAACAGTGCTAGGTCGTTGTCAACACTGAGGCGGTGCCTCACTTCCCAGTATTCACGGATCCCTGGTGCTGTGAGAATGCGTGTTCTCGGGAATCCCTTTTGTATTGTCTTAATAAGTTTGATGTATTGTGGGTCGCTGTGTCCAGCCGCACGAATGAGGTCTGGTGAGGTCAGAGCTGTGTTGTTGTTTGCTCCAAATGTTGCCATGGTTGTTGTTGACGCGACCCAATCATCCATGTCATCAGATTCTGTCACGTCTGATTGTGTTGGTTTAGCAGGCAATACATCAAGCAGTGATTTCAATACGCTAGTTGGGTTACGGGAAACAGCATCAGAAGCTCTGTGCCATTTCCCAGGACAGTGCTGGATCGTGAATCTGTACCTTAGTGTTTTTTCTTTTAGCCTGAACAATCTGGGATTTTGAATTTTGCTCAGGTCCCTGTCCCCAAATAGTCCTTTTAGGGGTTCGTGGTCTGTGACCACTATGAGGTTAGGGCAGCCCATGACGAATATACGGCATTTCTCTAAAGCCCATGCAATTGCCGCTGCTTCACCTTCGATTGGTGCATATCTTCTTTCAGCTTCGATACAGAATCTGCTGCCAGCAAATATCAGGTGCCATCCATCTGGGCAACAGACGGGAGCTCTGTCAGTAGTGCAAGAACAATGCTTTTGTAACAGAAGGAAGCCCATTCCTTCTTTGCTCCAATCTGGAGCGAGGCAGGTGATGCGATCCTTTTCAAACGTGGCAATGCCATTCCGGACTAGGTCAACTATGACCTGTTTGGAATGTTGGAATGCGGCCTCAAGGCCCTGGTCCCAAGTAAAGTGTGAATCCCGTTTAACAAGATCACGGAAGGGGAGCATGACTGGGCCAAGTGAGTACGCCCAGGCAACCTGATTGACCAGTCCGAACCATGATCTTGCGTCAGTGTTTTTGGGATAGGGAAGTTTAGTATTGCTTCCAGCATGGGTTTAGAAGGGGTTACTCCAGAGGGTGTTATCTGGAGTCCTCCAAACTGTACTGTGTCCTGGCAGAACTGGAATTTGTCTCTGTTGAGCACGATTCCATTTTTGGCACAGTGTAGTAAGAAGTCAAAGCTGTGATAGAAGGATTCTTCGATGCTGGCATCATAGAGTAGGGTGTCGTCCACTATTTTGACCTTGCGGGGGATATCCTTTATTATTTCATCATACCTCCGAGTGTAGGGATCTCCGGATGCAAGGTAGCCCTGTGGCATCCTGAGGTACATGAATCTACCCCATTCAGTGATAAATGTTGTCAGTGGCTGTGATTCTTTGTCTAGAGGGACAGAATGATATCCGTCAACTGCGTCTAGGACTGTTTTTTTTTTGTTTGGGTGGCACTTGTAGTGCCAGTTGGAACAGTGACTCTGTGTGGTGTGTTTCTCGTTTGCATTGAGAATTGAGGTGTTGATAGTCAATGGTCCTTCGAGGTTTGCCGTTTTTTTTGGCGGTTATCACCATCGTGCTGCACCAATCGGTAGGCATGCCAACAGGCACAGGGCTTATGATTCCCCTTCGTACGTCTTCCCAAAGAGCTTGCTTTACAGGTTCCTTGAGGTGGAAGGGTACAGGGATTGGGTTATGTCTGGCTTTAGGGGTTGCTCCTTCTTTCAGGTGTATGTGGGCGGGTGGGCCAGACATTGGTGGAAATGCTCCATTGTTCTTGAATGCCGTGTTGGAAAATTGTTCTAGGAGCCAGTTTTTGAGCCTATCGACATTGTTTTCTGTTGGAGGGAATGGGATTTTGTGAGGGCGTTCTGGTAGCTGGTTCCTGCTTGTATCAGGTTCAGTGGTGTCATGTATACCTGCAATATTTGTATGGGTGGGTGGTATCACGATGGGGTTTGGAAAATTCGCAGGCAATATTCCTACGTCAATACAAGCTGCTTTGCTAAAGTACAGACGCTGAATTCTATTGCATATATACAGGGCCTGCTTGGTTTTCCGTCCTTGGATTGTGAATTCGACAGGCAGCCAACCTTGGCATGTCAATGTGAAGCCTCCTGCAGCTCGGACAATCTTTCGTGATGGAATGAGGTTGTTCAGGGAGAGTCCCATTTTTTTCAGGTGTTTGGGTCCACCGAGGCATATGGTGGCACCACTGTCAGGGAAGATCATAGCTTTGATGCTTTGATTCTTTGGGGTACCCTTATTTTGTCTGGGGTCTGGTGTTGGTGAGAAGGGGGCTACGAGTGCCTCTATCTCTATAACTTGGCCTGTCCCTTCGTGTGTGTATGTACCCGTTGCTTGGTTAAATGTGATGTGGGCAATGAGTGTGTCCATGCTAGCTTCATTGGTTTCAGAGTTTTTTGTAGTTGCTCGCCAGTGTTTTTTAGCTTGACACACATCTGAGAAGTGGTTGGCCTTTCTACAATAGTTGCATGTTTGACCCCATGCTGGGCATTTTAATTGCCTGGAATTCATTCCCAGGACGCCATGTTGATGGCTACCATAGCCTATGCAGGCCAGTTTATTTGGCTCGGCTTGGTTATTGGGATGGTTGGGTTGTGACCCAGTGCATGAATTCCTCTTGATTTTTTGTTGGGCATTGCTCTTTTGTCAGCGGTACGTTGACATTCGAGCTATGTCAGGGGTGTTTGACATGGTCATTTGGTCCCTTACTGCCGATTCGAAAGCCTCAGCATGACTGATATTCTGCTCTAGGGTTTTAAGTAGTCCAGCTTTGGCCAGTAGGTCAGTTTGAAGTGCATCACTTGCTACACCTTTGATAAACTGATCCTTGATATATATGTCAGAGAGGTCATGTTCACATGCGGGGCACATGTAACTGCAGTCTAAGGCCTTTGCTCTGAGGCGGACGAGGTAGCTCTGTATGGGTTCATCTTCACCCTGTGACATGGAAGCAAAAGTGAGGCGGTGAACGATTGGGTTTGACCTTCGTGTCACCAGTGTTTTTAGCATCCCGAGCAGTTTGCTGGGGTCTGTGCTGAAAAAATCAGGGTGAGTGCTGATGATGGCGTTTTGCGTTTCCTCGTTGGCACAATTGTAGAGGTGGATGTTAGTCTGTGATTCTGGTGTCTTTGTTATCTTAACAAAGACCTCCCAATCAATTTGGAACTTTCTGAACTGTTGGGGAGTCATCTCCAGGTTGAGTTGGGGAAGCTTAGCTGTTGGTGCCTTCATATATGTTGCTTGAGGGGTAGCCTCTTTGGCTTGTTTAAGAATGCAGAGTGCTTCTCCCATTGATGTGACCCCCAGTTCCTTCAGCATAGCTCTATCCAACATCTGTAAAGTCGCAATTGTTAGTTTTTCGTTAGCAAACACTACCGCATGGGTTTTAGCCGAGGATGAGGAGATCCCTGCTTCAATGAAGTATTGCTCCCAGTCTTCAGGTTCCATTACTTTTGTTCGCAGCGCCATGTAGAATATTGGTTAACTCAATCGAGTATCTAGAAAAAGAGACCACCCTCAGTAATTCTGTTGAGGATAAAATAGATGAATGGATACCACTCATGCAAATGAGTTGGATAGGTCCTTTCTCGTGAAGTGAGCCAATCCACATGCTGTACGCATGCTGCTCATGCACTCTTTAATAAAAGAGGTGAGCTTTAGCTGGCTAGCTTTTCAAGGAGCCAGCCATGTTACTATTGGCTTGAAGGTGAGTGCTATTCATTGATGTTCTATACTTAGCACAAGCCTTGATAAGGGTATATAGAAGACCAGTGGTAACCCATGCAGCAAGTTTCCCATCTCCACAACATTAATGTTATCTAAAAAAATCAATGAGTTATACAATTTGACATCAGTTTTATTTTATATACATTTCTTTTCTTCAACCAATTTTTTTTGGGTAAAAAGGTAAATTCACTTGTAATAGTTAACAGACCTACGTAATTAATACAATAATTCTCAATGTGTAGGTGTGGGTGTACAGATACACTGAATAAATAAATAAATGAATAAACTCCTTCTTAATAAAGTAACTTCATATCAATATAAGTCAATTCATAAGCAGACTGATCATGCCATTTTAGAGACTGATATTCCTTACATTCTCAGATTCTCTCACACATACATACCTCATACATGTATAAATAAATTCAACCTCTCATTTCTCCCAGTGTGAGTTTGTCTATTCAAACCTACAACTTAGTTTCATGAATTATATTTTTTTCTCACTTGTTTTTCCAAATAAAATACCAATATTCTCAACCTTGCCCAACTGCAGATGAATTATCTATTTTTACCCTTTTTAGTGTGGACGCCAGATGATTGCTAAGAATCTCTTAAATTTTTAGAAAAAATGAACAACAAGTTAAAAAGATAGAAGTTTTTTTTTTACTTTTTTATACAACTGAAAAAAAAAATTCAATATCTGTTAATTCAATTCATAATTTGTCAAAAATCAATTAATAACAAATTACAGACAACAAAAAGTGGACAAGAACAGCTGAAGAAATATTTTTTTTAATGCAATTAAAAGTTAATTGCATTAAAAGTCCAAAATCAAGGGATATATATATGTCTTCAGGTGCATTGGTGTAATTGGTAGAGTGTTCGCCAATAGCACGGGAGACCGTGGTTCAATCCCAGTTCACATCATACCAAAGACTCAAAAAATGGTACTTGATACCTCCTTGCTTAACATTAAGCATTAATAGGTACATATCAAGGGTTAATTGGAGAAAACTAGGGAAAGCAGTAGCACCCTCCTCAACACCTTGGTGTAGTAGCTATTGAAAAGGGATCCTTTGGGTTGTCCTTGACTACGGTCACCAACTTTACTTTTTATATATATATATATATATATATATATGTATTCATATTCTTTAACTATATACAGTTGGAATTCTATTGTAAATCTCAGTAGCTATGAGTCAGTACTCACATGTGTAAGAAGACCCAGTTATAAGGTGAAGTGAGATTATATGGACATTGGAACATTCCATTATTTGCAAGCAGCTAGGTCCATTCTCTGGACAGTGATTGGTTACTGGTCAAGTGAGTGGGTATATTAGTGTATATATACACCAGCTTGCTTCAGTCATATTACGGGCCCAGTATTGAGTTAATGCTCATTTTATTTTTTGTTTGCCAGCTGGGCCAGTAAGTGCGGTTATTCTTGTTGTTTATTCTGCATGTTAGAACGACGACTTCTATATATATATATATATACATATACATATTTTAATTATGTGTGTATATATATATATATAAACTGGCTCATTGGTCCTGTGGGTAGAGTGTTCACCAATGGTCCTGGAGACCTGGGTTCAATCCCAGTTCGCGTCATACCCAAGACTTTAAAAATGGTACTTGATACCTTCTTACTTAACACTCAGCAATATAAGATACATATCAAGGGTAAGTGGAGCAATTCACGGAGTAGCACCCTCCTCTACACCTCGGTGTAATAGCTATTGAAAAGGGAGCCTTCAGGTCACCCTTGACTACAGTTGTCAACTTTATATAAATATATATATACATATGTGTGTATCACTTAATTATATATTTCTATAAAACTCCTAAAAAAATATAATTATGAATACTAAAAGTCTGTTACTTGAAGTTCCCTTAGATGTGCCCAATCATCAGAGGTAAATTTGAGAAAAGTGGCAAATCAATCATAATTATTGCACCGTGCAAAGTCATGTATTAAAATGGAAGTTGTCACTTTTCTCACATTTCTCTCTGATGATTGTGTATACCACATGAAACTTTGAATAACAGACTTCTACTGTTCATAGTTATAACATTTTTTAGGTTTTATACCTGCTCTGCTCTAATTTCACCAATTGATTTTTTATAAAACGTTTCTTATTTGCATATCTCTTCTTATCATATATATATATATATATATATATATATATATATATATATATATATATTCAATCATGTTTGATTAAATAATAAAGATACAGTTTATTAAGATATTTTCAAGTTTCCTGATGAGTGTCTTGGTTTCAGGTTGAAATTAGTGGATAGATTCTGTTTTTTAAATTCATCAGCATCTTAGTTTTATCCAACTCTGCATTTACATAATTCTGTAATGTTATGAAAAACCTAAAAAAAAACCCCTTCAAAACACTCTTTATATATGCAAGCAACCCCTGATGATGGCCTATGAAAGGTCTGAAAGCACTCAGGACAATTTTAGTAAATTCATCCACCAATTCCAATCTGAAACCAAGATACTTTTCAGGAAACTTGAAGAGCTCTTAATAAAATTATATAGATAAAATGTGCCTTTATTATTTAATCAAACATGCTTAAATTAAAGACTGCAACCAAACTACACACATATATATATATATTACTGGCCCATTGGTATAATGGGTAGAATGTTCACCAATAGTCCGGGTGACCAACATTGAGTTATTCCAAAGAATCAAAAAATGGTACGTGATGCCTCCTTGCTTAACACTCAGGATTGTAAGGTACATATCAAGGCTAAGTGGAGCAATCCTGGAAAAAGAGTAGTACCCTTGCCTACACCTCACTGTAGTAGCTTTTAAAAAGGGAGCCTTCAGGTCACCCTCAACTACAGTCAGCCAACATACTTAATTATATATATACACAGACACACATGCACAATAAATTGAAAATTGGAAAATTATGGCAGAATAAAACTTACAACTCTATCAGGTGAGCTGGTGCTTAAATATTGTACTCTCATATAAAGACTCAAACTGCCAGTGTAATTGTTAAGTGAGTGAGCGTTTATTACAAAACAAACCTTGAACTAAAAATATGATCAACCAAACTAAAGTTAAAGCTATCAGTGGACAGGAGAAGGTATACGTCGGATCAACAGAAAACCATGGAAAGAGCATGATAATAATCATGAAGCTTTTTTTTTTCAAAAAGTAAAAGACTTGCCAATGACACAAAACTATCCAGATACACATGCAATTACCAAAGAAATAAAAGGAAAGAACAGGAAACATAGCAGTTGATCCATAAAAGAGCCTGTCCCAGTAGGTTAAAAAAAATTCAGGGTGTTCCAGGAAGAGAAACATTACATCATAAACTTTCCAAACACAAATAGATTATTGATCAAAAGATTAGAGTCAGTCATGAGTTGCCACCATCTGACCTTGAATTGTGTGCCAGATTGCTTCACACAGCTTATTTTAGAACCCATGCTGTAAATACATGACTCAAAAAGAATATACAAGTATACTGGATTAAATATGTTGGATGTGTGGATACACTTTACCTGTTGATTGAAGATGTAAGGCACAGTTGAGGGTTATTATGCTGCCTTATTTTTATAATTGTTTATATATTGTAATATTGCTCTGCATTTTTTGCATTGAGCACTCTAAAGATGTTGCAAATGGAGGAACTTGTGGTATTAAATTCCAGCCATAATATATATATATATATATATATATATATAAATGCCTAAAAGAATGGATATCTTAGATTAATTTAACAAATACTGATATGAATATAGAACTTATAGCCTATTTAGAGATCAAATCACTTTACAACCAGATATATGTTGAAAAATCCTTAGATTAAAAATAAATTCACAAAAGTTAAAATACACACCCCCTTTCCTATACAGACACATTTTAATGAGTAGATGAAGGTTAAAATATAATGTTTTTTCAGTGGTTTAGTTTGTTGTTGAGTCCTTTTGGGGTTTCAAGCATTAATACACATCTGTCTTGTGGTGTTTGGTAAATTTTTTTATTTTCTCTATTATTGTGAATTTAGAGTCACTACTAAAGTCATGATCCGTTGAACAAAAATATTGTTCTTCTGGTAAAAGTTTATTACTCTTGACAGATTAAATTCTGTATCAATATAATATATTCAAAAATTGAAATACCAGTCTGATTGTCTTATGAATCGCTTTGAGTGATGAATGTATATTTTTCATAATATATTTTGATTTATGGTAAATTCTATTGAAAGAACTAGTGAATGAATCAGTACAGATGATGAATTTACAGCCGTGTCTATTTATTCCATTAAATTTTTTGCAAAATGTTCTTATATATATATATATATATATATATACACAGAATGCATTGAGTAAATTGCTGCCATTTTAAATTATCAATTTCCTGCATTTACTTTGTTTCAGGTTTTGTCTACTGAGCACCAAAGCAGCAACATGATGCAATTCAGTCCTCTGGTATTTTGGAAACAGCATGCAATACTGCATAGTATATATGCCGGAAGTGCGGAGTATTGAAAAAGAGTTGGATGAGTCCAATGATGATTACAAAGGTATGACAGCTCACAAGCCTCACACTGATCATTCTGATAAGAAAAGAAATCCTAATTTTGTGACTGAGACCTAGGACATGATTGACAATGATCTCAGCAAATCAATAGAGTCTATACTCAAGGGGGTGTCTGGGTTTCTTATCAGGCAAGTAGAACATGAAGATATATGGTATTTCTCACACAAGATGAAAAAGGGACGCTTTTTATTACAGGCCATGAAGGAACAGAGGAAAGACCACTCTACCAAGCTCATGAACAAACATGCATTCCCTTCAACCAAACATGTTTTGCTTTTCCTCAGATGAGAAAAATTTCTGCCATGATCTGATGTTAAATTCATAGAACAACTGTTGGTTACTCAGTCCCTTCAAAATGTTCCCAGACTGAGGAAAACCAAACACCCGATCCACATTATGGTGTTTGGAGTTGTCACTAAAAATGGTGATATTAAGCCTTCATTCACCTTCCCACATGGCCTCTAATTCAACATGGAGGCCTACATTGAGTAAAAATAATGAAAGTATTTACCAATGTAAACAAGGATGCTCTTGAAAAGGCTTTTTGGTGATTCCAATGTCATCTGGAGGCTTTGGTTAAAGCCAATAATGAGTTCTGTGAAAAAATTTAACCATTAGGATTTTAAAATATTTTCTTGAAATTTTCATTAATATATCTGATAAAGTGAAATGTTAGTGTCATTTTCATTATTCCAAAATTTAGACATCAGTTGACCCATTGCACTCTGTGTATATATATATATATATATATATACAAGGTGCATTCAATAAGTTTCCAGACTTTTTGTGTACAGGCATTTAAAATTGTCTTGAAAATTCAGTATGTTATTGCTATTCATCTTATGAGATGACTGACCAATTTTTATGATTTCAGCTTTAAATGAACAGCACGAATTAGAATACACCCTACTAAAGCCTGATTGTCACAGCTGGTGAATTTCAAAAATGCATTCTGGACGTGAGGACACTTTAGAAGAATGATATGCAATAAAATTCTGTTTTAAACTTGGAAAAAAATGCCACAGATACGTATGGAATGCTTCAGACTGCTTTTGGACCATCTTGCATAAATCAAGCATCAGTTTTTGAGTGGCATAAGAGATTCAAGAAAGGCAGGGAGTCTGTGAGGGATGATGAGAGGTGTAGGAGGAGTAAGGAAGTCAATACACCAGAGTTGATTGGCCAAAGAGTTAGGGTTAGGGTTACGATGTTGAGGTTTTAAGGGAGTTCAGGAAGAGTTTCCTAGGGAAGAGGCCAGCACTCTTCAAATCGGGTCAGTGGCATTTCCACCAGGACAATGCACCAGTCTACAACTCCATCCTTGGCACAGACTATTTGAGCAAGATGGGCATCAAGACAGTTCCTCACCGTCCTTATAGTCCAGACCTTGCTCCCTGTGACTTTTGGTTATTCCCTAAGCTCAGAGGCTGTCGTTATGAGACAATTGAAAAGATGAAAGAGGCTTTGACGAAGGTCACTGACACCAGAGGACTTCCATGGGGCCTTTTAGAAGTTGTTGGAACAGTACAACAAGTGCATTGCAGCCGGAAGAGATTACTTTGAAGGGAACTAGAGTTTCATGTGTGTACTATCAATAAAAGTGCCCATACAAAAAAGTCTGGAAACTTATTTAATGATCCTTAAATATATATATATATATATATATATATATAGTTAAGTATGTTGGCCAACTGTAGTTGATGGTGACTCAAAAGCCCCCTTTTCAGTTGCAACTCCACAGAAGTGTAGGGAGGGTGTTACTCCTTTCTCTGGATTGCTGCATTTACTCTTGATCCACATCTTATAATGCTGAGTATTAAGCAAGGAGGTATGAAGTATCATTTTTTAAGTCTTTGGTATGATTTGATGTGGTACTGAACCCCAATCTCCCAGAACATTGGTGAACGCTCTATCCACTATACCAATGGGCAGGCATATATATGTATATATTTAGATACACATACAAATATATACATATACATATATTCAAATAAATATTTGTAAGATATATATATCTTCAAAAACATATATGAACCAACATACAAATGCACAAACATGTATATATATCTATATGTATTCATATATTCTGCATACAACCAGTAATATGCATATATATTTGTTTTTCTGTACTCCATGTCATTATCAGAATTGTTTAAATTGTATACTTATAGTCTTCTATATTTGAAAAGTAAATATAAAAATCAAGAGTAAAATAGCTTTAAAAACATCCTTTAAGTCATTCATTATTTGATTTACCAATGAATATATTATAGATAAAATATTGATTGTCCTCAAGTTACCTTTGATCTTTAAATCTATACAATTATGTATGTGTACGTGAGAGAGAGGGTTCATTTTTGTTAATATGTATATATGTGTGTATTTGGCACATTATTGTCAAAATATCATATTTGGTTGACTGTATATTTTTTGTGTGTTTTCAAATCCAGTTCTAAGAACTGAAAAATGATGTTTTCTAAATTGGCAAATGGGGATTATGTAGTTATGAAAAGTTCTCAGTATACACATACGTGTGCAAAATCTTATAAATGTTACATAAAAATGTCACTATATATCATCATTACTCAGTGAACTTAGAATGTTTTTCAGCAAAAATGAAAAAAAGAAAGAAGAAAAGAATCATTGATTTTTTTTTTTTTTTCAAGTCACTGGAATAATTTTTTACTGAAAATTTTGCCATTTCAAACTTGAAAATATCAAATGAAACATTTGTAGATGTTTTTTGACTTTGCATTCTGTGCAGCAAGCATTTGTTCATAAATATGCTAATGTCCTCTCATTTACATAAAAAACAGCTTCCTATTAGTACATTGTCAGTAGATTTCTCTTAATATCACAAGGCCAAAGAGATGAAAAATTGATGAAAAAATATCTAGGAATGTACAAAAAAATCACATTATTGAACATGTGTGTAGATACCATTCATTTGGCTCCTGTAACCTGTAGGTCAGGTTAAAGATTATTTTTTACAACTGGGACTTTGTAATATGATTAAAACTTGTTTCATGTCATTAAATAATAGACTGGCTTAATTTTTTATTTGTCACAAAGTGTAGATTATTTAAAAAGAATTAAACCATTGTGCCCAGAGTGAGATTGTTGTCTAGCTGAGGTCAACTTAGTTTGATTGTCTTGTGATCACCTCAGATGTCAGTTGAGAGCTTAGCACTCCATAAGGAATTTTAAAGTCTTGTGATGAAAAGTTCTGAAAGTTAGAATTAGATTTTAACGTTCGAGTTAGTAAGTACAAGCTAGCAAAAACTCACCAACCAGAAAGGTTGTACTTTCCATCAAATTTCTGAAGAGTCAATTCCTGGTTTACATAGCAGGCTATGTAATTGATGTTCAGTGTTACAAAGTTAGGAATAAAGGCATAGGCACATACAAGAAGTAAGTAAAAGTAAAGTTCACAACCATAGTCAAGGGTGACCCAAGGGCTCCCTTTTCAATAGCTACTACACCGAGGTGTAGGGGAGGGTGCTACTCCTTTCCCTGGATAGCTATACTTTACCTTGATCCATACCTTATAATGCTGGATGTTAAGCAAGGAGGTATCAAGTACCATTTTTTGAGTCTTCGGTAAGACTCAACCTTGGATTGAACCCAGGTCTTCTAACCACTTTAACCACAATGGGCAGGTTATATATATATATATATACTTCGACACACCAATAGGGGAAAATGATGGGGCCAAAATTTGTGAGCTCTTGGGGTGTGTATTATTGTATAGCATTAATAAAGATTGTGGACCCAGGAAGCCACAAGCTTTATCATGATGATGGTTTGATTATCATGGATAAAAGCACACCAAAAAAATGTGATGGTATTAGAAAAAGATTGCATAGGCTGTTTGGTGAATTTGGATTTAGGTTAGATATGCAAACAGACCTAAAAATTGCCGATTATCTTGATGTTACTTCAAACCTATCCAATGGAACTGTATCTCCGTTTAGAAAAAGGAACCAATACCTGCGTTATGTGGACAGGGGATCCAACCACCCAATACAGGTATTTAAACACATACCTAAGGGAATAGAGCATAGGTTATCAAATAACTCCTCTAATAAGGAAATTTTTGAACGAAGCAAGTAGGAGTATGAGGAGGCATTGAAGAATGATGGATATAGGATCAAATTAGAATATCGGAATTGAGAGGGAAGGAATACGCAAAAAAGAAGAAATAGATCTAGAAAAATCCTATGGTTTAATCCCCCCATAACATGGAGGTAGTCAATAACATAGGGAAAGAATTCTTTAAGTTGTTAAAAAGAAATTTCCCCAGTGAGATAGAACAAGTTTCTCCCACGAGAAATATAGGCATAGTAACACGTTATCTAGTTATGTGTGGGAGGTCAAAGATAAAAAAGGAATAGATCCAATACTGAAATGGGAAGTAATAAAGAAATGCCGTAAATATAGGGCAGGCGACAGGGATTGTTTGCTTTGCAATGGGGAAAAATTAGCAATAGCGTCTTGTAAAAGTAGTGATATGTTAAACCAAAGGTCGGAGGTTTTAAATAGTTGGGGGTGGCTACTCTATAATTAGAGATAGGTTTCTGTGTATTTATACCTGAGGTTTTTTTTTTCTTTTAATAAAAGTAAGGTTTTTTGTTCATTTTATTTGTTTCTTTTGTTATGTAAATTTTAAGCTTGGTAGGTTTTTGGTGAATATAAAAAATGGTGTTTTCTCCTTTATCATTGGTCGGTGTGAGACTCCCTAATGAGGTGAAACTTTTGTAGGAGAATTCCGACTCGCAATTTAAGTTAATTTTATATATATATATATATATGTATATAAAAGTAAGTTTAAATCATGAACAAAGCTGTTTGTATTTCATACAGAACTAACACCTTGGTAAAAGTATGAATTTAGCTACTCACTTTCCAGCAATGGGTAAATAGTAGGGCAAACTATTGTTGTATACTTCTTATAGACCCAACCAAAGACATAATCAAAGATAATGAATAAACTTCAATGAACGAACAAAACACACTTCTTTATAAAAATATATCTCTCTCATTTTATTCTCGAAAGGGGCACACAGTTTGTTGTAAGTTTGAGAGATAGATGGAGAGAAATATACTCAGAGAGGGGACTTCTTCTTGCTCCATATCTTCTTCCTGGAGCCAGGGAGTGCCAACGCTTGCACCCTCTTGCAAGCCGTATTGTCAGACATCAGAGACGCCTCTGATTGGCAGCATATCCCTGGCTTGACTCTTAATTCTGACTGGCCTGACTGTCTAAATCTGACTGCATGGTTCTCATATCATGTGGCCTCCTTTCGGTTACACACCTGCTCGACCGGCCTACTCTAACACACTGCAATCCCGCTGTTTACTAATCACAACATAACAGCTTGTCAAAACACATGGGGTTACCGGGAATGAACCCAAAATCCATGTCAACAGTTGTTATATAACACTATGCCCTTTAATCTTTGTATGATAACCAGTCTAGAAGGAAAACTCTGAAATAGATAGTGGATGAGGCTGAAACTCTTTAAAACTGGGAGAGGTGTCCTCGTGGTGCAGTGGTTAAAGGGCTGGACTGTGGAATTGTAGCAAGTGAGTTTGAACTCCAGTCACACTATTACATTCACTTTCGGACTAATACCCTTGGGAAAGGTATGAACCTCCTTATCCTTCCTGTAGTGGTAACATAAGAGTCATAATAGAAACCTATTTTCATGCAACAGAATTTTGTTTTGTAACTTTATTTTCACATAGGTCATTTCATTTTGGCAGCCTTGGTGAAGTTTAAAGATCCAGAAAGCTAAATCATAAATTTTGAATAATTAAATCATCAAATTTTGAATTATTAATTTTTTTAGAATTTTATCAATAGACTTCTTTTTAAGATCTCGCTTAACCATAAATTGGTTCTAATTTATATTTTATACACACTACACAGCATCTTTTCATAACTCCTGTAAGGTTCTTCAAAATGTAAGATTGCTTGATGATTGTGATTAAAAGTGTTATTTTTTTAAAAACTATTTTAAAAATGTACTTTGACCATGGTCTGGATATGACTATATATATATATATGTGTATGTGTGTGTGTGTGTGTGTGTGTGTGTGTGTTTATATAAATGTATAATTTTGAGAGCATATGCATTTGAATAGGCATCTCGTTTTTTTGTCTAAATTTTTGATTGATTGAGTGATTAATTTTAATTACATGTCAAACCACCAATAATTATTCTATGCTGAGAAGTTAAAGAATTGCTTCCATTGTATGTTCAAATTTATATTTTTTATTCAGTTGTTTAAGAAATTTTTTCACACATGTTCCAATTAAATACAAATATCTTCTAAACTGATCTATTTGCCAATAGATAGGACTATAAGGTATTAAAACTCTAGGTTAGGGCAGCACTAAGAGCAATGGCAATAAGGGGGTTCTTCTCACTCCTAAAATCTCCAGAACTAGATCCTCAACATTGTATGCAGTTTGCTGTCATACTCAGGACAACTTGTTTTGGAAGTAGTGGGGGTATGAAAAACCCCACCAACAGGGCAGCAAAATATTTGAAGTGAAGAATTATCATTACCATATCCTGATTTACATTGACTACTGTTCTTATCTTGGTTGTTATTGCAGTCACATTTTCACTATTGTACCTTCCAGTCTTCTTCAGGTTTCTGTCATAGTTGGTGACCTTTTGGGAATTTCAAACCAAACCCTTTATTTAATTCATAGGAATAGATATTTGGTTCAGCGGAAGAGGCAGACAAGTGGCATCTCCAAAACAAATTAATGATGAAGAATTAACTGATATGAGACGTCCTCTAGCAAGGACAGTAGAATGAGAACAATTTACCCATAGTGGATTGAATAAAGTGTTCAGTTTGAAATCCCCAAAAGGTTATCAGCTATGAGAGACACTTGAAGAAGGCCACAGGGTACAGCAACTGAGATGTGATGATAAAAACAAAGATAAAAGCATAAGCCTGAGTAAATCAAGCATAATACAGAGTAATTCTAAAAAATGTTAACTCTTCTATCTGACAACCAATTTGATATTATGATTTCAAACAGAATCCTATTTCTGAATCTTCCACAGGTGATTAAAAAGACTTTTATGGGATTAGCTTTATAAGAAAAGTAGAACTGATATTGTATCCTGAGTATAACACTCAGCTACATCTGGCAGTGATTCAGGAGTGTGGAGTACCCTTTCATTGCCATTACTCCCAGAACCTCTCAGAGCTGAAGAGATCTGTTAAGATCCCATGAATGGGTCAAAAAGATCTGTTTAAAAAAATAACTCTTTAGATAGTAATACTTGATGCCATAAGATTAAAAAAGTGTAAAAAATTATTGAAATAGAACATTGTAAATATAATTTGTTATAATGAAACATTTACTCATATCAAATTTATGTATTAAATTACTCATAAGAAGTTGATATGCAAATAAACATACCGAGTCAATCAGGAAAAGATTCCAAGAATGTGCTGATAGTGACAAGTAGAGATTGTTTGAAATTGTTATATCATAAAAGTACTCCGATAGAAGTGTTAACATTTTTTTAAAATCCTCCTGAACTATTTATCTATCACATGTTAATATTTTTGATTGATACAGAAATAATAATTATTCCCTTTTTGAGTGAGGTAAAAAATTCCGTTTCCAACTCTCTGAAATCTGCCGGATTCAACATGAACCTGAGGAACATGAAAGAGAGAGAGTATATAAGAACACAGGGATCAAAGTAACAAAAATGAGTTGGTTTGAACAGTTCCTTGAAAAGTGTCAGTGCTGAAGTTTTATATTTGAATATTTCAGTAGTCTTCATGGTGTAATGGCTAAAGTGCTGCACTGTAGCCTTGAAGTAATTAAGTTCAATCCCCAGTTGCACTATCACATTCATTTTGGACTAATACTCTTGAAAAAGGCATGAAACCCTTCATCCCCCCCAGTTATGGGTTAAATAGTATCAATGACGTTCTTCTACAAAGGTAGCTTTGGCATTAGATAACTCATGAAGGTTGATATGCCATTAAGTCATAACATGAAACTTACCCTGTCGGCTGGGGCTATAGAATACACTAATTGCATCTCTGCAGAGGGGTAAACCCCTCCCCCCAACAAGTGTCCTGGATATGACACTAAACAATTTGAGAGTAAGGCTCCAGTAATGCTGGAGCTTTGGGGAATGCGAAGTACTCCTTCATTGTCATTGTTCCCAGGTCCATTCTGGCCAGGAGTGGTAGTACCAGGTAGGGTCCTGTCTATGGGTCAAATAGAACTAAACTCTGCACCTATGCTGAATTGAATTGGTTGAGATGGGACTGTTTTGACATTGAAACTGTGTACTAATGCTAAACTGAATTGTTTGAAATAGAAATGTTTTGACTTTTAACTGTGTGTAAACAAAAAAGAATATATTTATACTAAACTGAGTTATTTCAAATAGAACTATTTATTTGTACAAAAATGCATTTGGCATTAATAACCAACAATGGTTGATGTGCCATAAAACCAAACAAAACAAAACCAAACCAACATCAAACCAAACTGAAAATCCCATGAAAATTCAGTTATTTTTTTGCCATAAAAATTTTCAAATTTCTGTTCTTTCTAAAATTAGTTCTGATAAATGATGTAATCTAAGCTTTGTGTCATTCTTTTAAAACAGACTTTATAAAACAAGTTATTTAAAAGCTTAATATTATTGTCTATAAAATTTGAAGTACTTTAAAATTTTTTTTGTAATATAACTGATTCTTAGTTGCCAGTTATGAAATATGCAATCATTATTCTGTAACTGTAAGTAATAGGTTTGATACACTTCAGGAAACATCTAAAAGATGCACTCCTAATGATGAATATAAAAACTTGGTCAGCATCCACCAAGAAGTAGCAGCTGAGGGCATACCATCCAAACCAAAAGCCAAATGTTGAGTTCCCTCGGAGTCAAAAGCAGTTAGAAATAAAAGGGATAACTTGAAAATAGCAGGAATATTAGAAAGCTCAAAAAGGAGGAACTAAAGCATGCAAAAAAAAAATCAACTAAAAAGTTGAAAGGTCTAGTATAGTGCCTCCAGGCAAGTCCCAGGTAATTGCTCAGAGACAAATAATAATGGTTTAACAGTGTCTATTCTTCTGCTGCTGTTTGGAATAGTCCATCAAGTTTGGAAGCGAGAATATCTATATTAGTTTCAATACTTAATGCATTCAGTGTCAAAACAATAAAATTAGAAAATCTGTAGAATCTCAGTTTGGCAAACAATAAATAAAGTTTGTTGAAGGAAAAGCTATCCATCAAGAAAGACTTCAGAAAAGGAAGAAATACTTCAAGAACTTCCTCAGAAATCATAGATAAAACAACTGAAGAAATCATTTATGAGTAGCAAGATATTGAATGAAAGCCGAACTTGATAGTGTTCAGAAAGCAATTAAAAGCAAAAAACCTGAAGTTCTTGATTAAATACCTCCTGCTGTATGGAAGACAAGGAAATTTGAGGACATACATCTTTGATTACACAATGCTGTGTATAACTAAAATGCATTGGAGAAATGCGCAAAAGGCTGTGTTTTCTCCTTCATGAAGAAAGGCAACCTCAGAATTACTAGGAATCACAAAGAACTATAGTTGTCTAACACTTACTGCTATAGCTGCTAAGGTTTATAATACCCTGCTTCTAAATCAAATCCAAGTTAAGAATGGTTTTTGGAGAAATCTATCCACAACTTCTTAGATTCTGACTATTTGTCGAATCATCAAAGGAGTATATGCAAAAAATATCAAGGCAACACATTTCTTCAAAGTTTTTTTCTGAGGCTTTTTATTCCATACAGAAAAAAGATTAGATATTTCTTGCATACGGTCTTCTCAGAGAAACTGTTACCACTATAAAGATGTTTTACAAAAACTCAATAATGATACTGATTTCTTTGACATTGTTGCTGGAGTCTTGCAAGGAGATATCTTGGCATCATATCTATTCCTAACTTGCTTCGATTATGTACTATGAATATCAATAGATCTAATGAAAGAAAATGATTTAATAAAAAAATCTATTAAGAAGTGGACAATATCCTGTAGAAACTATTTCTGATGCAGACTATCTTGATGATCAAGCACTTCTTGAAAATATACCAAATTTCTGCTGCATACTCTAGAGCAGGCAGGAATTGGTAATGGTCTCTATATGAACTTAAATAAAACAGAGTTCTTGTGTTTTAAATAAGATAGTTCTGTCTCATAAAAGGCAAACTTCTGAAACTAGTTGGCCTGTTCACAGACACTTATATATATATATATATATATATATATATGCATATATTTTTCAAAGTGTGTGTGTATTCGTTTTTGTGAGTACAGAAGCTGCTGCACTTGCACAATTCTGCATTTCACCAAAAAGACTTTCTTCAAAAGTATTGAGATTGGCTTCATATTTTCCAATGGGTACTGAATTGTCTAGATAAAGAAAAGAGTTCTAGATAGCAGTTCGGACATTGAGACATCAACCCTTTATTATATTAGTTAATCAACAGTGCATACCTCTTCCTTTGAGATATGCACTGTTGATTTAATTTTTTTTTTAATTTAATGCTTCAGTCTTTATATTTTTTATTACACCTTGTATGTTATTAGACACTAAGAATTTTATTTCAGAAATCAATTTATAAGTTGAAAGGTGCAAAATTAAATTTTTAAAAATCACACTAGAATAACAATGTATTGTCTTTTATCTTTTTGTGGCTTGAGGAATCTGAAATATGAGTCAGGATGTTGAAGAAGCTGTTTCTTGCCTTCAACTCTTAATTCCTTTCATCTGTCTTGGCTTCAATCAACCATTTTGTCTTTGTTTATTTCTATTGATTCAAGTCTAAATCTTGAATTTTATTAACGTTATAAGAATATTGTATAAGAAAATGTTTCTTTTTTTTTTCTCTCAATTCTTCAAGTCTGATTTATTAAGAATAAATGATTCATGGAAACTTGAGCAAATTTATCAACTATGATTTCATCAAATTAATCATTTCAAATTATGTTTGTTCTCTTTATAATGTTCTTTATTTCCATGTCACTCTTACTTATATTTTTTTTCTTTTACAAACCAACAGTCCACTACTCACAGTTCTCTCTCTCTCTCTCTCTCTCTCTCTCTGTGCCTCTCACTCATTGCTTTCCGTTTACACTTTCCTTTAACTCTCTCTATTTTTCATTAGCTCCTTTTGCTCCTGGCCGTATCTCTCTTTGGCTACGATCATATTTTTCCATCTTTCACCTCCTTACATATCTTCTTTTCTTTTTCTCTTCTATATTAACTCGGCTTTTTTCTGTTTTTTGTTTTTTCCTAATTCATCATTTTCTCTTTTTCCCACTTGTGATGATTTTCTTTATAATGTTAGTCTAGCAGACTTCTTCCTACTTTCTCCATTTCTTCTCATTTCCCTTCCCTTTTTCTTTCTTTCATGTAAACTTAAACTATTTCATATTTAACTTTATCAAAAGAAATATTTTATACTAGTTGAATGACACATCAATACAGAGTAAGAAATAAAGACTTGGATCACAGATAGTGATAATTATGATGAAAGATTTCTTGAGTATTTCTCAATTTTTAATTTACATTAAAGCTCTCTCCTGGGTCCAGTAAGTATGTATTCAATCAACCCCTTCATCACAAGCAGGATGTGATAGTAGGTCAATTTTTAAGAGGAGTATAACTGGTTTAATCAGCTCATTGGCCTAGTGGGTAGAGAGTTCGCCAATGGTCCGGGAGACCGGGATTCAATCCAAGGTTGCATAATGCTTTCAAAATGGTATTTGATACCTCCTCGCTTAACACTCAGCAATATAAGGTACATATCAAGGGTAAAGTGGAGCAATCCTGGGAAAGGAGTAGCACCCTCCCCTACACCTTGGTGTAGTAGCTATTGAAAAAGGAGCCTTCTGGTTGCCCTTTACTACAATCGCCAACTTTACTTACTTATAACTGGTTTGAATTCGAAGTTTTTCTTCTTCTAGACTGGTTGCTATACCAAGGTTAAAGAGCCCAGTCTGCCCTATTTACTCATAGCTGTGGAGAAAATAGGTGGATTCATACTTTTCCTAAGGTTATTAGCTCTATGTAAAATGCAAATAACCTCATCCAGGATTTGAACTTTGATAGCCAGTTCCATTTCCTATGATGATAACCAATTCACCACAAGTGCCACTGAGTACGTACACCAGATTTGGTACTTTTGCTTCAAATTGTTTGTCCATCCATAGAAAAGAGTAAAACTTATTAATATAAGTAAAGTTAGCAATCTTAGTTGAGGGTGACCTGAAGGCTCCCTTTTCAATAACTATTACACCAAGGTGTTGAGGAGGGCACCAATCTTTTTCCTGGATTGCTCCACTTTACCCTTGATTCCTACCTTATATTGCTGAGTGTTAAGAAAGGAGGCATCAAGTACCATTTTTTAAGTCTTTGGTATGACTCGACATGGGATTGAACTGAGGTCTCCCGGGCCATTGGCAAACACTGTAACCATCATGCCAATGTCTGAATAAAATTTGCCTAAAGTCCATGACACTTAAGAAATTTAATGATTTAAACTCATTTTCCTCTTATTCTTAATCCTAAATAAGCAAGACTGATATGTAGTATTTTACATCTTTAACTTGAAGAACTACCAATAAACCTAATAAATAATCAAATAGGAATAATTATCTTAATGAGGCAATTAAATTTTACAAGTTTTGATATTCATATATGTCTTACCTGGCTTCCAAATGATTACAGTTTGCTTCTTGATTTTTTTAAATGTTAAAACCTTAAAAACTTTCCCTGGGCTCTGTAAGTGTACCAAATTTCCCTGGGTCCAGCAAGTCTACTAAATTTCCTTGGACCCAGTAAGTGTACCAAATTTACCTGGGTCCAGTAAGTCTACCAAATTTCCCTGGAACCAGTAAGCATAGCAAATTTCCCCGGGCCCACTAAGTCTACCAAATTTCCCTGGGCCCTGTAAGTGTATCAAATTTCCCCGGGCCCAGTAAGTGTACCAAATTTCCCTGGGCTCAGTAAGTCTACCAAATTTGCTGAAGTATCAAACCATTTGATTGTCTTTAGAAGACAAACAAATTATTTTCAGTGATTAATGAATTAATTCCATGGTCATTTATATTAACACAAATGAAGAATCATTTCTTTCATGAAGAGTCATCATTTAGACTACTAATCACACTATGCAACACAAATTAATTTACTTAAACAAACTTTTATTTATAACCACATGAAAATTCTGTTCCTGGATATGAAAGGTTATTTCTAAATGGCATATATTGTCAAAGAATAAAAAATAATCATTATTTCCTTCAAACTTTGCTTTTGTACTCTGGATAATAAAATTTAGATGTATTTTCTTTATAAAAAAAAGGCAAATTTACACTTTTTCATTTACATAAGGCCATCCTATTGGGTGGAGCTGTAAAATTTACTGGCTGCACCTATGCAGAGGATCAGAAGCCCACCTCCAACTAATGACCTGGGTGTGACACTAAACTGCTTAGGATGTTTAATATCCAGTTCAGAAGCTTAGTACCTTTTAGGGTTCAATCAACGGGTCAAATCATTATCATATTGTTCTGCTAGCATGGATTTCCCTGACTCTCTCTTGCCATTCATCTCTATCAACCATCACTTCTGGCAGGTCTTCTAGACTATATCCTGTGCCTGTACAGAGCTGTTGTGGATAAGTTTTAGTTGGTTCAACAACTCTTGTACATCCATGTGATGGGGTCCATAGGAGAAAGTCCCTTATGAAAAATGAATAAATAAATGTGTGTGCGCGCGCGTGTGTGTGTGTGTGTGTGTGTGTGTGGACGTGCAATTTTATTTTTTGTTCTTGAGGTTTCACAGTTTTATTTTTGGTTACATAAGTTCAATACTGTATGGTAATAAATAATATTTTATTTTATCCAATTTTTGTCAATAATGTTCACCTAGCAATTATAAAACCTCTGTATTTTTTGGTTTAGAAGAAAATTTTTATTAAAAAGTATTTGGGCTGTTCTTTTTTGTGTGTGATAATGTATATGTATATACATACACATACATACAGATTATATATATAGTCATCGATATGTGTGTATAGAAAAATAGATTGAGATATGAAGATACACACCCCTTGATACATAACCAGGTAGATATAGATCACTAGATAAATTAATGAAGTCATAAATTTTATCTTCAATTTATAGGAACCATGATTTAGGAGGATTCAGTGATATAGATTCTGGGTAACAATAAGATAAATGTAATTAGAGTAAGAAAAGGTGACAATTTACACATTTTTCACTGTACTGTTTAAAAATATATACGTTAGATAGACTTATCTAACACATTGTTGATATTTTTGAAAAGATCATTTTCAAAGAAAATCAAGTATAAGTTTTTCAGTTCTTGGTTTTTTAAATGTATTTTTCTTATTTTTTAAGGAATATTCTATTATCTTAAGGAGAGTTATTATCATTCAAAGAGTTATTACATCAAGATAATACTCACATTGTCTGAATGTAATCTAGTGAAGAAATGGATTGAATAATAATACTTCATAGTTTTATTACAATAAAGTTGGTACTAGTGAGAAATATTTGTGTGGTTAAGAAAGAAGTGAAATAGTTGACTCATGTTAGTGGTGTTTAGAAACAGGGAGGAAACTGGAAATCAGATTATGGCTAAACCATTCATGTAGTGTAGCTAAGAAAGAATTTACAAGTGTCTTACCTCTGTGACATCCCAAGGAAGAGTGAGTATGAGAACCCAACATAAAAGCTATCACTTCATTTCATATGGATGTAGTATTTAACATACGGACTAAATGTAAAAATTGCTATTCTAACCTAGGAAGTGTATTTTCTCACTAAGAATATTTCAAGAATTGCTGGTGTTTTGTAATTCGGTCTTGAAATAACTTTACATTTTTTTGTCATGTATGTGAATATTGTATGGCTATGGTGGATATAAATTGCTTTATTCATCATAAGAAAGTCGGTTTTATGGCAAAGAAATTATATTCCCTTGGACAATATTGTGTGAAATAATGTATATAATTTTTCTGGAGAGCTGTGTGGATTTCTCAAATACATCTTTTTGGTATTTTAAAATATTTTGTACTATTATAAACTTCTTTAAATTACTGACTTCATTTTTTCTGTGAAGATGGTTGAAAAGCAAACAAATTGTTGTTTTTTCTTTCCTTTTTTTTCTTTCCTCTTTTATGGCTATATATCATCATCATCATGTCATGCAACAAACACGGATTTCCATGACTCTCTTATGCTATTTGTCTCTCTCATCTATCACATTCAGAAGATCTTCTAGACAACATCCTGTGTCTGTACAGAGTTATAGTAGATAAGTTCTAGCTGGACTTCGAACACCTGCTCGTCCGTGTGAAGGAGTCCACAGGAGAATGTTGTTTATGAGCTTGCCCTAACTTAATATCCCATATGGTTATATATATATATTTTTTTTATTTTCACATGTCTCGACCATCTGATAGATACAAGTATATGAATAGATAATGAATTAATAATAATAATGATGCACAGAATCTGTCCCAGAAAATGAAACACAAAAAATTCTCTGGCACTTTGAGACATAAGCCCAGTCCGTGTGAAATTAAAGGAGAGCAAAAAACTCAACAAATACCTGAACTTTGCCAGAGAGCAAAAATGTTTGAGAATATGAAGGTGACGGTAAAACCTATCATAATAGGAGCCATTGGAACAGTCCCCCAGAACCTGGAAAATATACTGGATGAAAATATACAGAAAATCTGAGGAAGTATTTAGGCAATCCAGACCACAGCTCTACTAAAATCAGCTAGAATACTTAGAAGAGTCCTGAAGATCTGAGGAGACTTGCTGTCACTTGTACTCCAGTTAGAACTGGTATGAAAAAATTGCAAGTAGTAAAACAACAATTAAATGATTAACCTTTTCTTTGTACCCATAGAAATTCCTCATTTTTATATTTTGATATGCAAATGTAAAAGTATTGTTTCATTATGTTTCTATGATTTTGAGCTTACCAACAGATGGAGGTTATTATAAATTTTTATTCAGATAACATATATGTAAAAAAGATAATAGCAATTGAATATGTTTTAAGTTTTTTCTTTTTAATAAACTACAAAACAATTGCATCTTTTTGATAAACAAACTGATTAAAAGGGAATAATATACATGAAACAAAAACTTTCTTATCTTTATAGACCATTTACTAGTAGTACTATAACTATAACGTAATCAGGTTATATGTTTTTGAACATATGCCTACAATTCAGAAACAATTTTTTTTGTTATAAAGTTAGTGTTGAAATTTTCATGATGAAAGGAGAAAATAACAAGAAGTGATGATATTGACTTTATATATAATTAAAGTCAATGTTTTGATTTTTCTGACTTTTACATAATTATTTATCTTCCCTCTCTTTTATTTTTTCCTCCTTTTTTTCTTTATTCCTTCTATCCTTCCATTTTATTAAAGGAGATGATAACCATCTAATGTATTGTGTTATCACATCATTTTTTCTTCTCTTTCTTTCTTATTTCATTCGGGGTTTTTTCTATCTGATATGTAGCATATTTTTTCATCCTCTTTTTTCTTTTCTGTCAAAATGAAATGTTTATCTGGGTTGATAGCAAAATATAACACGTAAATGCATCTACTCATATCTTATGTAATTGGCATTTGTAAAGAACAGTTTAACAGTTCTCAATTATCAATATAGATGTATCATTTAGGAAACTGTTTGAGATATGTTTGAGATTTTTAAAAAAGTTTAACCTGTTTAATATTAAAAATAGATTTTTATAAATTCATATAAAAAAAAAATGTTTGCCTAGTTGGCTAGGGCTGCAGAATACACAGACTACATCTCTGCAGAGGGGTAAGACTCCCTTGACAAGTATCCACGATATGACGAAACAATCTGATGGCCTTGAGTAGTTGCACCGAATAGAGTCCTATCTATAGGTCAAGTAGAATTAAACTGTGTTACTTATGCACAACTGAATTGTTTGAAATAGTACTGTTTTGGTATTTAACTGTGTGTAAACAAAAACAATACTAAACTGTATTGATTGAAATAGAACTGTTTATATGTATAAAAATGGATTTGGCATTAAATGACCTACAATTGTTGATGTGCCATAAAACCAAACCTAGCATGCAAGCTTTTATCAAAATGTTTCATTTCAGAGTTAATTGACCCGAAAAGGTTGATAAATTATTAAACAAAACCAACCAATAGATCAATGTATAAAAAACTGCATTAATATATCCTTTAAAAAACTCAAGAAGTAGCACAATGACATTAAAAGGGTAACACAAATCAAGAGTAAAGACCACTGATCATTTGAGTTTGTATGTAAAAGTCTTGTCAGAATAAAAAATTACCCATTTTTAAGATGAACATTCAGACTTTTTCAACTGTTATTTACTTTGTTTTATATACACACAATTATAATTTTTATACAAAAATCTTCTTTTAATCTGTAAAACCTTTATAGTGTTCAATGCATGAAAGTGGAGAGGAATATCACAATATATTTCAAGTATGAAATAAGATATTAAAACAGAAACTCAACTCTTAGTTTCACATTGTCAATACTGATTTGAAATAGTATTCAACACATGTGATTTTGTCAGATTTTGTTGAGTCTAGCTAATCAGAATACCAGCACATTTGAGAATCAACAGTATGTAACTCTTAGTTGTGAATTCTTATCCTGTTTTATAGATCTCATCCCAAATAAAACCATTCAATCAGTACAAGAGATAAATGAATAAATTGTATAACCTGCCTGAAGAAAGGCTTTAAGTACCTGCTGTTAATAAGTGATCTCCCATAGAAGTACAAGTTGATCAATGCTTAACTTTGGTGATCAGACCAAAGCAGGTGTTTCCAGCCTGTCTTGACTGCTAGTGATATTTTGCTTGCTTGATTATAATGTAGTATCTTTATACCTAGCCAAGGACCTGTGTGTCAGTCCCCAGCATTTAGGATCAGATTGTAGTACCTTTGCATGTAAAATTCTTGTTAAATATGTTCAAAAAGTTTTAAATCTAAAGTTACATCCAGCGCAGTTGGCTGGAGCTTTAGAATACACAGACTGCATCTCTTCAGATGGGTAAGACCCCCTACTGCTAACGAGTGTCCTGATACAACATTAAACAATCTGATGATGAGGCTAGTGTAATGCTGGAGCTTTGGAGAATGCAGAGTACCCTTTCATTGCCATCGCTCCCAGGTCCACTCTAGCCTGTAGTGTTAGCACTGAGTAGGGTCCTATTTACGGGTCAAATAGAACTGTTTGAATTTAAACTGAGTGCAAACAAATGACTTATGCTAAATTGAATTGTTCGAAATAGAAGTGTCTGGCATTTAACAATGTGTAAACAAATGATTGGTGTTTAATTGAGTTGTTAGTAATACATAGCAATATTTGGAATCATTTAACTTTGTTGACTAATGTGAAAGTGAATTGTTAGGAATAGAACTGTTTGATCATATGACTGATGTTTAATTGAGTAGTTAGTGATACATAGCAATACTTGGACCATTTAACTTGGTTGACTTATGTTAAACTGAATTCTTAGAAATAGGTCTCATTGACCATTTAACTGTGTGTATCTACAAAACGTGTTTACAAATCATATATTTGATATATATGTAAAAATAGGGTTTGGTATAAAATAACCGACAATGATTGATATGCAAAGAAACCAAACAAAACCTAAAGTTATGTTAAAATCACTGGAAATGACTTTTTTAGGTCTAAGTAATACTGTCCAGGGACCTAATCTATGTTGACAGTATTCTTTGCAAAGAGGTCAGATCATCACCACAAAGGGCTGTTCTGGGTATGACACTTGACTGCATTAGGTACTGAGTCCCTAGTTCTGAAAATATGAATAGTGTGGATAACTCCATCATTGTCATTATTCCCTGGTCCACTGTGGTCCAGAGTTGTAGTACATGTTTGGGTCTCATGTATTGGTCAAAAAGATCTGTTTAAAAATTATTTGTGTGCAATAGGACAGCATAAAAAAAAAAAACTTTTAAGAAACTAAACAAAAAATATAAATACAAACATGCAATCAACACAATTCCCTAACATCAAGGAATAAAATAAGGAGGTGCCCGTGATATAATGGTTATCGTTGTAGGAAATGGACACAGTGACACAAGTTCAAATCCTGGACGAGACTGATTGCATTTCACATAGCACTAATACCCTTGGGAAAGGTATGAATCCAATTATTCTCCCTCTAGCTATGGGTAAATAGTCGGGCAGACTGGGTTCTTCAGCCTTGGTGAGGCAACTAGTCTAGGAGAAGGAAAACTCTGATTTCAAGCCTGTTAAACTCTGCTTAAAAATTGACCTTATGTCATATCCTGCCCAAGCGGAGGGGTTGGGTAAATAGGATCAAGGAATAAAATAAAAAGTTGACATGAAATCAATCTAAGGTCTGAAAGTGAAATGAACATAATCATGACTAGCAGATTTATTCTTTTATGTAACTTTCATTGTCACCCAATTTTAGGACAATACATTCTAAAGGGTTTTGTTGGGCTTCAGTTTGGAAGGAAAAAAAGTGAATCTCTTTTTTCTTTCCAGTCAAAAAATGACTGAGTGGTTCTGCTCACTTTTAGTTATATGTATCATGCAATCTGATTCTTATCAAGTCAGGTAAAATGGATTATTGCATCTTCAATTCTTTCCCTACAGAACAAAGACATTCACACTATCCATATGCCTGGATTCTCACTTAGCTAGTTAAGTGTTTGACACAAGCAAAAATGATGAATCTGCATTAATAATTGAGAACTGTTTGTTTATCCTCCACAAGAGTCATGATTTAATGTTGAGACACCAAATACAGTATGCATACTTACTGAACTCAGTGAATATGATGATATATTTTTTGTTCCCTCTAAGGAAAGAAAGGCTCTCATTCACATGGAATCTTAAACAATATAGTAACCAATAACCAGGGTTTAGAATACTAGTGTAGCCTGACCAGCTACTCAAATCTAAAATCCCTGCCAAAAGAGAGTCATCTATGTAGTCAGCCGACAGAATTTTTCACCATGAATGGAAGTGAATCCTGCTATCTGAAGAAGTTACTGCCTGAATGCGCTGGAGAAAATAATAAATAACACTTAACAGCTCGGCGACCTGGCTGGCATCCAGCTAACAGTCAAAAATATGTCAATGAGTGTGTCAGCATATATGCATGCTAGCATAGCCACTCCTAGGCTGGCAGCCAATCACCACACAGGGAATGGATGAGACCACCTGCGCATCATGGAACACCCCAATGCGCATATAACATTCCCTTCCTCATGCTCAAGAGTGAATTCACTTTAACACGTAATTCAACATGTGAACTACACTCAAATACAAGTACAGAACTTTGACACTATTGACAATAATAACATCGTCAGGGTCAACAGTATGTGATATTTTCCTGTACCAACACAGAGGATATTCTCAAGATAAAATAATTCTGCTGACAGTCTTGAAAGAAGTTTCTGTCATGCAGAGTGGATTGTACATGTAGGATTCTCTTACTAGTATAATTATATATTTCATTGTTACTCACAATTAAAGAGAGGCTTTCAGCCTGTGGCTGAACATGTGTGAAGTCCTTTGGATGTGCTGTTCTTTTCTGCAATGTAAAAGCAGACACTGACAATAAAAGGCAGTTGTGTTGGGCTTCTCATCCGTAGGTGAAGGTAGTAATCTGAGCTTCTTTCACTATTACCAGCACACAAACCTACCAGATGTCTCTCCTTCAGCCTTGGTAGAAGATGCCCAGCAGCTGTAGCAGGATCCAACCAATCATAGCCACAGTCTTAAAGGACTAAAATATAAAAGTCACAAATCAGTCCTTTTAAGGTATTCAAGTCTTGCTTCTCATCTTTGATCCTTTATGAAGATCTTTTGCAACTAACACAGGGACGATGATATAGCAGCACTACCAGACATCATGGACAGTTGGAGCTAAGGACCAGCCCATGAACTTTCAGATACATGGGTTGTAGACAAACAGAAACACACAACTTTAATTCCTTCACCCTGAGGGTTTTAAAATTAACTGACCGTCTCTGCCTCTGAACTCTCAATTATTGACTGCCCCAACAGACACCAAACAAACCAAACTTCCAAAAATCTCTTGCTTATATAATAATCTTAATCACTTCATCCTCTAATGATATAAGAGCATGTGTCGCTAACTTTCTAGAGTGACATCATTACCTAAGTCAGCCAACATGCCTTCAATTTTATTTACTTTTCAATATTTGGCCTACCCACGGATTTCAAAACAAATCTCTAACATACTTTTTCATACTTGCGTGAGATATTACGAATGCAATTTTTTGTCAACTACTTTTCTCATAATTAACTCAGATGAAATAGAAAATATGGTATCACTAATGACACACAATCACTAATAATACACAGGTTATCAAAAATAGAATTGCTGATTCTGCTGAGAATGAGTGGAACCAGTTGGTTGATTTCTTTTCTGTTTGTCCTTCATATTATAACCAAACAAGTTTCATAAGGGAACATTTGTCATCTACAGTACATTTCATCATGGTATCTGATAATTCATCCCTTATGAAGACTTTATTAACCCCTTGTTTCCATAACTTGCTGCTATTCTACCCCTGGCAAAAATTACAGAATTAGCATATATAAAGAATGTTCACCTTGTTTATTTTTATTTAGCAGTAAATTAACTAATAACAGATTTGATGCAAAACATTTTTCTTTAATATCTGAAATCCATGGGAGAAATCCATGTCTGAAAGAATTAAGACTGATATAATCATCATCATCATGTCACACTGGTAGCACGGATATCCCTGACCTTCTCTCGCCACTCCTCCCTATCGTTCATCGCCCTAGGCAGGTCTTCAGGACAACATCCTGTATCCTCACATAGCTGCTGAATGTATGTTCATGCTGGACGTCCTGCTTTTGCCGGGCCATGTGTGGGGGTCCATAAGAGTACATCTCTTATGAGTTCGTCCCTGCTTCTCCAGCAGTGTCCTGCATGTCTGGTTCATCTAACTTGAATAGTTTTCGTGATAGGAGGCAGGTGGCCGTACAGTTGGTGTCTTGTGGGGTGTTGCTGCCAGGACTTGTTCAAGATTGCACACAGCATTCTTGTGTAATTGCCGTCTAGCTTCTTCTCCAGCCGTTTTGTTAGCGTCCATGTAGTGTACCCGTATAGCAGTATTGATGTGACCGCTGCCTAGAAGAAACTGCGTTTCATTTTATCGATTAGGTCTGATTTCCATATAATCGATAGCCTATTGATAGCTGTCCATGCTTTCGCTAACCTCGTTTCGATGTCCTTTTTGGTTGATTCGACGCTGCTTCCTAGGTACGTGAATTTGTCTACTAGTTTAAGAGGGGTTCCTTCTAGAGTGGAGATGTCCCCTGTTTGATTATAGCACATATATTCCGTTTTGTGCGCATTAACATCGAGGCCTATGCCTGCGGCTGCTCATTCCAAACTATGCAGTTGTGTTTCGGCTTGGTCAGGTGTATTTGCCAGTATCGCTATGTCATCGGCGTCGGTAATTGTTTTTGCGGGGTACCTTCTGCTTCTTTTCTTTGTCAGCTCAAAGCCATTCTCTCTGATTTTGTCAATCGATGTTCTAAGTACGTAGTCTAGACAAATGATAAAGAGGTACAGAGCCAGCGTGTCCCCTTGAAGTACTCCTGCTACAATGTCGAAGTATTCTGTGTCTCCATCTGGTGATCATACTTTTACTTTGGTGTTTCTATAGAGAATCATTATTGCTGCTACGGTTTCTTTAGGTATGCTGTACGCTAGTAGGATTTGTTCCATCTTTCCTCTGTGAATGGAATCGAAGGCCTTGGTAAAGTCGACAAATATTAATGTCGCTTGTAGGTTTTTTGCCCGTCCACCTTCAAGGATTCTACGGATACTAAGTATTAATTCTAATTTTTTTTCCATGCATTCAGTAATTTTTTCACTGTATTGGGTTATTTCAAGTATTTACTTCAATGTAATTTGGAAAAACATACCATTAATTTAAATAATCTAATCAACTTTTTAAGGTATATTGTAAAAACTCAAGATATTCAGCTATTTAATGAAAAATGTTTTTCATCTCAACAGTCATTAGTTTATTTACATCTTCTAAATATGCTGATTCCATAATTTTTGACGCAGATATTATTACTTAATTTATTTTTGACAGCATGCTAGTAAGATATCCAAAATATACAAGGTCAAATTATTCTAGTTGGTTGCTCAGTAAAAGACTCTTGTTCAGGTTTCTTTTAGTAGTATAAAGTAAATGCAGTCTCAAATATTTTTTTTTTGCAGAAAGTAAAGAAAATCAAGGAAATAACACACATCAAGATGTCAGCTAAGTCAGATTATGAGAAAGTTTAACAAGGTGTGGCTTTCATTACTCAGTAAATGCAAAGGGTGCCAAATAGATTTCTGTTAAATGATCAGAAAACAATTCAAGTTAATTTAAAAAACTGCTTTTATATTGTTTTTGCTTTGTACCACCAAAGAAAGAAATTAGAACCAGTCTCTTTCCTTTTCAGAGATAAATATCACAACTCAAGAAGATTCTTGGGTTTTTAGTCTTGTGACAATTTTCAATACCTTGTCAATTACTATTTTTTCTTTTATTTTCTTGATCTTTGTAAGAAAAGCAATGCCTGTAATTAACTAACATATATATGTGTGTGTATATATATATATGAATGTATCTATGTGTGTGCATATATGTATATAACATTTGGTCCACTGATTTAGCACATGGATATGCTACATTCTTGGTCGATCCTTCATTATAATGTTTGTAGTGAATCATTCTTATTTTTATTTTGGAAAGCATTAGGTTCTCCTGATGATGACCTAAGGTCAAAACTACTTGAGAAAAATTAAAAGTAATTATAAAGAAATATTATTGATGTTTGTCTTATTATTTTATATATATATATATATATATATATATATATATATCATTGTGCAGGGTTTGGGCAAAAAAATATCTATTTGTGTACACTTTTTTTCACTTACCATATGGCAATCAGTGTCTACTTTGAGAAGAAGTCAGAGATATAATTGCTTGTATTCATATAAACGAGTGCATTAAAAACTACTTCCTCAAAAATGAAATTCTAAAAAAGGAGAAAAATGGCTACCAATCAGCAAATAAGAAAAGGATTCCTTGTTGACAATCTATTTTGAGAATATGGATAACATAACAAAAATCAATTTTGAGTAAGACATAGCCTTAAAGGAAACATACACTTGTGTTTCCTTCATGTCAACTGGGTGCACATCTTTTGTATTGATTAGAGGAATGTGTAGGATCTGAGCTGGCAGAATTTTTTTACTCTTATTAATCAGTAAACCATTATTAAAAGTTCTCTTATCCATGGGAACAAAAATGTCATTAAGGGAAAAAATATTCTTTATTTATTCTGAACTATTTTGAGATTCAACAAGTTGAAATCAAAAGCTTCTCAAACATTTTGTCCTTGTTTCTTTGTTTAATGGCATATCAACCTTTGTGGGTTATTTTAATGCCAAAGTCCTGCTTCTAGAAGAACCGCTGTGGTACTATTTAACCAATTACTTGGAGAATAAGGGGTTCATATTATTTTCAATCATATTAGTTAGAAAGTGGATATAATAGAGTAAATGGAGTCTGAATTCATTTACTATGATGTCACTGTCCAGATCTTTAGCCACCTCACAAAGGAGACGCTTGTATTTCTTAATGATCTGAATGAAATAAGTTTCAAATTACAGTTGGAACTTCTACTGTGTAATTCAGATTCATAGAATCTTTTTTTATCAATTCAAATAAATAGAACAGGAGAGAATAGACAACTGTTATGTATTGATAGGTATAGATTATTTAGCATAGAAAAGGTTGAGACTGATCCATAGGCATAAAGAGATGGTAATTTAAGAGTAGCTATAAAAAGGGAAAGAATAACAAACAGGCATCAAGCAGAAGTGACTGAAGGATTGTTATGAAGATATAGAAGTTGATGGTTAGGCAAAAGGAGATGTAAACTGATAGATAAGCATGAAATGGTAGTGACTAATAGATGAGTGCAAAGAAGTAGAGAGAAAGATAGTTACTTCTAGATAGAGATGCAGAAAAACAGATGGAGACAAAAATTGAAGAATGGTGGAGGCTGATTACTAGGCAAGAATAAAGGAAGGCTGAAAATAGGCATGAAGTGATAGGGACAGACAAATTGACAAAAAAGATGGAACTTAAGAAGTAGTCACGAATAGGTGGTGTACTAAAAGATAAAGATTAACAAATAGGCAAAAAGAATAGGAGGCTGATGGCAAGGCAAGAAGAAATGAAGCTGAAAAATAGGCATTAGGTGATAGCAACAGAGGAATAAGTAAAAGGATATGGAAGTTGAATCTTGGCCATGAACTGATGGGAACTGACAAAGCCTGCACAATGATATATATATATATATATATATAGCAAGAAGAAATTGAGATTAATGGATTAACAAGAGGAGATGAAATGAAACAAAGAGATAAGAATTACCAGATCAGCAAGAATGTTGCTGGCATAAAGAGATGCTTCACAGACAAACAAGTGTAGATGAGCTGCACAGGATATAAAAAAAGAATAAAAAAATCTACTAACCATGATATTTACTTGTCTATCAGACAAATTCCCTCACATAGTGAGTTCAGTCTTCACTGAATGCTCCATTACTGTCATCATATGTCAGACTAATACCAGGATATAAATGGTGATTTTCAAATTATGCCAGCTTTTCTTTCATCGAAAAAATGTACAACACAATCGATCTATATATATTTCCCTCATTTGACCTTGTACCATACAAATCCAAGTAGATACAATGATTGCTTGATTTTAATGACATGCCAAATGATTTTAGATTGTATGACATCTAGAGGTTAGGGAATTGCATTCATTGTTTGCTTATATTCATATTTTTTGTGTAGTTGTTTCTTAAGAGGTTGTTTTTTTTGGCACTTGGTCCTATCAAATACAAATAATTTTTAAACAAATCTATTTGATAGGATACTAACAGACACTGTTACTCTGAATCAAAATGGTCCAGGAAGTAATATTAATGATAGAGTAACTGTATACTTGTCAGAGCTTCAGAACTGGAGCCTCACTATCAGATGCAATTTAGTGTCCCATCTAAGATACCATTTCTAGAGGATCTTACCCCACTACAAATTAACATATTCTAACCCCCTACCAACAGGACAATAAATACATATAAAGAAATTATGATTGATACAAATATACATATTATACAAATAAAATATACTTGTTTGATTAATTCTTGATTCGTCTAATAACAAGGATTTTTTCCTGTGGTATTACTGACTTGGTAGACAACCAAATCAAATCAGAAGGCTTAGAGAGAGAGAGAGAGAGAGAGAGAGAGAAAGACTAATTATTTCTCAACTGGGATACATATTGAATTCCCTTTACTAAAGCTATAACTGATAATTCTGTTCATCAGTCTTGACAGGAATTGTGATTGCTTATCTTTCTTTAGCTGGAGATAATAGCTTTCTAGAAAATCATTTTGTGATTTGTAAACATGTTATTCTATTTCTGACAAGTGTCATTATCTGACAAACCTGTGAAAACAAGGTAAAATATTTCCAATAATTGTCAAAACTAAACTTTTTTCTGTACTTTTTATATACAGAACAAAAGATTCACAAAAATCTTAGCAATAAAAACATAGTAAGGGTGATAGAGTAAAATGTATGAATAAAAAACATTTATATCTCCTAAAATGAATGGTTCTAACCATAATTTTTTAAAATTTTACATTATT
The DNA here is from genome assembly GCA_963585895.1 of Sepioteuthis lessoniana. Taxonomy (NCBI): domain Eukaryota; kingdom Metazoa; phylum Mollusca; class Cephalopoda; order Myopsida; family Loliginidae; genus Sepioteuthis; species Sepioteuthis lessoniana. The sequence continues at coordinate 75,026,359 of OY757911.1, read as the reverse complement.
CTTTTCTATGTGTGGAGCCCATGCAACAAAATATCTCAGAAATAAAATAGATTAAAATAAGTAATTTCTATCTTAATCATTCCATGAGATAGTGGGTTTAGAGAATAAAAGTGCTGGCTAAAGAGCTTCTAGTTGGAGTCTACCTGAAAGTTGTGAGTTCAATCCCTGGGCTCACGTTCATTAGATAGAAAAATGACATTATAAATTAGAAGGCAAATTAACTAATACAAGATATTGTAGGGAAATGTGGAGAGTCTACAACTTTGGGTTATCTAATGATTTGGTTCAGCAACTCTTGATGGAAGAAGACTGGAAAGCATAGTAGCTAAAACATAGTGAACATAATCAAGATGAGGACAATACTTTTAAATTTATAAATAGAGTTAATGATTAAATTAAATTAAGAATAGATAAATCTAACGACAATGGCTTCAACTTTTAAATAAAGAACTCCTTATAATGCCGCATTTAAGGCATGCTACTTTTTAAAGGTTGTTTGGTTCATTGATTTTTGGGTTGGTTTTATGGCATGTCAACACAATCTGGGTTATTTAATGCCAAAATTTGATGATTATAATCGAGTGTTTGCCAATGGTCTGGAAGACCTGGTTTCAATCCCAGGCCAAATCATACAAGACTCAAAAAATGGTACTTGATGTCTCCTAGTTTAACACACTATTCGTAGGTGTGGATCAAGGATAAGTGGAGCAATCCAAGGAAAAGAGTAGCATCTTCCCCTACACCTTGGTATAGCAGCTATTGAAAAGGGAGCCTTCGGGCTGCTCTTGACAACAGTTGGCCAATTTACTTACTTATATGGTGTCAAATAATTAATCCTCTTTAATAACGATAATAATCATTTGTCTGCATACAGTTATATGGTTCAAGTTGTTTGATTTCATAGCATGTCAAATCTTATCAGGTTATTTAATGCTAAAGCACTTCTTTTTTTGCAAGAAATTATTTCAATTCAATAATGATAATCTTTCATAAATAACTATCGCTGAAAGTAACAATTTTTGATACAAAGAATTTGTATGCTCTAATATGGTTTCTAGTATTCCTATTTAATCATAACAATTCGTCAGAAATTATATAGTTACAAGGAACTAAGTTCACAATCATTTTCAACAGGTAAATATTTAATAAACTGAAATATCAATGTTTTAATATCCACAGTATCACTGCTGTTCAAAATCAATTGAAATTTAAACAAATCTTGATGCAATACACCCATGTCTTATCAGTCCAGGTCAGAGTGGACTTAGGAGTAATAGGAATGTTAACTCCACTCTTCTTAAATCTCTAAAACTGGAGCAGTTTAATTTTGTTATATCTTTTATAACTCAACAGATTTTGATAAAATATCTGTCATCTTGGAGAGAATTTTATTCCAAATTTCATTCTATTGTGGTCAAAGAAGCAATTAAGCATAGCTGGGTGAGTAAAATCTATTAAAGAGGATGAGTGCCTTCTGGTTTGTTCAAATATCTATGAGCATTACTTCTTATAGTGTACTGCACAAAATTATCAGAAAATAAATGAAATATGTTTTTTATTAGCCCATACTGCAGGTACTATTATGAGCTTTGTGTGGGAGGGGATTCAAATTAACTTACAATTTTGTTAACACTTCTACATAAAAAGATAAGTTTCCTTTTTAAAAACCTTTGATCAGTTCTGAATAAGAATTTAGAAGACTAGAAAAAATGCTTTTTTATTCTTTTAGAAATCTAAATTATTATTTTTTAAATCTAGAAATTTGACATTCAGATTCACAAAACATGATTAAATACATTCATTGTTATATTAATTGTGAAAATTTTATTTCAATGTTTCTGCTTTTAACTCTCAAAGCCAATTGGTTGTAAAGAAAATGCATATCAGTTAACATAATACATACTTATTCTTATATATATATATATATATATATATATTTATCAGTTTCTTACTTATTCATATATATATATATATATATATATATATATATATATAAATATGGTTGTTTGTTTTGTTGGTTTTTATGCCATATCAACCTTTGTAGATTATTTAATGCCAAATCCATTTTTATATAAATAATCAGTTCTATTTCAAGCAATTCTGTTTAGCTTGAGTACACGTTATATATTGACCCTTGACTGAGCCGTCAATCAAGAGATGCACCTGTGTAAATAAGCGGAGGAACAGCAGAAGTAGGTGGGCATGAGACAATTATATAACCAGGTGCCACAGATGGTTTGGGTCAGTTCCAGTTGCAGTTGGAGTCAGTTGGGAACAAGATGCCGAATTGAGAGCCAGTGGCAGACAGAGGGCTTTGGGCTCACAGTGACCCATGGTTGAGCAGCCCAGCCAGAATGTGAAAGAAGTGCTGTTATGGTCGAAAGAAGAACTTTGGATCAAAATAACAGTCTGTCCCCGCCTCCAACTCACCTCTCACACACAACCAGCATCAACCCCTTTCGAGAATAAAGTGTGAGAGATATATTTTCATAAAGAAGTATGTTCATTCGTTCATTGAAGTTCGTCATTATGTTTGATCATATTTCCACATATATTTGTATATGTATTATGGCTATGGTTGTAGCAATACAACACACAGTTTAATTTTCAAAACATTTCTATTTTGAGCAATTCAGTTTAGTTAAACTCTTCCAAATGAGTATAAGTACAGATTTTGTTTACAGACAGTTAAATTTCAAGACAGTTCAATATTAAACGATTCAGTTTAGTGTAAGTAGAGTTTCAATGTCAAAAACAGTTCCATTTCAAACAATTCAGTTTAGCATAATCCAGTTTAAATGTAATTACAGTTTACTTGTCAAAAACATTTCTACTTCAAGCTATTCAGTTTAGTCAAACAGTTCTAATGCAAACAATTCAGTTTAGCATAAATATGCAGTTTGTTCTATTTAACCCATAAATAGGGCCCTATCAGGTGCTGCCAGAGTGGACCTGGAAGCAAGGGCAATGAAAGAGTGCTTCAAATTCTCCAAAGGTCCAACATCACTGGAACCTCACAATCAGAGTGTTTAGTGTCATATCCAGGAATCTCATTGGGCACGGGTCTTACCCCTCTGCAGAGGTGCAGTAAGTGTATTCTGCAGCCCCATATATGTGTGTGTGGGGGGGTATACATATTTTTACATATATATATATATATATATATATATATATATACAAGGATCATTGAAAAAGTTTCCAGACTCTCTTCGTATGGGCACTTTTATCGATAGTACACACATGAAACTCTCGTCTCCTTCGAAGTAATCTCCTCCTGCTGCAATGCACTTGTTGTACTGTTCCAACAACTTCTGGAAGGCCCCATGGAAGTCCTCTAGTGTGAGCGCATCAATCACCTTCGTCACAGCCTCTTTCATCTCCTCAATTGTTTCATAACGACAGCCTCTGAGCTAAGGGAATAAACAAAGGTCACAGGGAGCAAGGTCTGGACTATAGGCAGGGTGAGGAACTGTCTTGACGCCCATCTTGGTCAAAAAGTGTGTGACAAGGATGGAGTTGTAGACTGGTGCATTGTCCTGGTGGAATGCCACTGAACCGATTTGAAGAGTGCTGGCCTCTTTCCTAGGAATCTCTTCCTGAACTCCCTTAAAACTTTAACATAGTAACCCTAACCCTAACCCTTTGGCCAATCGACTCTGGTGTATTGACTTCCTTACCCCTCCCACACTTCTCATCATCCCTCATAGACTCCCTACTTTCCTTGAATCTCTTATGCCACTCAAACACTCGATTCATGCAAGATGGTTGAAAAGCAGTCTGAAGCATTCCATACATATCTGTGGCATTTTTTCCAAGTTTAAAACACAATTTTATTGCATATTGTTCTTCTAAAGTGTCCTCACGTCCAGAACGCATTTTTGAAATTCACCAGCTGTGGCAATCAGGCTTTAGTAGGGTGTATTCCAATTCCAGCTGTAGCTGTTCATTTGAATGTGAAATCATAAAAATTGGTCAGTCATCTCATAAGATGTATAGCAATAAGATACTGAATTTTCAAGAATCTATGACAATTTTAAATGCCTGTACAAAAAAATCAGGAAACTTATTGAATGCACCATATATATATCAGTTTCTTACTTATTCAAATATATGCATGCATAGATATATATGTGGGTGTGTGTGTGTGTGTATATATATATATCTATGGTTTTTACTTATTCAAATTTTTGCGTGTGTATATATATATATATATATTCAGATATATATCAATTCTCTTCTTTGCTTCCACGAATCATCATTTTCAGATACATATATGTATAGCCTAGTTTGGTGGTTTCAGCTTTGTGGAAGCTGCACCAAGTAAATTATTAATAGAGATGGAGAAATTTATTTCAAATAGGGGCACTAACTAAAAAGTAAATGTTCACACAGCTTTCTTCTGTCACAAAAAAAGCATTATAATTTTATATCGCTCTAACATATTAAGGTATTTAATCAGCCAAGCTTAGTTTGGCCGATTGCCAAGATAATAGGGTTATTCAGTAAGGATGTAAATTAAAATGTTTGCAGATGTTGAACTTTTTATTCCCTTATCAATTATTTGTTGCTCGCGAAGATCTTATATTAAACTTCATCGGCTTCTTCACATAAAAGAGTTCTTCTTTCCTGATTCAGCTGTGTTCAAATGTTATGCTCAAGATAAAGCGGATTTACTTTAGTGTAAGAGAACAGCTGGGCTGTTGAAAAATAAATAATCCAAGCTTTTTTTCCAACTTATATTAATCTGCTCACAACACACACACACATATAATCTTTTAAAAAATTCATATGATAAAATATTACACATATGCTGAATTTGGAAGCAGCTTGCATAATTGTTATCATCTTAGGAAGGAGACTTAGCAATCCAAGTTCAAAACCTGGATGGGGCCGTTTACATTTCCTTTTAGTGCTAATACCCTTACCAAATGTATGAATTCTTCTCTTTTCTCTCCAGCTACAGGTAAATAGTAGAGCTTTTTAGCCTTAGTACAGCAACCAGTATGAGAAGGAAAACTCTAAATTTTAAACAGCTGTACTCTACTAAAAAAGTTGAACTTGTCTTATATTCTGTCCATGGGTTGAGAAACTATATAAATATGTTGAATTTTTTGGCAACAGGCTTATTTTATTTGATATAGTACACAAGGATTTTCTGATCACAGCAATGAATACATATGAGTTTGTGTGCATAAGTAGGCAACCTGACACAGGTAGCTGAATTTTATTTTCAAACGTTCACCGTATAATGTTTCATTTATTTAATCTATGGCAAAGGATTGAGTTAATTTCATTGGATTAAGTGATTTTATTGAAAAATAGATACTTTTTTTATTAGTTGTATATAGACTATTAGAAAATGAAACGCAGTTTCTTCCAGGCAGCGGTCACATCGATACTGCTCTACGGGTGCACTACATGGACGCTAACAAAATGGCTGGAGAAGAAGCTAGACGGCAAATACACAAGAATGCTGCGTGCAATCTTGAACAAGTCCTGGCGACAACACCCCGCAAGACACCAACTGTATGGCCACCTGCCTCCAATCATGAAAACTATTCAAGTTAGACAAACCAGACATGCAGGACACTGCTGGAGAAGCAGAGACAAACTCATAAGAGATGTACTCTTATGGACCCCCACACATGGCCATGCAAAAGCAGGACAACCAGCATGAACATACATTCAGCAGCTATGTGAGGATACGGGATGCTGTCCTGAGGACCTGCCTAGGGCAATGAACAATAGGGAGGAGTGGCGAGAGACGGTCAAGGATATCCGTGCTACCAGTGCGACATGATGATGATGATGTACCTAAGTATGTGTGCATATCTTGAAGATATTTGTCAATATGCATGCTTGAGTCACAGTACTAATGATGTATTCAAAAAGTACAAGACTAAAGCTGTATTTACTAAGACAGAACTAAATAGATAATGAATGAAGCATTAATTCAAGTTGAGCAATAACAATATATTTTTCTACTTTTCCTCCCTGCAAAATAACAATACAACCTTGATTTACTCTTCATTTAAAAAATCCATTTCAGCTGAATTTTTTTCTCTTTTCTGGTTAATAAAATTTTTCCGACTTGGTCTCTGATTTCATGGGTTTATAATGAAAAACCTCTGAAGTTTAATTGTCCTGATGAGAATAGACTAGAAGGAAACATTAAAGAAATGAATGCCAAAAAACTAAGCACATTTGCCTTAAATATGTTTCCCAAGTGCAAAACCTTCATCTAAAGTGATTGGCAGAAAATACAGCTGATTAATTCTTATACTGTAAGCTTAATATTTGGAATTCAGAGAGATCACATCAAGGCTTAATCTAGCAATCATTTACAGCCTTTCTAATATGCAAACTTACATCTCACATCACTAACACCCCTTCTAGGGAAGTGTGGAGGCATTTGAGGTTACCTTAAAGGAAACAGGTCTCAGGAAGTTAACATTTTTAGTTTAGCAGTCACAGTCTGGCAATACAATAAAGTGGATGTTTTCTTGTTTTAATGTTAGTTTGTAGCTACTCATAGGAGCTTTGATATAAACATTAGAAGATTCAAAGACTTTCCTCCTCTCTATGAAAGATGGTTTGAAAACTTACTGTGATGGCCAGCCTGAATTATTAAAACATTAATAAATGAGGGAACCAAACTATAAATGAATCTTTTATCATTTGGAAATAAGTGACAACCCCACTTTTGAGTCTATCTCAGATGTTATATATATGTAGGCACTTCAATAAGCTTTTAGCCAAATGATGAAATAAGAACTTATTTTACCCATATAATATTAACTTATACAGTACTGAATATTCCTATCAAATGCAAATAGATTGCACACTGTAATATGATTTCAAATATTCCTGTGAAATACTGATAATTTTCAGGGATCTATTTGACACTTAAATAAGACCCTAGCTCAGTGTTAGAGTGGACCTGGGAGTAATGACACCAAAGTAGTACTCCACCACAACCATTCACAGACTTTCTATTGATTTGCTGATTACCTGAGGTTTAACAAAGATGTCTTCATCTTAGAGCAAAGCCTAAATATCTTTTTCAACCTTTTCAATAATCATGAAAAAAAAAAAAATAATTAGGGACTCCATTTGATTGTTTTAGTAATAAGTTGTTTCCTAGTTAGACTTAGAGGTTCCCCAAATCTAGGCCAGGATAGCAGCAGATCCCCAGGTTAAAAATAGAAACATGTCAGGAGCAAATCGGCAACAGAATCTGATTGGCTGGAAAAGCCGTGGGAGTTGACGCAGGATAGGAAAACAGAAAAAGAACGTCAATGGGAAACTAGAAGAGATGAAGTGAAGATGGCTGAAAATTACAGCACCCATTTTGGGTGAGCTCTGCAAAGGAGATCTATTTTCACAGCAAATCTGTGAAGACAGAACCAGCAAGCAAGTATGTGTGAGAACTACAACAGAAAACAAGAAAGATATGAAGGTCTGTGTCTGCTCCCATTCTCTCCTTACAGCATTTTATTCCTTTCTGTCTAGCTAAAACGGCGGACTCATTTTTCATGCTCTGTATCTCTCTTTTTGACAACTACTAAGAGGTATAGAAGGGAATAAGCTTTTGTATTAGTGACCCAAGACAGTGTTTTGTGTGTTTATCACTTCTTTTCCACATGGTGGAAGTTAACATGAGATCTAACTGACTCTTAAGGCATAGTGCTGCATTCATAGACCCATTAGAAACAGGGTGGTGCAAATGTCTATTTGGTGGCATAGTATTACAAAAATCTATTTGAGAACCATAGTATTATATCCTGTTTTATAAACCAATTGTTATTATTGGTTTACTCCTCCAAATCATTTTCATTTGACTATGAGACAGCCATCCAATCACAACACAGATTCCCAGTATACTACTAATATAAACTTTAAATTCTTTAAATGCTATAAAGTCTATCATTATATGCTAATTGCATTATTCTGTCTTTGAGAAATAGTGTACATGTTTAAGATAAAATCTTATGCAACCATTTTACATTGATTCATGCTCAAGTTAAAACACTTCCTGATCTTGAATATTTGCAGGGATAACCTATGGAACCTATTATTTAATCTATAATTTCCTTTCTACTTTGATATTATCCAGACACATAATGATCAAGTTACAGTTTTATCAGATTAATCTGCACAAGCAAGAATTTAACCTGGAACATGTTTATTTTGCATGAGACTCACTGAGGTCAAATGATATACAAACTTTTAATAGTATTGTCTATTCATACATCAATGAATGCAATAACTTGGTCAATATGATATATAACAATTTAAACCTAATATATGGCAAGCTAATATTACAATGATGCTTCTTGTTACAAACAAATATAAGAAAATTAAAGAATATTGGAATATTAATGTTGGAATAGTAGAGAATTTGGTTCCTGATAATGAATTAATGTGTTTGGTCCTATGAAGATTATTTGTATGTACTAGTTTCAGTCATCAAATTATTAAGCCTTGAAAATATCTTTGCCCAGTCGGCTGGGGCTGTAGAATACACTGACTGCACTTCTGCAGATGGATAAGAACCCCCCCCCATGAGTATCCTGGATATGACACTAAACAATCTGATGGTAAGGTTCCAGTAATGCTGGGGTTTTGGGGAATACAGAGCACCTCTTCATTGCTATTGCTCCCAGGTCCACTCTGGCCTGGTATGGTAGCACCTGATAGAGCCCGATCTATAGGTTAAATAGAACTAACGGCATACTTATGCTAAACTGAATTGTTTGACTGGACTGAGTAGCTTGGGGTGGAGGTGTTCTTGACAGTTGAACCGTACTTACATTTAAACTGTGTGCTTATGCTAAACTGAATTATTTGAAATGGAACTTTTTTTTGACATTGAAACTGTACTTACCCTAAACTGGTTTGTTTTATCTGGAACTGTTTTGTCATTTAGTTCCGTGTGGATGGGGTCTGTACTTGTACTTGGCTGAATTAGCTGAATTGGAACTGCTTGACTGGGCTGAATCACTTGAAGTGGAAATGTTCTTCACAATTAAACTGTGTACTCATGCTAAACTGAATTTTTAAAAATAGAACTGAATATTTTCATAAAAATGGATTAGGTGTTAAATAACCTATAAAGGTTGATATGCCAATAAAACCAACCAACCAACTTGAAAATATCTGTACAAATCTGGAGCCAAAGTAAGAACCACTGTTAAACTTGATGTTGTTGAATCTGTTCACCACTTTTGATTAGAAAAATTAAATTAGTCTGGTTAAGTTGAAGGGTGTGAATAGTCTGGTTTGATAGAAGGAAATGTTTGCTTTGGTAGGTTTGGTTTATCTATTTAATGGTCCATCATATATTATTATAAGTCATGTAGAATATTCAGACTATTGTCTTTATCTTCATTGTTATATGCACTACATTTTGGTTGATATGTTCTTCGGCCTTCTTCAGGTATTTCGTTTCAAACTTGTGAGCTTACACAGAACTTCAAACTAAACCTTTTATTTAATCTATGGGGTAGATTGTTCTAATTCTATTAACCATGATTGGGAACAAGTGTTAAGCTATAGTAAATATTCTTAATTATCTTACTTGTAGGCTTGAGAGTTTGATATGAAATACCTGAAGAAGGCCAAAGGACATTTCAGCCGAAACGTTGTGTGTATAACAATAAAGATGAAGACAATAGTCTGAATATTCTAAGAGACAAAACTTATCCGACTTAATCTCCGTAACTTAGCATAATATTATTATAAGGTTGGTTTGTTTTATGGCATGTCAACCTTTGTTGGGTTATTTCATACTGATGTTGGTTGGTTGGTTGGTTGTTTAATGCCATATCAACCTTTGTGTGCTATTTCATGCCAAATCCATTTTTATATTTTTGACTGGTAAACAAATAGTTAGGTAAGTGGATAGTTATATTTGTCAGTCAGTTAATTTTAAAACTTGTTTTTTTTTGTGGGGATGGTTGTGTATAAGATTTGTAAGGGAATAGTTAGAATTCTTAAAACACAAGACAAAAATTGGTAGACAAATTTGCCTCACTGGCTTAAGTTATGCTGATAGTCTTGTTTAACCTGTGTCCTATATTTTTTCATACATAACCGCTAAGATGATGTTAACAGTTATGTTGTCAGTTTCAATATCCATACTTTCTACAGTCTCGGATCTATTTAGAGTTTTGGTTTTATTGTATTTTCATCCTTGGGAGTTGCATTGTTTTGTTTCTTTGAATTGTCTTGTTTAATATTTAGTTTCTCAATATTCTTTTTGGTGATTTTGTTTTTTATGCATAAAGTTCCCTGGAATTAAGATAATGAGAGGTTTAATGTTATCAATTGTTTTTGTTCACTTTTTCATCGGATCCTCATATCCTTTGTACACAAGCATAAACTGTACCCAATGACTGTGCACCTGAACTAAGAGCCGAATAGTTCAAAGCCAAACCAAACCGAATGATAAAATATAATTAATGAAAAATGATTAAAATAAAAAAACTCATTCCTTAATTATATAACATTTGGTTCTGGATTGATTTAGGCAATTATTGGGCAAATTGGTGTTCATGGAAATTTTTTTCCCTCGAGATATTTATTTCAGTTGAAGATTTAGTTTTCTGTCGTTATTTTTGGGGGGTAGTGGTATGGGTATTTATTATGGATTCTTTTATTTGTTTTTCTGTTTCTGTTGGAGATATTTCAACAAAGAGTAATTTCTTTAACTGTTCTTGGAATTTTGGTCAATTGTTTGGCCTGAACAGCAGTAACTTTGCAATAAGAGCTCTGTATTGATCTGGTTGATTATTGCCTATTGAACTCATCTTCTCTGCTACTTTGGTATAGGTGTTCTCTTTCATATTAGTTTCTACAATTTTTCTTGCTTCTAGAAAGGTTTTATTTCTTCTATTAATTCCTCATTATAATTTCCCTCTTCCTTTGTAAACATTGCAAGTTCTTGAAAATAGTTTTCTTGTTAGTTTAAGCATTTAATTTCATTGGAACAATCTTCCACCATGTGGTCTGGTTCTTTTTGGCCACACCTACCTCATGTTGGACGTCCTTGTGATTTCCACATTTTTGACACTTAAAGTTCTTTAAGGGTGCCAGAATATACTCTTCTACCTTTTCGAGCCAGCATTCAGTTTTTACTTTCTTGGGAATTATCAGTTTTCTCGTTGCCAGAATGTATGTGTGTGCTTGTATTTTTTCACCACCTCCTCCTAATGGTCATCTTTTTGTATTCCATGACCCCTTGTTTTCCTAAGGTTGTTTTTATTTCCTCTAGTGTTGCTGTGGATAAATCCCTGCTTCTGATAACTCCCTTTGAAGTGTTAAGCTTTTCATGTTTGTAAGTTTTGCATTTTAAGTTTTGGAAAGTTTTCTTTTAGATAAGATTTTTGTTTTTTGTCATCTATCTTTACAAGTAGATTACTGCTTCTAGTTTTCTTTACAGATCAAGGATTTGCTCTGTGGAGATTATTTCTTCAATTAAGAAAGGGGATGATTTGGCAAAAGGAGATTTTTCTAGTGATTTTATTACCATAAATGTTTGGAATTTTGTTATTTCGTTTTCTGAATCAGATTCAGAGAGATTTTGTTTGTTTGTTTGTTTTTTGTATTTGCTACATGTGTTGCTTGTTTATTTTTTTGCTTGTCCTGTGATCCACCACTTACCACAGAATTTAACTTCAATAAAGATTTTACCAAGGAAGAAACCCATTTTCCTTGGTTGAGATGAAGCTACATCTACCAATATACTCGTGTTGGCAGAGGAATTTTTGAGCCATAACTAATTTTAGGCTTTCAGTCTCTAATACTTAGTGTTTTAACAAGGGACATAGTCTTGTTTCTCCCAATGTGATTGACTCCCTACCCCAACAACTGCCTTGTAGCACCTTTAAGATAAAAATGGTTGGGTATTTGCCTTTCGACCAATTTGAAGAATATGTTTGGGTCTTTATCATATAGGAGTCAGGACCTGACATGGCCAACTGAATTATCAGATCAGTTTTTTTCCAACCCCTCATTTAGCCCACTAAGGGACTAAGTGGAATGTTGCCGGTCATACAACCATTTTGGCATCAGGGTCACAGGTTTCCCAGCCACCCAGATCACATACTTAAGCATTACAAGTTGCAACCCATGATCAATAGGTGGCATAGTTAAGGGAGTATTGCCCATCTGAAAGGGTGGTTCATGTATTCTACAGCACCAGCTGACCGGATGGGAATGCTGAAGTTATTTTTAAAATAAAGTCTCCAGTTATACCCATTACAAAAATGTTCCTTCACTCATTTTGATGCATTTAATGTGATATGATCCATTGGTGGATTGTGCTATATTTTTGGCATTTAACCCACCAATGGGTTGGTTCACATTACAAAAAATATAGCATGATCCACTGGTGGATCATATTGCATTGTTAAATTGGTAAACACTTCATACCTCGTTGCAATATCAATGTTTTAAGAGTCAATATATTTATAAAGTTTTCAATCATTTTAAACATAATCTCAAACAGGTCTGTTTGGCCCAAACATAGAATCTTAACAGGTATTACCACTCCAGGTCAGAATAATGGCAACAAAAGAGTGATTCTACTCTCCCCAGAGTTCTAGAATTGGATTCTCATGACTGGATAGAATTTAGTATCATACCCAAGACAAGAAGTATTCATGTAGTTTATAAAATCAATACTGACATGAGAAATCTATCAAAAATTATTATATTTAACTTTTGTGTTTTGCCTTTGGGGATGATATTTCTCAAGTTTTTAAATCTTGGTATCTGTTTTCTTAAATTACCAGGACAAACAATTTTGAACATACCTCACAGAACAAACATATGATGCAAATTTCATTGGTATTCTATTTACCTTCACTGATAATAGTATACATCTTTATATTTTAGCTTCAGTCTCTTCAGTACCTAAAAGAAATTCAATTGTTTCAATTTATCATAGAGATCAGATTTTTATGTGGTCAATAAAGTAGATGTATGCAAAAATTTGCAGTGAAAAACTGGTTTTAAAATCTGTATTCGAACTTCTAGTTTGACAAAACCCTGCAAAAAAGACACTTTCACTTGAACTTTTGCACACACTTAATAGAAGTACATGGATAACCTTATATGAAATATTAGCTGAATTGGGGTAAGTTAGAATGACCTTGGATGGAGTTATTTAATATCAATTGATCTTCTTTGAACCTGATATTTGATTTTCTTTAGTTGAATTCCCTACAAAAAGGGGAACATCATTTAAGACAACAGCAGTTTAAAATCTAAGTTTAGAATGTTTTTCATGTGAAGGATGTTTTGACCTTGAAAGAAATTTATATTTCTCTTTTCTAAAGTTATACTTTGGCATTCAACAGTTGTAAACCTGCTGTAGTCAAAGCAAGTTTATGCACCCAATTGACTGATGTGCACTCTCAGATAAAAGGGATTGACTTAATTCTTTTTTTAATTTTTTTTAGCTTTTTAAGGAACCAGTAAAGAGAGACCTTATCTTTTCATCCTTTCATCCCTCAGTTTTTTTTTTAAACTTACATCTGAGATGATCATGAAAACCATACTAGTAGGAAACCTTTGCAAAGAGGATCTGAAGAATTTATGAGATAATCAATCATGCAACACCACATAGAAACATGCAAGTGTTTTCTTAAATCTTGGTTATAGCCATTAACAGCTAAAGAAAAATATTCTTTTTGATAGTGTTGTTAGGCAACTGTACATTTTTGTACACAAAGATAACCACAGAACTCAACAGTTTGTTCACTGAATCCCTAAAACTGATATTCCAGGTTGAGCACAATTTTAATTTATAATCTAAGGCCAAGATTTCTGGCTGTATACCATTTTTCTGTACATCAAAAATTTTGAGAGTTTTTTCCAGAAAGGAAGCAAGAGATATATTTGAAATGGATCTTACAGGGAACCTTGTTTGCATTTACCCAACCCCTCCATGATAGGTAAGATATAACACAAGGTCAACTTTTTAAGTAGTATACAAGACTGGTTGCCATGCTAGATATAAAAAGCCTAATCTGCCCAACTATTTGCACATAGCTGCTGGGAGAATATATGGGTTCATGCCTTTCTCAAGGACATCAACATAAAAATGAGATGGAAACAGTTTCATTCAAAATTTGAGCTCAGGTTGCCATGTTCATATCCTAAGATGATGAGCATTTTGTTCTACACCACCTGGAAACCTTGCAACAGGATAAGCATTCTTCCTTTGAAGAAGGTGATATTTACCTATATCCCCATGAGTGCAGTTTATGGCACATGGTCATAATATGACAATCAAGCTTACTGCTCAATAATTAATGACTTTCAGGATCAACTTGCTTACACATATTGTCTAGCTTTAAATGAAAATTTGAATTTGACATATCTTAAACTATGGCTCATCCCAAGTAGTCACTGTTCATCTTAACATCACAGATTCCCTTGACTCTCTCTCACTGGCTTTCCTTATTGGTTCACATACTCAATTATACAGTGTCAAGTATTCCTGTCAAATATCAATAATTTGTACACATCAATACAGTGTCAAGTATTCCTGTCAAATATCAATAATTTGTACATATCTATACAGTGTCGAGTATTCCTATCAAATATCAATAATTTGTACACATCTATACAGTGTCAAGTATTCTTATCAAATATCAATAATTTTTACATAATTATATGGTTTCAATTAACTATTTCTATTAATTAATTATAATTATTTGTTTTCCTACAGTTCTATATGGTTTCAAGTATTCCTATCTATTACAAATAATTTGCTTGCAAATATATAGTATCAACCAACTATTCTTATTTAATAAAAATAATCATGTAGTGAGAGTTCAAGACTTGGATAATAAGCAAAGAAACACTAACTCAGAAATGTCAAAAATCCTTTCCACTTATTTTGGTTGGTTGGTTGGTTGGGTTTAATGGTATATCAACCTCTATAGGTTATTTAACGCCAGAGCCTTTTTACACATACATATTATATATATGATTTGTTAATGCATAGTTTTAGGTTGGTTGGTTGGGATTTTATGGCATATTAACCTCTTAAGGGTCATTGGATGTCAAATTCTGAGATGTATGTGTGTATATATATATATATATATATATATTGTAAATAAATAGTCTGGAATTAGTATTTTAAAATAGGTCAAAGCTTTTTGCTTTTAAACACTTGATGGTCAAAGGTGTTGGTAAGACAGCCTATATCTTTAATAGGAGGCAAATTGTCTTTAAGAAGCTGATTATGTTTTGAGAGCTATTTTTTGAAATAGTTCCTTCATACTGTTTGCTTTGTAAAACTTTTCCCTTCCACTTATTTAATTCATCTGTGCAATGTCTATTTTATAATTTTTGTTGTCTACTGAAAATTTCCATCAAAAGATTACAAACAGTAGTTGTTACAGCAAAAGATATATCCATACAACAGAAAACTGATGTATTAAATATATCTTTATTTTACCTTATGATGATAATATTATTAGAAAAATTGCACACATATCCTAAGTTTACTTGTTAACATATGGGCATATTTAATTCCACACAAACTTTCATATCTTTTAAGAACTTCATGTACAAGTATGCTCAGTAAAGACATTTCTACATACACGATAACATTCACCCCTTTCCTTTCTTTCTATTTAGGTTGCTTAGGCAATAAAATATGTTTTTGCTATTAGTTGTCTAAATTTCTGAGACGAAGCTTGTTGATTTTTATCATTAAGGTTTTTCGGACTATTGTCTTCATCTTTATTGTTATTTCCACAATGTTTTGGCCGATATGTCCTCCAGCCTTCTTCAGGTGTTTGTTGAACTCGGGAACCTTCACGGAATTTCGAACTACATCCTTTATTGAAGTTCAGGAAACCAACGCCTATAACCGTTACACCAACATATGACATAACTGTTATAGGCGTTGGTTTCCTGAGCTTCTAAGGAGACAATCATCTGAAGGTTACAGGTTCAATCCTCATTACAGGCGAGTAACAATACAGGAAGACTTAACACTTGTACCCGGTTATGGCTAACGGAATCAGAACAGGCGACCCCCCATGGTTTTTGATAGTTGTATTTAATTTTTCTTATATTTATTCATGTTAGGAAACTTCATTTCTCCAATCAGAATTGTTTATTCCTCTCCATCAACAACTAAGGAACTCTTCTCAAATTTGTAAGTCTCTCAGAAACTTTTGTATCTCTTAGATAATTCACACACATGTACATATGATAAGGACTCTTCTACATGTACACCTTAATTCATTCTTTTTGTATCTAATTTCATTATGTATTCTCCCTTCAATTCAGTTTGCTTAGGCAATGAAATATGTTGATGTTAACATGTATATGATCATTCTTATATTTGTTCTTGACAGGAAGCAATGTTTCTTCAACCTGAATTCATCTACAGAATGATATTTCCAATGTTTAGACATGGAATACACAACTTCATTCTACAAACAACTACCATTTTCCAGCATAAAATATACGAATCCATATATGTCTAACTCCACATAATTCAAGATAACAAAAATTAAATGAATATAAAAATGACATTTGTTCGTTTTTTGTATTTGTTGTCTAAATATCACTCTTTGTTCCTAATCAATGTTGAAGTTGAAATCAAAAACTTTTGCAGTGTATTAATAACCTAGTTTTACAATTGAGCAATGAGAAATTCCATTGATATTATAAGCCATTTTATGCTAGATAATGTTTTATGTTACCATCAGAATAGAATTTCTCTTTATTCTTTTGTGAGATCATATAGTATGACCAATGAAGTAACATTATATTTTATGTGTTTTTCTTATCTTCAACTTCTAAAATCTTTTCTTGAAATTAGTGTTATATTTATGTTTAGCAATACAAAATAAGAAAGAAAGAAAGAAAAAAGTGGGAGAGGAATGACAAACTTGGCCAGGAATATTGTACTAACTGCTAGTTAGCAGGAGCAGAAGAAATGCTAAGAAACAACAGCAAAATCAACAAATTCAGTGAAATTAATGTACAGAAAGGAACAGGATGGTTATTTTTTTCTTTAAGGACAGAGTAATTACAAAGAAGCAAAATTGTTAAATATCTGTTCTATGATAGTTGAGTTCATGGTTAGTGTTAATAAATATACTTGTGGGCTGTCTTTCATGTATGAGTAATTAGAAGTGGTTTGGTCCCAAAGGGATATGTTCTGAATATTATCTATGCCTGATCATTGAGGTTAGTGAGGGAACTACATCATGTTGGTAGATACATGAGGGACAGTAAGAATGAGAACTGGCCAATTGTGGAATATGGGATGTTTTTGATGGGATTAAGAAAATGTTCAAAGCTACAGTATGTGGTGCCTTTTAAGTGGATAAAAAAGGCAGGATTCCTTGTCATATGATTGCTCACTATCCACTGCAGTCAGTAACCTTGAATAGCTTATAGATCATTCTATTTTTGACAGTGATGAATTGTAACAAGATTTGACTTTGAATATAACAGACAGCATATTCCCTTTAACATAAGCTCTTGTAAAATTTAAGATGTAAAACAGGCATGCAATCATTCCATCAAATGAAAGGTTCTGAATGTCTACTATATCCTTTTCTGGGGTATAACAAGAACTCAGGCCAAAATATCAAAGGGTTAAAGAAAGAGATAAATATCCAGACATTTTCTTAATCATCAAGAGATTTTGTTTTTGGTGAAATTTTGGAGCATTGTTATTTCTATGGTTGTTTTACTGGAATTTGGTAGTAAGATTTATCATCTTCCTTGTACTTAAAAACATAACTTTTTGGCAGTCTACCACTGACTAATTGCAGTGTTTGTCAAATTCTTGTACAAAAGAGGCCATATTATAGTATATTTAGTTTCATCAAAGATGGAAAAAAATTAACAATTTTGTACAACAAACATTGGTAACATCAACCAACATAAACATGAAAGAAACAAAGACATTCTGCATACAAGTAAACAAACGGAAGCCATTTTTGTTAAAGCCTTGAATTATAAGATTGCCAAATTATTAGATAACCAGTCAATATCTCTGTTTGTACATCTCACTATTTATGTATCTTATGAGATGGGAAATTAACTCAGACTGTTTATAGTTTACATGGTGTAATCATAAAATCCTGAGATTGTCATGAAACGAACTGTATTAGTGAGAGGCATCAGAGAGAGAACATTCAATAAAAATGAGATAAATTGGTGTGATGGGAACTATGTGCTCCAACATGATATTGCATCAGCTTACAGTGTACTAAAAGCATATTTTGTGCCACACCAACATGATCATTACTCCAAATATATGCTACTCATAAAGTAAGAATAAAGCTTTACATAGATGTTTTAGAGCTTCTTGATCACACTGACTATATTTATTTTTTAAAGATTTATCTTTTTAGTCATGCAAATACAATATGTTAGCTTTTGGCAAACAGTTTGTTATGGTACCTACCTTACAGACTATAATGAACTCTTCCTATTACTATGAATACCAAGTTGTCTCCATAGCGCAGTAGGCAGCACGTCAGTCTCATAATCAACACATATGAATACCAGGAGAATATTTATCTTGGTGTAAAGTTAACTCCAGCCTAACACTTTGGCAGTCAGTCTGCCATTCAACATTCCTTTACCTATGCTGTATTTATACTTTCATTCAATATACTTGTTTCATTTCATTCTGAGTTCGTGTCTTTCTTCTGGACCTTTTACTGGTCCACAACACTATTATGTGGTTTCACATATCTAATCATAATAATTATTTGTAAGCAATTATATCATCAAGAGTCTATCTTGATACAAATAATTTGGGCAGCAATATGGTTTCAAGTATTCCTATCTAACAATGACAATTTTCAAACTGATCTATTTAACCCATAAATCGAAGGACTTCTGCTTTGGGTAACAGTGGGCCCAGGAGTAATGGTAATAAAGTAGTGACTCCACATTCCCCAGAGCTCCAGAACTGAAACCCCACCACCCGATGTAGTGTGTTTATGCTCAGAGGGAGTCTCTCCAGAGAAGCATGAGGATGCGAGAGTCTCGTGACGCATTGCAGAGAGCATTCTCAGACACAGTTTTCTTCCTTTCTGGTTCGAGACGTGAAGGGGAGAAGATGGAGAGACAGCGAGGAAGGATTTGTGGTACCCTCGGAATGCAATATCTGCCAAAATGAAAATGCAAATTTTCTCGTGCTGCACTGGTGTAAACGTGAATAGTTGTTTACCTTATATTTTTCTTGTTTGGCCAATCACGTTTACAGGGTAGCGAATGTATGTTTTGTTATTCTCACGGTGAAAGAAGTGTGCGAATGTCCCACCCAAGTTTTGAGGTCTGAAGGAAGAATTAAATTTACTTGCTGTGTTGTTGGCTGACTTTGTTTTATCGATTTTGTAACACTTCTGTAAATAAACAATAAAGAAAGAAATATAAATTCACTACATGATGTTTTGTATCATATTCAAACCATTTTATTTTATTGGGGATCTTACCACTTTGAGAATGGAGTCAGTGTGTTTTGCACCTCATTAAAAGAGCTGCACAATATTTTATTCAGTCTACATGAAGAAAGTAAAGATTATTTATCAAGCAATGTAGGTAGCCATGATAATATCGTTCATACTTTATGTGAAAATTGATGAAGAGTTTCAATGAAATAGGAATCAAGATCTCACAAGTTCTCTTTCTGTAATATAATTAAGGATGATAATTAATCAAATTAGTTAGTTATTTTTATTTGTAATGATAAATTGTAAATTAACTAAAAACTTTGAATGTAAGTGTAAGTTGCAAAGGTGTTGAAATACGAAACACACTTGTAGTCAGTAGCTAGGCTAAGAGCAACGTCTTTAGCAAGGCTAGAACTAAAGTGAATCAGTCCTCAATGAAGAGCTATTTATGGCACATTGGGAGATTCCAATGTGCACACGTTGGCCGGTCCATTCCTTGTATAGTGATTGGCTAGAACATCTGATTGGCTATGTCTGTTCATAAATACCAACCCTATCAGTAGCATTAGTCTTGACCATGCTGGCCCTGTCCGGCAGAGATCAGTCTGGCGACAGATTGCTCTTGGTCATGACCTCTTCAGGTGCTGAGTAGCACTTTGGCCGGCCGTGGCGTCAAGGCGCGGATCTGGCCGAGTGTGTCTCGGTGCCTGGGGAGTATTTCCTACGGCCTCAAGGGGCCTTCCCCCCAGGCTTTTACTCCCTTCGGGGAGGTTTGGTTTATCGCCCGGCGCCTGAGGCGCCCCTAATAAGGGGAATGCCGACGGGGCCGTAGGCATTTTTGGGAACTCCGGGCGCGTGTGGGCTACGGCCCTGCGCCCGGTCCCACCTAAAAAAAGGCCTTGTGCCATACTTGCCCGTAAGGTGGGGCGGCCAACAAATACCTTGACTATGCTGGACCAGTCCGGCAGAGATCAGTCTGGCGACAGATTGCTCGTGGTCATGACCTCTTCAGGTGCTGAGTAGCACTTTGGCCGGCCGTGGCGTCAAGGCGCGGATCTGGCCGAGTGTGTCTCGGTGCCTGGGGAGTATTTCCTACGGCCTCAGGGGGCCTTCCCCCCAGGCTTTTACTCCCTTCGGGGAGGTTTGGTTTATCGCCCGGCGCCTGAGGCGCCCCTAATAAGGGGAATGCCGACGGGGCCGTAGGCATTTTTGGGAATTCCGGGCGCGTGTGGGCTACGGCCCTGCGCCCGGTCTCACCTAAAAAAAGGCCTTGTGCCATACTTGCCCGTAAGGTGGGGTGGCCAACAAATACCTTGACTATGCTGGACCTCAGGTAAGTGTTGCTTGTTATAATTGTCACTGTTATTGTTGTTGTACATTGTTGCGTTCTACAAAAGGTCATACATGTGCATGTGTCAGTAGGATATCAAGTTGATTGGTTGTCTAGGAAATCTCTTTGGACAACAAATTCAAGACTTGTTTTGAAATCGTTGTTGAAGGCTGAATATTAAAAAGTAAAAATTCTGTCACCTGACTTAGGATAAGATTAATCTGAATTAAATGAAAGTTAATGACACATGTTCTTATCATTAGAGGATGGGATAATTAGTATATTATATGAGCTGGAGATTTTTAGAAGTTAGTTCACTTGAGGAGTTCAGGGTTAAGAGTTGGAGATAGTTGAGCTCAGAGTTTTATGCCCAATGGGGGCAAAGGAACAAGGAGGGGGGGGCTTAGGAACAAAGAAGGCAAAGTCAGGTATTTTTGTTCAACTACCACACTCAAATCTCTCTATATTTCTGAGTAAGAACTAAATATCTTTCACTCAGTCTTTCTCTCATATTATGATGGCTGACTGCTATGAAATGTTGCAGTCAGAAAATAAACTTTTCTTATCTAAAAAAACTAGTCCATCTTGTTAAATAATACATTAGGGGTATCTATTATTTGGCTTGTATTGTAGATAAGTTTCAAAAGACTCTAACTACTAAATTTTCTTCTTGTGCAATTGACAGGTAATACCCCAAGATCATTTGAGAAATTAGCTGGGATCGGATGATCTCAGTCATGAGATCAAGTGATTCTAGAAAGTTAGAATTTTGATTAAAACTTTAAACAGTCAGAAAAGAACCCACTGAAATGAGTGGTTGATGATTTCCTTTCCTGGCTCCCTGATTTGCAAAACAGGTTATGTGTGAAAGCCATCAAAGAAATAAGAATGTTGTCTTGCTATTCATCCTGGTGAAACAGAATGGGGTCAGAATGAGAGATAATGAGAAAAAGCAGTAACATGATGAGAAGCAACAATGGGCCAAGAAGAACAAATTGGCAGCATGAGAGACAGAGACAGTGACAAAAGATGACAAAGAAAGGAGATGAGCCATCTTCTTTGTAAAACAATTGCTAAATTGACTGAATACCTGATAAATAAAGATATGGTTCTGTTTACTTGAATAATGTTCAAGTAACTGAAGTGAAATATTATTGACAGCCTAATAACTTTGAGAATTAATTTTTATTTATTGCGGACTTTTGGTCCTCATCTTGGTAGTTTTTATGTTGTTTCTTCTTTTACTACGTTTCGGCGAAATTTCACCTCTGGCCTTCTTCAGGTGATTTTACCGTGAACTCGGATAGGAATGCTGAGTCTTGTAACCATATCCCCATTCCTATCTGAGGTCATGGTAAAATCACCTGAAGAAGGCCAGAGGTGAAATTTGGCCGAAACCTAGTGAAAGAAGAAACAACACAAAAACTACCAAGATGACGACAAAAAGTCCGCAATAAATAAAGATTAGTTCTCTGATTAAGAAGCCTTATCTCAAAATGATTCCAATTAAAGACAGGTACCTAATAAATTTGTTTAATATTAACCTGGCTAATAACCCAACACAGCAAAGATTTTGTATTTATTCCATCATTTCAATCTTACTTGATAAAGAAACATTGGCAAATGGGACTAATCTTAAAATAACTCCACAGATTGAAAGAATTGTTGAGAAAAGAAACATTTAAAACTTACTTTTTTCTTTTTATTTGACAGTATTGATCTGTCGATGTATCTATTTCATTCTGTTCATATCAATCTTACTTAATAATTTACTAGATTTATACCTAAGTCTTGTCATACATACTCCACCCTTTTCATGTATCTGTCTTTGTCCTGTCATATCTATCACTGTATCAATCTTCCCACTTCTCTCTCTCCCTAAATATATATATATATATATATATATATATATATGTGTGTGTGTATTAGGATGCTCGCAGTATGGTTCTTAATTGTATCTGGTAGTGAATATAGAGTCACCTCTTCAAAGCTATAACTCTCTGATCCACACTAACCCAGTGTAGTTGGATCTGTTTAGTTCCATCTATGGGTCAAAGAGATCCATTTGAAAATTACTAGTATATGATAGAAATATTTGAAACCATTTAACTGTGTGCATACAAATAATTATTATTAAATAGAAATTTCTTGAAATTATAAATTATTGTTATCATATAGAAAGACTTCAAAACCATTCAACTCTGTGTATGTTATTTCAATTAAGAATAGCTACTTCAAGTTATAATAGTTTACATATGATTATAATCATAAGGTAATTGAAGTCATATAATTGCTTGCAAAATAAAAAGACTGATTTTAGCATTAAATAACCCAACAAATAAAGCTGTTGCATAGTGGCTCATACCACATGACTTCTGGTAATGCGGAAGTATAAAAGAAACCTTGTTTTTGAAGCATGCAGAAGCAAAGAGAGAGAGCTCTGAAAGATCTTGGTCAGTAGTAAACCAACTTCAAACGTAACACCAACAGCGCGAGACTTATAATACTTGTCGGACTGTACCACTTCAGTTCATAAATAATTACCTCAATTTCACTTACCACGATACTACAAAAAACAATCAACCTCAATTCTCATATACATGAGGGTTGTTCAAAATTTTTTAAGCCTCACCCAGATTTCAGATTTGTTGCACACCATTTAATTTGTATGGGTCATAGTAGTATGACTCTTCTTTCTGTGTGAGATGACGCACTTTTTGAATGACCCTCAAATATATATATATATATATAGTACTGCCTGTAAGTACATCTCATAACTTTTTGGGGGAGAGCTTATTTTCTTCAGAAGCAAAAATACTAGAATTTTGTTATTTCAAGTTAAAAATATACAATCAAAGCAGATATTATTAGGAATCATGTTTTTACAAAACTCTTCAGCTCGAGACTCTGTTACCAAAATTATGGATATGTACGAGTCTATATATAAGTAAACTCCTTATATATATTTATTCAATTTTATTTTTGGTTACAGAGATATTGGAATTTCTTTTGGTAACAATTTTAAGGCAGTAAAGTTTGATTCAAAGTTTCAATATTCTAGAGTTTGGTATTTAACAATACTGAATTATGTTTGTTTTTATTGAATAAAGCTCTACTAGAATGAATGAAATTCCGTTATATTTGGTTTAAAAGAAAATTAATGGTTTATTATTGAATTATTAGGCGTGTAATTATAATGAGTGACACAAGAAATTAATCCACTTTTAACATTTTAAATAAAACTAGAAAATAATATTTTATATATTTCTATGGTAAATTTATTTTTTGCATGTATGTGTCTTAATATCATTGCCAAACAGAGAGTGCAAAGACATGATTTCTGTGCATAGATATTGACTTGACCATCAGCTCCAACATAGTCCTTCAGGTATGGGTTAAATAGTACCACTATCTTTATCATTTAGAGTATTCAGACTTATGTCTTCATTTTATTGTAATATTCACATTCCAGCTGATGCACCTTTCAGCCTTCTTCAGGTTTTACTTGTTGAACTCAAGAGCCCACATAGAACTTCAAACTGAAACCTTTATTTAATCTTCAGGGGTAGATAAAAACAGGGAACAACTGTTAAGCTGTTGTAACTATTCCTTGTTATTTTTACTTGTAGTCAGGATTGAATCTGCAACCTCCAGATTACTTCACTCAGAAGTTCATAAACCAAACACCTATATCTAATAGGTTACATGTCCTGCATAACAAAGAATACTTACAATAGCTTGACACCTGTACCTGCTTATGGTTAATGGAATTAGAAAAATTTACCCTTTATGTTCGATTTGAAGTTCCATGTCAGCTCCTGAGTTTGACAAGAAACACCTGAAGAAGGTTGAAGGATGCATCGACAAAAACATTGTGAATATGATAATAAAGATGAAATGAATAGTATGAATTATCTAAATGATAAAAATTATTCGGCTTCATCTAAAAAATTGAGACAAATAGTATCGCTCTCATTCTTCTATTGCCCAGTCGGCTGGGGCTGTAGAATACACTGACTGCACCACTGCAGAGGGGTAAGACCCCGCCCCTAATGAATGTCCTGGATATGACACTAAATAATCTGATGTTGAGTTCCAGCAATGCTGGAGCTTTGGGGAATGCAGCGTACCCCTTCATTACCATCACTCCCAGGTCCATTCTAGCTCGGAGTGGTAGCACCTGATAGGGCTCTATCTATGGGTTAAATAGAACTAACAGCATTCTTATGCTAAACTGAATTGTTTGAGTAAACTGAATAGCTTGAAATAGAAATGTTTTTGACAATTAAACTGTACTTACATTTAAACTGCAGGCTTATACTTAACTAAATTATTTGAAATAGAACTGCTTTTCAACATTAAAATTGTATTTACACTTAACTGAATTGTTACATATAACTTCTTGAATTGTTTAAAATAATTGTTTTTGACAATTAAATTGTGTACTTATGCTAAACTGAATTGTTTGAAATAGAACAGATTATTTACATAAAAATGGATTTGACGTTAAATAACCTACAAAGGTTGATATGCCATAAAACCCACCAAACCAAACCAAACCAAACCATCATTCTTCTATATATATAGCTTTGGAATTAAATAAATGATGAAAGTTGATATGCCATTTAATAAAAATCTAAACCTATCCAATACAGACTATTCATAGTTGACCTTCAGGGTCACTGGAGAATGTCAAATAAAAAAATATTCAATTTCTGGCCGAGCAGAGGAGATACAGACTTTGAAATGAAATATTTTTTACTTCATGAATTTTTCTTTATGTTCAAAATTTCTTCCCTTGCGTATTAATACCATGATCATTTTTCTTTATCAATAAAATCTTGCTGAAATTATTTTATTAAGGAAACTTTTTTAGCATCACCTTATTTACTGAGATTACTTCCATTGCTTACATAAAAAAAAACACTTTTCTTTTCATCTATTTTATGACAGAAGTAAGACCTGTTCTTTTTTCCAGTCTATGGAACCCTATTCCAAGGGATCTCAGTTTCTACCAGTAGTGTAATACATCTAACTACACAATGCACAATTTCCCAGCACCAAAACTTCCACACATACAGACACAACTATAATTCTAGATGCAACAAAGAAAGGAACTCAAATGAATATATATTTCTATAACAGACACATAACTACTTTTTAGTATTTTTATTTGCATATGTACTTGCAAACAAATTCTACTTCACACATAAATCTTCCCATTTCCATAGTCCTTGTACCTTTTTTATATCTTCTTCCTTGTTAATTATACAAACCAATGAAACTCATTCTATTTTATTCTTCCACCAATATCCTCCACTAGAATAATTCCTCTTCAAAAAGGATAACTTTTTGTTTCCTAGTTGTATCACTTTCTACAAGTAGCAGCATGAAGGCTTTCCAAATATGCAATATTCCTAATAGCAATAACTCCATTAGAAAATGATCTCAGTCAGATGTAGGAAGATGGAGACAGTAACTATATTTTTATGTTGTAACATTACAAATTCCTAGATATAAAAAAGAAACACCAGAAGACAGTTCAAATTTGAACTTTTATTTTAAGTGAAAGTTTGATAAGAAAAAAGAATTTTATAATAATCATTCTATACAAAATATTCCATAAAATTTGTCCAGTAATATTGTTTTAATTCTTAAAATTAAAACAATTTCATTCACTCAAAAAAGCAATACATTTTACATATTAAATTAGAGCAAGCAGTTTAATTATGAATTAATTATTTCAATTATAACAAACTTTAATTAAATAAATTGATTGCAATCAGTAAACAAAATCTATCTCTTCTGCTTAAAAACAAGAAAATTAATTTCAATGTTAATTGGCAATTACATTACTATGAATTAATAAAAGCAAGCACAATGTCCAAAAGCACACATTTGAAAAAAAAGACATGTTCAAAAATATTCAGTCTCTAATAAGAAGAGAAAAAGGAAATGGATAATATCATTCTATTTATTAAAAAAATTGGATGATTTATTTATCATTGCACAATCTGATAAGAATTATTAGAGGAAGAAAAATATTGAAACATTCTAAATACATATTTCTAAAATGTAAATTTAAACAATACAAGAGAACTAGTTCTCACAAATGACAAATTGGTAAACATACACACACACACACAAATATATATATATATATATATATATATATATGTATATATCATGATATTGCTCTGAATTCTTATGCACAAAACACTATATTTACTGATTTAGAATGGTTTTAAAAATAAATTTATATTATAATTGTGCACATATATATATATATATATATATATATATATATATATATATACCAGTAAATTTTATTATATATATGTGATTAAGTTTACAGATAGAAATATGACTGGGTTAACTTGTTTTTGAGAATATCAAAGTTATAATTTTCTTCACAGCTGTCTAGATTGGGTTAATCTAAAAAAAATCAGATTTTTTAAATTTTCTTAGAGAACAGATTGATTGTTGAGAAGACCAGGTGTGACCCCATATAGTGACAGGTCAAAACCTAGATATGGATTTTGAAGCTGGTTATAAGTAAAGGGTATAGGCTGACAAAATTGAAATATTGTTGAGTTTGTAAGTGTAGAGGAAATGACCCTTGAACTTGATTTGAACAACAGTTGATTCCAGATATATTTTTAGCATTGGAATAGATTTGGATTATGTAGAAATATGGATATAACAACAGTGTTTGTCACCATGAGTTCAGTTGGTGTCTGGACTGTGGAGAGAATGAATTGACTTGTATTGAAAGAGACAAAGCACACAAGCAATAAGCTGAGAGAAAATACTTACTCACATACCAATAAACTCATCAGTGAATGATTCTAAATTTTACAAAGTTGTTTAAGTTAACTTAAAACCAATACACATATTGCCTGCCCAGTCAATGTATTCTGTTTTGTATAACTATAGATAGTATAGATGATTGTATTTCATTTGATATAATATTACTAAACTGTTTATACAAGCATTATTGTTCATCAAGGGAAGAGACCAACTTATCCTGTTGTGAACCTTCATCACCAGAGAAAGTTACCACAGCTTATTGCTTTGGGATATTACTATTTCCTTGGGCTATAAAAATCACAACACTTTTTGAAAATCAAGTTGGACAATGAACAAATGAAACAGCGCTTTGGGACAGTTTCAAATTGTAAATGGTCCACCATTTTGACAGCTGTGTTGAGTGTGAGATTTGACACAGGGCTCAAACAATCAGACATATGATGTTTTGTTTTTTCTTTGACCATCTTTACTGCAATGTTAAAATGTGATGTTATAATTCATCATCTTAAACTATTTTTGTACGATATATTTTAACTTTGTCCTGAAAATTGCTTAGCAAAAAACTGAAATGTTTAATATTGAAATATTTAAGTGCCCAATCTTCAGGTGAGCTTGTATAAACATGTCTGAAGTCCATTAATTTCAACTGAATAAATATTTGTTCTCAATGCAAATGACTCAGTCTGGTGCCTGATTTCAAAGTAAATATTTACCTTTATGGCTACATTTAGCTTACCAATTCTGATCTTCTTTTCAGCATATTGTAAGACTTCAAAAAAACTTATAACATTTTTCCTCCAAGCACAATTTACTATGTTTTGAACACTCATTACTAGTATACTCTCTTTTAAGTAGAGAGCGCTTAAACTCTGGTTCTCACTGGAAGATCAGGTATATGCAACTCAAATTAATAAGTTTTTACCTATCATGGTTTTATTCATTTATCTATTCATACACACACACACACACACATATATATATCATCATCTTTATGATCAATATGATATATATATCTATATATATATATTTATAATCAATTCATGCATTCCAAAATCAAAGAAGTACGACGTGTCATTTTGAAGCTCAATCAAGAAACAAAAACCTTAACCTGTAAAATAATATAATATCATTTTATTTTCTGAATACAGTATGATTGTTTAAAAATCATACATTAGAATTACTTTGAATGCTAAAATAATTAGAACTGTTTATTTTTTCTTAACTGATTTAACCATAATCCTATTTCACATTTCAAACACAGTACAATCACGATAGATAACATGAAAAAAAAAAAAGAAAAATTAAAAAATAGAATATACCTATCATTTAGTGAACTACTAATTTATTCAATAATGCCTTTTGACATAACAAAACGTTTTAGTTCCACTTTGAATCCAAAATAAACAGTAATAAACACAAGCAACACTAACAGATCTTCCGTGTGAATTTCAAATCAAGATATTAAATAATAGATGAATAAAACTATATTTAATAAATTTATAACGCTAAAGATAATTATATTAATGAATTAAATTTGAGTGATGTGTATTTGAAAATATACATATATACATATACATACATTTATAAAGAGAGTCCTGAGAGATATTCCAGGATTCATCAGGGGTTTTGAGTCAACATCAGACCTTCTCACTTCAGGTGACACACTGGTGATTGATCACTTCCCTGCAGAAACTAACACCATCTTCATCCAAGCCACAATAGTTCCAATAGCTCCTCTTTTAACAAATATTGTTATATATGTGTGTGTGTTTGTATGTGTCTATATATATATATATATATATATATATATATATATAACAGCTCATTGGTATAGTGAGTAGAGCATTTGCCAATGTTTTGGGAAATCAGGGTTCAATCCCAGGTTGAGTCATACCGAAGACTCAAAAAATGGTACTTGATGCCTCCTTGCTTAAAACTCACCATTATTAGGTATTGATCAAGAGTAAGTGGAGCAATCCAGGGAAAGGAATAGTGCCCACCCCTACACAGCAGTGTTGTAGCTATTGAAAAAGGAGCCTTCAGGTTACTCTCAATTACAGTCGGCTGACTTATATATGTGTATATATATATAGATATTCATATACAGTCACACACACATGCACTAAATATCACCCACAAATATACTCCTAACAATTTTTTTATGAAAAGTTAATTTTCTTGTAAATCAAAAATATCAGTATTATCATTTTCAGTGAAATATTATTCAACCAAAACTGCAATTATCAAGAATTATTAATTATCAAACTTTATAGCACTGATCCTCAGTAACCAAAAATAAAATTGAATACATCTATACAAGGGGTATATTCATTTTTGAGCTGCTTCATACAATTTGATTAGTACCAAGATCCAGGTGCCAATCCTCAATCTTTAGTGACTGACAGATCAAATGTCAGAGAAAATATTGTGTATACACTATATGTATTTAATAGGGCAATATGTGACACATGGTTAAATTTTAAGTGGAGTAAATTTGATTTGAATTCATTGTACTTTCTTCTCATTGATTGGTTGTCTAACTGTTATAGTACCTACCTTACGGACTAAAATGAACTCTTCCTATTACTATGAATACCGGGAGAATATTCATCTAGGTGTTTAGTTAACTCCAGCCAAATACTTTGGCAGTCAGACTGACGTTCAACACTCTTTTACCTATGCTGTATTTATACTTTCATTCAATATACTTGTTTCACGTAATCCTGAGTTCATGTCTTTCTTTTGGACCTTTTACTGGTCCACAACACTAACCACAGCAAAAATCCCATTCTGCTTTACTATTTTTTCATTACAGGGGGAAAAATAGTTGGTGCTATGCATTTTGGTTTGTTTGGTTTTATGGCATATCAACCTTTATAGGTTATCTAATGCTAAATTTTGTTTGGAAATATAAAAAATATATGATTTATGAACAAATAATTTGTAGGTAACATTTTAAACAAGCCAGATCTCATTTGTTTGCATACACTTACATGGTTTCAAATATTCCAAGCAAACATAATTAAATCAACCATTTGGTTTCACACAGTTAAATGGTTGGTTTATAGATAAATGGAGATTTATTATGCTGAACAGCTTGGGAATATATAGTGGTCTTAGCGCCTACTACTAATTTACAGGCTTCATAGTAAAAAATATTATTCTGGTGTTTTATCATATCATATTCACCAACCCCTCCGCTCAGGCAGGATATGACACAAGGTCAGTTTTTAAGTGGAGTTTAACAGGTTTGAATTCAGAGTTTTCCTTCTCCTAGACTAGTTGCCTCACCAAGGCTGAAGAACCTAGTCTACCCTACTATTTACCCATAGCTGGAGGGAGAATATTCATACCTTTCCCAAGGGTATAAGTGCAATGTGAAATGCAATCAGTCAGGTCCAGGATTTGAACTCGTGTCGCCGTGTCCATATCCTGCGACGATAGCCATTACACCACGGGCACCTGGTGTTTTATTGTTAATACTTCCTTCTCTTACTTCCAACTCTCACAAGATCTTGCGTACACTGGATGATTGCCACCACAATTGGCATATTCATAAGGGAATTGACAGTCATTAATGTGGTGGTTAGGATTTAGTTGACCACATTCCCTGCACACTTCATGCCCTCTATAATTATCCTCATGGTGGCCATATTTTTGACATTTGTAACATCACAATGGGTTGGGTATCTACTGCTTGACCCTCTCCATTGCATAGCCAATTTTTATTTTTTGGGGTATTTTTGGGGTGTTAAAATTCACTATATAGGTGTTCGTCTCTATCTCTTTTTTAATTGATATTCTTTTCACTTCAGTCACACCTGACGTTTTTAGGTCTCTTTTTATTTCTTTGATGGTGCATAAGAAGAGTTCTTTACTTCTCACAACCCCTTTACTTATGTTCAGCAATTTGTGAGGGTATATTTTGACACTGATATTGTGAACTTTGTCTGTAGGAAATTAGTGTTTTTCCTCTTTTCCACCTCGACAAGCAGTTTCATTTTTTAATTATTTGACAGTAATGGGTGTTAAGTTTGTTGATATTACTTTTTCAATTATGAAGGGTGATAAATTTGTAATCAGAGGACTGTTAGATTCAATGATTATGAATCAAGGAAAAGGTGCCTTTGTTTCATTATCTGAAAAGTCCGATTCATTCAAATTATGTCTGATTTTTTTTATTTTGGGAAAGAAGGCATATTTGTTATAGTCCTATGCTCCACCACTCACCATAGGGTCCAACTTGTGAAGGGAATGAACTAAGTAGGAAACCCATTCGCCTTGGCTGAGATGGAGATACAATACCAGTATACCCATATTAAAAGCAAGATTTTGAGCCTCTGCCAAATTCTGGTTTTTATAACTCAATCTAAGAAGGTTCAAAAAGTCCTTTCCTCTTAACACAATTGACCCTCAGCCCCGGCCTTCTAGCACCTATAAGATAAAGGGTTGGGCATTGTTCCACAAGAGCAGATTGGATGATACATTCGGGAGAAAATAAACATGTGTGCCAGGGCATGATGGGACCAGCTGATTGATCAGATCAGGCCTATCCGACTGCCCATCTGACCAAGTAAGGACCAAAGTGGAGTGTTGCATTTAATTGACCACTCTGTCGCCGGATCAATGACTGCTCAGCTACTAGGATTCTGTCCTAGCGCCTTACAGGTCCCCATTCACATCCAACAGGTGACCTCATTTGGAGGGTCTTACCCCACTGAAGAGGTGCAGTCAGCGTATTCTACAGTCCCAGCCAACAGGGCAGACAGTTAAATGATTTCAACTATTGCTATGTAACACTAATAATTCAATTTAACATCAGTCATTTGTGTGCACACAATTAAGTGGTTAAACAGTACTATTTGACCCATAGATAGGACCCCAACAGGTACCGCTATTCTAGGTCAGAGTGGACGTGGGAGTAATGGCAACAAAGGGATACTCCACATTCCCTAAAGCTCCAGGACTGTAGCCTCATAATCAGAAGGTTTAGAGTCATATCCAGGACATTTAGGGGAGGACAGGTCTTACTCCTCTGCTGAGATGCAGTCAGCATACTTTATAGGCCAAGTCAATTGGGTTTTTCTTATCTTTTGCCAGAGCATTAGTTTAAACAGAAGTGAAAATAGCCTTTTCTATGACAATAACATTATGATAAGCATTCTCTTGGTAGTTATTTTGTATTCTCTTTGAAACTAGTTTTCACCATTCGGGAAAATTAGTACAATATTTCTATTTATTATGGTCATGCTGATTTTATATTAAATTTAAACTTTTTGACAAGACCGTGACTCTGAATGCACAATGGGCAGTTCATATTTACTAGATTTTACTTATTACAAGAAACCCCATAAAGATTATGAATATTTCTCTAAAGATTCTGAAACACTGACACATTCAGTCTACTATCACATGATATTGTTGGCCATTTGGTTATTATTCATATTTGATGAAATGTATAATATTTTATTAAATATCTTTATAAAATAAAATAAAGCAAGAGAGGAGATGTAATAAATTTTCACTCTTGAGATGATTTTACAGCAACTTTCAGTTATCAACCAGTATTATTATATTAGTAGAAACTATCTTTATATGACAGCTGAAAAGGTATACAAGGTCTAAGAATCTATTTTTGCAATAAAATTATATATGTATATATATATATACACTTGAGAAAACAGGTTGTCTTTTTTTTAATTCCCAAAAAATTGTTACTCATACTTTTAAACTTTAGTTATTGACCTTCAGATGATCTTAAAACTATAAAAGAATGATAAAATAATATAGAAAGTTAACATAAAATTATGATTAATTAAATCATTCCATTCTTTTAATAAGATCTAAAACAATTACCAATACATACAAATAACCTCTCTCTCTCTCTCTCTCTCTATATATATATATATATATATATATATATATATATATATATATCAGATTGTAGAAGTCACTACTCTAACGTGCAGAATAAACAACAAGAACAACGCTTACCGGTTCAAGAGCCCCAGCTGGCAAACAAAAATAAAATGGGTGGTTACCCAATTCCAAGCCTGTAACACCTTAAGCAAGCCAGTGTATACACACACTAATGTACCCATTCACTGGACCAGCAACCAATCATCATCCAGAGAATGGACTTTGTCACTTGAGAGCAATGGAAAGCCTCAATGTTCATATAATCTCGCCTCAAGTCATAACATCGCTTCTTTATGCAAATGAGTATTTACTCACTGCTAATGAGCATTACGAACGAATTTCAACACATCTAAAAGATGGTCCACAATTTTTCCTTGTCATCCATTACACAGTTTCACATGATCTTCAGATGGATTATAATATAGAATTATTGAATCTATTTGTACATACATCAGGTGATCAAATCGGTCCATCAGTAAAACTCTGAATAATGGGTAGCAAGTAAAAATCATGGACAATATATTAAATCTTAAATCAGCTCAGCTCATTGTCATATTGAGCTTTTTTCAATATATTTTTCTTTTAATTAATTTTACACAAAATATCAAAATGACCAACATTTTATACCAAACCATTGATCTATTGGGTAGAGTGTTCACCAATAGCTTGGAAGATCAGGGATCAATCCCAGGTCAAGTCATACCATTGACTTAAAAATGGTTCTTGATACCTCCTTGTTTAACACTCAGTATTATAAGGTAAGGATCAAGGGTAAAGTGGAGCAATCCAAGGAAAGGAGTGGCACCTCCTCTATGGCTTGGTGAAGAAGCTATTGAAAAGAGAGCCTTTATGTTGCCGTTGACTACAGTCACCAATTTTTATATATATATATATATATAGTTTGATAAAAGAATTATTTAAATTTTATGTCATCCCCTTTGAAGTAATTAAATTTTGCAGAATTATATCACTCCCAGCTTGAAACACTCCCGGAAAATCTTGCTTTTTAATCATGTCATGCAAGGTATCTGATTTGCACTGGATCTCCTCTACAGTACCAACATGGGGATCTTTCAGTTTAAACTTTTTCTTGGGGAAAAAAGGAAATCACAGGGAGCCATAACTGGAGAAGGGGAAGCCTCCATGGCTAACATGCTGAACTATGACATTGTAGTTAGCAAGTTCAAACTCAAATTGGTCTATTACATTCACTTTTAGACAAATATCTTTGGGAAAAGTATGTATCCCGTTATTCTCCCAGCCATGGGGTCAGTAGTAAAACTACTGTCTTTCTACAAGGCTTGCTTTGTCATTAAATATCCTCTGTAGGTTGATATGCCACAATAAAATGAAATCAAAATCAAAATCTGGAGTTGGGCTAATGCAAAGCTATGACTGGACAGGTACAACAGAAGAACAGATATATTATCATTGCAGAATATGAAATATTTTCTTCATGTTGGTGGATTGGTTGGTTGGGTTTTATCACATATCAATCTTTGTAGGTTATTTAATGCCAAATCCATTTTTATACAAATAATCATTTCTAGTTCAAACAATTCAGTTTAGCATGAGTACAAAGTTTAATTGTCAAAAACATTTCTATTTCAAGCTATTCAATTTAGTCAAACAGTTCTAATTCAAACAATTCAGTTTTGTATAAGTATAGTTTTTGTGCACTCATAGCTAAATGTCAAAACAGTCCTATTTCAAGCAATTCAGTTAAGCATAAGTATGCAGTTTAAATGTTAAAGCAGTTCTATTTCAAGTAATTGAGTTTAGCATAAGTACACATTTTAGATCTGTTTGACCTGTTGGTTGTTTGGGTTTTATGGCATATCAACCTTTGTAGGTTATTTAATGCCAAATGTATCAGGTGCTACTACTCTGGGTCAGAGTGATGGCAATGAAGGGGTGCTCCACATTCCCCAAAGCTCCAACACTACTAGAACCTCACCATCAGATTGTTTAGTGTCATATCCAGAATGCTTGTTGGTGGGGGTTTTACTCCTCTGCAGAGGTGCAGTTGGTGTATTCTACAGCTCCAGCCAACTGGGCAATCATATTGATGGAATTAGACAAATAATATAAATAAATATAAAAACTATAAATAGGATTTTTTTAAATGATGGAATAAAAGATTGGTCAGAATCCGAGCTTAATTCTTTTTGTTTTTGTAAAGAATTTGTTTGCTTTGTTGATGAATATTTTCTGTAAAATCCCTTTTTCATTGGTTTACAAAGGTAACTTTTCTCTGCTTTACCATCCATAAGGAATAATATTTGTTTCTAAGTAATGAATATTTTTCCTAATTAGCTAACATGTCACTTTCTCCAATGTTTATAAAATCACAAATGAGCACAAGAATATGTCACCAAAAATGCTTTGAGCAAAGTGTTATATACATGGGAGAGAAAAAAAAGATGACAATAACTCTTATGTATAAAGATATTCATCTCCCTTTTTTATTACAAAAAGTACAAATTGGTTGTGTGAAGTGAGAGAAAGTCTGCAACTGCTTAGATTTATACCAGGTTGAGGTATAATATATTCAAAGAACCTTACTTCTTTGGTCTGCCGGCACAAGGTTGACCCTGGGCCAACTTAAAACATTTAATCATCTTTATTTCTTCTTCATTTTGAGATCATACTTGCTTTCAACATTAGTAAGTCTTGTACATTTAGAATTTTCTCTATTTCTCAACCCAGGGCCATCTAGCTACCTGGGCCAATGCCCAGATGGCATGATATCTAGTATCACTGTTCACTGCTTACCACTGACTCTATCATGGTTGAAAACTTCCGTTGTTATGTATTTTTCAGATGCCCGCACACTCTTCCTTCCAGGATCCCACCTACACAATTTATGTGGTATTTCCATTGTTTTTCTTTACCTTAAGACAAAGCTGCATCCTGTTTTTAAAATCCACTTACAAGACCTGTCAAAGGTCAATATATAACAAGCCTGTATGTTAACATCAGGGGTCCCAACTAGCATTCAGTTGGTAGACAAAAAAACTGGCTGTAACTCAATACAGACATCATGCCATTACTAAAACAAGCCAGTATATATATATATTTTTTTTCATCATATGTGTGAATGCACATGTGACACCCTAACCTCATCAGCTGCCAACCAGGGTGATAACACAGTTTCGGTAGCTCAAGGTGGATCTATATATATACATATATATATACCAATATGTCCATCACCGTCTAGGAATGGACTTTACCATTTGCACATAATGGGATGCCCCAATGACCATAAAATCTCTCCTTCCTCAGAGTTGAGGAGATCTCACTTTGGATGTAATTAAGCTGAGTGTTGACTTTGATATCGACCAAACTCAGATATTGAACATCTATTTAATAAAGTCATGGACTGTTATCGTCAGGTCATTAAACACATGGAAATCCAATCTTTTATAATATAAAATCATTCCAAGCTGTAGTTGTGTCAGTACTATTTCATGGCTGCACCACCTGGATTTTAACAAAGTGCTTGGAGAAAAAGTTAGATGTATACTACTCAAGAATGGTGCATACTATTTTGAACAAATCTCGGAGGCATCTACCCACAAAAAAAGCACCTGAACAAACCACTTGTCTGCCATCTCACAAACCACCCAAGTAAGATAAACATGGTATGCTAGGTACTGTGGAGGAAATAAGGACAAACTCATAAGTGAAGTTCTATGGGTTCTCACAAGTGAACACACCAGTTTTGGTTGAATAGCCAAGAAATATCTATCAGCTCTGTACTAACACTCAATGCCAGCTAGAGGGCTACCCAAGAGCAATGTTTGATAGGTACAGATAGAGAGAGAAAAGTAAGAGAATCCCTGCTATGAGTACTACTTGATGATGATGATTATATATATATATAAGTAAATAATAGAAATTAATCTGACAATGTGAAGAAAATAGAAAAGCAAAGTAATCCAAATGTGATGAGGTTATTATGATGAAAAGTCAATATAAAAATGTTTTGGTTTTAATAAGCCTTCACTAGGACTTTAAGATAGTAAAAAATGTTGCTGGAACAGTTGTGGATGTTTTATCAAAATAATGGGAGAAGAGAAAAAATACATATATATATATATACAATGAAAGATCTCATAACCGTTCAATATGCATTTTTTAAAAAAATTCATGTGATTGATGGTCCAGTCAGCTGGGGGCTGCAAAATGCCCTGACTGCATCTCTAGAGAAGGGTAAGACTCACCCGAGGAGTCTCCTGAATATGACACTAAACAATTTGATGGTGAGGCTCTAGTAGTGCTGGAGCTTTGGGGAATGTGGAGTACTTCTTTATTGCCATCATTCCAAGATCAACTCTTGCCTGAAGTGGTAGCACCTGGTCTGGTCCTATCAATAGGTTAAATAGAACTAAACAGTGTACTTATACTAAACTGAATTGTTCAAAATAGAACAGTTGAAATGTATAAAAATGGATTTGATGTTAAATAACCTACAATTGTTGATATGCCATCAAACCAAACCAAAATGTCATATGATTGGCACCGGCAATGATGTTTGAAATGTGTTGAATTTCTAGGAGATACAATTAATCAAAAGATGATAAAAGTATAAGTTGTCAGAATTTTTGAAAAAAGAAAAGAAAAGAAAGTCCTGATTAAGGTTTGTTAAAGCTGAAATGTTTTAAGATTGACTTTCTATCCTAATGAATTCATAACTTTTGGATTACTTTAATTTTCTATTTTCTTCATATGATTAAAATTTGTAAAATCCCTGTTTGATAAAATCTAAAATAGCAGTAAAACCAGTAAAATGATTTTATATAAGTTCAACAAATGTACAGAGCAAATATCACTATAATAGATTATTTTAAGATAAAAAGCAACAAATAACTTGAAATTTCATTGCGTCAATTTTTGGGTGAATAACTTTTGAAACATTGCAAATAAGCGGTCATCGAGTGCAAATAAATAAGTTACGAAAAAACCTGGCAGCCAGAAAATAGAGGAGTAGACCAAGTTCATAATCTCATCTAATAGGCTCAGTGCAACAAGATATGCTAGATCTATATCTGTTAATCAGAACTTGTCAAGGTCATCAGATTCAATCAGCCATCTAAACAGTTGCAGGGGCTGGCCAAACAGTGTTGCTCATGCAAGGTGGAAGTGCAGGTCAGTGTTCTGTTAACGCCAATAAAAAAAAAATGTTTTTTCTTTCTTTCTTTTTGGTGGCTGGAGACACACTGAGACAAGACTTCGCATGAATAGTGAATGATTGAGCTGTTCAAAAATATTTGTAGTGTTTGTTCCAATGAGAACAAAAAAATCTACCTTTCACACTGTGTCTGTTATCCATTTCTACATATATCGACAGCCTCAGATACATAACAGAGGAAATGAAACATTTTGATATATATTTGGGGCAAGTTATATTTACTCTTTCCCTCCCCTCATCAGATGATTAGCTATCTTCAACATCCCTAGGATTATGTTATACTTT
This sequence comes from Sepioteuthis lessoniana, assembly GCA_963585895.1. Classification (NCBI taxonomy): domain Eukaryota; kingdom Metazoa; phylum Mollusca; class Cephalopoda; order Myopsida; family Loliginidae; genus Sepioteuthis; species Sepioteuthis lessoniana. The sequence continues at coordinate 74,987,367 of OY757911.1, read as the reverse complement.
CAACCACATTTAAAGGCTATTGAATCTTTTTGCATATATAGTACTCAAATGTAATACTTACATGTTTTTTTTTATTTTGTAACCTAATTAAGTCTGGTGCTAATTACAAACTTAACACCACTTTTACGCTTACTCTGATCTCTTATTCAAAAGATTCTGGAGATTATAAACATTTATGTCAAATCTTTCTTCCAAGAACAATTTACTTTGTGGAAAAATCTGTCTGAGGCTCTTGAAACTTCACTTACAAAATGAAGCTGTCTGAGGTTCATGCACCTTCACTTGCACAATGAATCTGTCTGAGGCTCATGCATCTTCATTTACACAATGAATGTGTCTGAGGTTCATGCACCTTCACTTACACAATGAATCTGTCTGAGGTTCATGCACCTTCACTTGCACAATGAATCTGTCTGAGGTTCATGCACCTTCACTTACACAATGGATCTGTCTGAGGTTCATGCACCTTCACTTGCACAATGGATCCGTCTGAGGTTCATGCACCTTCACTTGCACAATGGATCTGTCTGAGGTTCATGCACCTTCACTTGGACAATGAATCTGTTTGAGGTTCATGCACCTTCACTTGCATAATGATATCAATTCTGTACTGCTCACTATTTCTCAGCAGATTTGATTTAAAGTACACAAGCCTGAGACAGGTCCTCAAATTAAGTAAAAAGGTAAAAATAAAAGCTTGAGTATATTGCTTTAGGGAGAAGCAAAGTGTGACACATCACAAATTGATTGTATGTGTGTAACACTCATTATCACAACATAGATGGCTGGTGAAATTCCCTTAACTAAACTGACCATGTTTTTGGACTTGATGTGACGTGGTTACTTGTGTCACTTTCACAGTCCTGAGTGGATCTTTCCAAACCAACTAACTGCACCTGTATATATACTGAGCTAAATTTTTCCCAACTTTTGTACCTAGCCCACTTTGAGATGGAACATAATAATATTGCTTGACTGTAAGACCACAAGACACCCTAAAAAGTGTGAGAATAAAATTTAACTCTTATAAATCTCAGATGGAGGATTCTTATGAGCTTTACCTGACCATCTCCTGTTAAAGTTAGACTGGGAGATGGGAAGGAATAGTCTGCTCACAAAATATATATGGCCACACCCACTCATCCACATCCACACTACACATACTCAGCACATGCTTACACACACAGATATCTAGGACCCTATATAAACACACACACACACACACATATATATAGATGGGGGTGATTGTATGCACATAAATCTAACCCTCTGTACTAAAGCCCACTTGGATTGGGTTTAAAAATATGCAGACTGCATTTCTGCAGATGTGTAAGACCACACCGAATAAGTGTCCAGGATGTGACACAAAACCTTCTGGTAGTGAAGCTCCAGTTCATTTAGGGAATGTAAAGTATCCCTTCATTGCCATTACTCCCAAATCTACTCTAACTTAGAGTGGTTGTACCAGTTAAATTTCCATCTATGGATCAAATAGAACTATATAATCATTTATCATACTTGAAAACATTTAACTATGAATGAACAAATGACCAATATTAAATAGAATTTTTGGTAGAAGATAGCAATACTTAAAACCATTTAACTGCATGCAAACAAATGAGCTCTGGCTTGTTTAAAAAGTGTTTCTAACAAATTATTCATTTTAAAATCCTATATATGTATAAACAGGATTTAGAATTAAATAACCACCGAGAGTTGTTATGCCATTAGACCAAATAACTTGACCTATGATCTAATACACTCAAAGTCCATAATATCATATCATTAAAAGGATATGCTCTCTTTAATAGTGACCATTTAAATTCAGCTTCTTTATCATGTTTTTCTTTATAATTCAAAATATATTTAGACAGTATCATATTATTTGTGTTCTGTTTACTTTGGAATAAAATTTTGTAATTATTTTATCTTTCTTTTCATTGTCAAACTTCTATAGATCATACCCATTTCTTTATCAATTTTTTTTTACTTTAGTTTGGTAAACTACATGATTGGTCGAATATTTATCTTTCAATGTACAATCATTCCTTCTACAGTTGCATGCAAAATTCATCTCCTTTTTTAGTTGTTTTATATTCATGATTTTTTGGTCAGGTTCTTGTATTATTTTCTGTATATTATCAATACATATGTCAAATGTTAAAAAAATGTCAAATGATCTTGCTAAAAGTTTCATCTGATATGAACATTAATATGTTCAGACAGCTTAATGAGGAGGTTTTATATGTGTTCTGTTTCAGTTTCAGGGCATAGGTTATTGATTTCTTTGTTTAATGGCATGTCAACCTTAATGGGTTATTTAATGCCAAAGTCATGATATTATTTAACCCATAGGTTAGAGGATAAGAGTGTTCATACAAAAAATAATAGATTATTTTCATAAAATGTAAGTTTATATATGTATGTGTGTGTGCATGATGGTGACTGTAGTTGAGGGCAATCTAAAGGTTCCCTTTTTAATAGCTACTATACCAAGGTGTAGGATAGGACACTACTCCTTTCCCTGTATTACTCCACTTTACCCTTGATCCACACTTTCAATGCTAAGTATTAAGCAGGGATAAATCAAGTACCATTTTTTGAGTCTTTGGTATGACTCAATCTAGGATTGAACCCTAGTCTCCCATGCCATTTGTGAACACTCTACCCACGAAGCAGAGTAAAGCTAGTCTGAATTCAGAGTTTACCTTCTAGACTGATTGCTTACCCAAAGCAAAAGAAATCAATCTACCCAACTATTTACCTTAAGTTGGAGAGATAATTGATGGATTCATGCCTTTCTTAAAGGCATTAGTATGAACTGAAATGTAAGTAGCCTTATCCATAAATTGAACTCAAGTCACTGATTCCATTTCTTATGGTGGGTGTGTGTGTGTATGTGATTGTTGGTTGTACTTTTTGTAATAGGTAAATAACTAGCACTATTCTCCGAGTCTCATTGGATGCTCCATTCATATGATCTTGTGCCACATCTTAGCAAAAACTGAGTAAATTACTACTTAATTCTTTTCTTCTTGGATTCTGGATCATTCTCTCAAGGTGCCTTGGATCAAAAAATGGCTAAACAGACAAGCTTGTTATATCAATAGCCACCATGGAAATTTCCAGGGTTATCTGCACACAATCACCACTCGACTTTAGAAAATTGGTCAAAAGGCATCTTGCTTAAAAAACAAGCCTTGTGAGATGGAGAGCCTGATGCAATGTATCTTGGTGGCTATTGTCCTCAAAAACTCTGTTGCTATCCAATCAGTGAAACAAGTCAAAATTAGTTATAATGATGATTAATTATGTCTTGAATTTTTAAAATTTTATTTTAGAAAAATGGCTGTTGTCATTGGAATAAGACTTAATACTGTAGTCCAATTTGTAAAAATTTCATTATGAGTTTAAATTGGTTTGGTTTGGTTGTATTTTATTGCATATTAACACTTGTGGATAATTCAATGCCAAATCCTATTTATACATGTATATATCATTGGATTTATAAGTGAATAATTTTTAGGTAACATTTCTATGGGAGCCAGAGCTCATTTGTTTCCACTAAGTTAAATGGTTTCTAGTATTGCTATTTAACACTAATAATTCTACTTGATATTAATCATTTGTTTGCACACAGCTGAATAGTCTAAAGTATTCCTGTCAAACACTAATAATTTCCCAACAACTATGTGTTTCCTGGTAACTAATAAAAGGAATTCTTAATAAACCTTTAACTTCAAGTGACTTTTCTTAATATAGATGATTTGTACATAGTAATATGATATCAAGTATTCCTATCTAATATAAATAATTTGCACACAGTAATATGGTATTAAGTATTCATATCTAAAATGAATACTTTTCAAACAGGTATCTTTAACCAATTGATAGGACACTAACAGGTGCTACCACTTGAGCTCAAAGTGTATCTGAGAGTAATAGCAATGAAAGGGTACTCAACACACTCTAGAGATTCAGTACTGGAGGCTTACCACTGGATGCAATTTAAAGTCATTATCAAGACAAAATTAACAGGAAAAAAATACTCTAAACAAATGTAAATAAAGTAAAGTTGGTGACCATTGTCAAAGGTGACCCAAAGGCTCCCTTTCCAATAGCTACTACACCTAGGTGTAGAGGAAGGCGATAATCCTTTCCTTGGATTGGTCCACTTTACTCTTGATCCATATCTTATAATACTGAGTGCTAAAAGCAGCATCAAGTACCATTTTTTGAGTCTTTGGTAAGACTTGACCTGGGATTGAACCCCAGTCATCCAAGCTATTAGCAAACACTCAATCCACAAGGTCAATGGACCAGTTCCCTATAATTTAAGTAATGATTATGGAACTATTTTTTGGTGAGATTGGGGTGGGGGGGTCAAAATCATTAATTCAACTAATTTTCATAGAATCTTATGGCTACTTCCATGGCTACTTTATTATTGAAAGATTTTTTAATTGTAGGTTTTATTTTTTTCAATCAGATGATATCAAATATGGCATATTTTTAATTTCCAGCAATTAGAACAATTATCAGTATTATCAAATAATGTAATAAAAATGTTTATGATCATTGCAACAAATTGTCATTGTCATTCTGACAGCCTTGATTCTCTTATCTCTCTCTTATCATCTGCCCCAATCAGCCATTACTCTTGGTAGGTCCTCTAAATGGCATTCAGTGTCTGTACAGAGCTAATTCATGTCAGTTTTTACTGTTCTACCAACATTGGTATGTTTATGCATTGGACCTCCCAGGGGAATGCCACCTCTCTGTAATTTTTGGTATCTACCTCATTCAAATGAGAAATATACAAATCATAACATTTTTGGAAAAAGGTTTATTTATTCAAAATAAGTAGCACAAAAACAATCAGAAATTATCTTAATTCTTTGTAACTCACAACTCCTGAAATGATTCAAATCACCTGTGCTCTTTTACTAAAAATGCATTATTTTTTAAGTGTCTCATTGAAAATTAAGAGATTTAAAAAAAGAAAAAAAAAAGAAGCATTATCATTGCATTAAGTATATACTTAATTAGATAAATGAAATATCTTTACACATGCATATGCATGAATGAATGTCTAAATAACCATATATATATATATATATATTAACAGTAACTCTGTAGCTGTAGCTGATTGATTGATTTTAATGGCATGTCAACCAGTTTAGAGTTATTTCATGCCTAGATGTTAGAAAATTGCATTCATTTACATTTTTTGTGTTATTGTTTCTAAAGAATTTCCTATTGAAGATAACTGTTTGGTTTGATGGCATATCAAACATTGTAGGTTATCTAATGCCAAATCCGGTTATTACATATATATCATTTCTATATGATTTGTAAATAAAAGTCATCAAAGTTCAATACTTCCAAGTATTGCAATATATCATTAACAATTCAATATCAGTCATTTGTTTACACACAGTTAAATGCTTAAACAGTTCTTTTTCAAACAATTCAATTTAGCCTAAGTCATTTGTTTGCACACAGTTTAGATGTCAAACAGTTCTACTTGACCCATAGATAAAACCCCATCAGGTGCCATCACTCTGGGTCAGAGTTGATCTGGGAGCAATTGCAATGAAGGGGTACTCGGCATTACCCAAAGCTCCAGCATTACTGGAGTCTTACCATCAGATTATTTAGAGTTATATCCAGGACACTCATTGGGGGTTGGGGTTAGCCCTTTGCAGAGATGTATTGAATATAAGTCACTTTTAAACAGATCTCCAAAACTGGAGCCATACCATCAGATTCAGTTTACTGTCATAACTCATGATACCCACTTTGGATGGGGTCTTACCCTTCTAATGTGAGAGTGTTTGCTAATGGTCTGGGAGACTGGAGTTCAATCCGAGGTTAAGCTATGGCAAAGACTTAAAAGATGGTACTTGATACCTCCTTGCTTAATACTCAGCAATATATGGTACGTATCAAGGGTAGTGGAACAATCCAGGGAAAGGAGTAGTGCCCTCCCCTACACCTCGGTGTAGTTGCTACTGAAAAGGGAGCCTTCTGGTCGCCGTTGACTACAATCACCAACAAAAAAAAAAAAAATCTGGATACAGTCAGCATATAATGAGCATACTGGTGAAAAAACAGAGCATCTATTTTATGTAACAAACATTTGTTTTTTAACCCAATTCCCTTCCTTTTCAATGAGAATAATTCTTTAATGAATATTAGCAACATGAATAAAATATTACAAAGTGAAAATTTCAGATTTAAATTTTTCATTAATTCCCATGGAGAAGTTATACATCCATTTCTCTCTCACTTTTATTTCATTTCCATTCATATAAAACCACATATACAAAGAAAAAACTAGCAATCCACTCGCCTATAATTAACTGCTCAAGTATTTATTAATCCAACCCTTTCGTCACAGGCTGGATATGACACAAGGTCAATTTCAAGTTTGAAATCAAAATTTTCCTTTTCCTCAACCAGTTACCATACCAAGGTTAAAGAGCGCAGTCTGCTCTACTATTTAGCTGGGGTAAGAAGTCACAGATTCATGCTTTTCTCATGTGCATTAGCATCAAATAAAACACGAAAAGCCTTTTTTAAAGATTTAAACTCAGTTCAGTTAGTGCATTTCCTATGACAATAGCCTTTATACCAAGTACTTCTCTGCCCGACTAATCAGAGAAAATAACAACTATACTACATGGTAAGTCTTGACAGACAAAGCCACTCAGTTCAAGCAATCGAGTTTTAAAATATAAAAACAAATAGCTACAAAAGTGTTCCCAATTTAAAGGATATTTTAATATTTTGGTTCCCAAACACAAATCAGTCACTGCAATCATTCTAATGTATCAAAAGTATTTTCATTTTTTTTTTAAACATTACTCTAAATCTCATTTCATGTATGCATTCAAAGATTCTTGGTGATTTCACTATATTATTAATATTATTAGATATTCTATCATTATCAGGACAATTCAGCAGTACTTTTTGTTTTATGAGAAATACAAGAATTGAAATTCTGGTAATTTCTAACTATTTTTGTAAAGTGGATCTCAAAATCGCTAAGGTTGCTGGCAGTGGACGAGGTTAATTCTTCTCTAGTAAAAGCATGGACAGCTATTGACAGGTAATTAATCATACGAAAACCTGATCACTCTGATAAAATAAAATGAGGTCTCTTCCAAGTAGTAGCTGTCAGTTCAAATGTATGAATGTACCACCTGAATTCTAACAAAACTGGAAAAAAGATGGATGGCAACTATACTTGAATGCTACATGTTGTTTTTAACAAATCCTATAAGCAACACCCCGACAAAACAGCCCCTATACTGCTACTTACCTCCCATCTTAGAAGCTATCCAAGTAGGACAAACAAGATATGCTTAGTACTGTTGGAGAAAAAAGAGAAACTCCTAAGCAACATTTTCTTATAGACTGCTCCACATGGATGCACCAGTGTTGGCTTACCAACAAGGATTTATATACATCAGTTTTGTGCAGACACTGGATACAGTCTAGAGGACCTGCCAGTTGTAATAGTGAGAGAGGGAGAGAGATGATGAGAGAGATACAGAGTCAGAGAAGTCCATGTTATCAGCATGACATGATGATCATCATTTACCCAACCCTCGGTCATTTGAAGAATGCAATTTTTAAGTGGAGTACAGCTTCAACTAAATATTCCAAATACAAATATGTAACATGACTTCAGTTATTTTTTATATTACAAATAATTTGCCAGCAGTAATATGGTTTCACATACTCTTATCTGAAAGTAATGATTTTCAAATAGATCAATTTGATCCACTAATGAAATGCTGAGAAGTCTTAAAATTCCAGATCAGAGTGTACTTGGGAGTAATAACAATGAAGAAATGACACCACACTTCCAAGATCTTCAGAACTGGTGTCTGACGTAGAACGCTATTACAAAAGAACAACAAAGCAAAGATACAAACTAAGATGGGATAAGGCATTTATTAACCTTGCTCTTTAAAAAGAGGAAAATATTCATGAAGGAGTTTGTTCTACAGTGCAGATGTTCTAGGAAAGTAGCAGTTAGTATGGAGTATACATACTTTTGATACATACATTTTTAATTTATTTGCACTTATTTTATTGTTCATTCTTTAACTTGCAAAGTTGCACACTGAATGATATTTATATAAAAGGATAATAACTGCATTTTTCAGATGATGAAATATACTTATTTGAAGTAAAACTCGTAGTTTCATTCATAATAATAGATTCACACTGTTGACTCATGGGTAAGGACCACTTTACTTTCAAATGTTGTTTAAGATATTCATCAGAGGATTCAAAGAGATGGAAGGAGAAAAAGAAACAATAAAGAGGAGGGAGAAAATATTTTCGTTTTTTTTCCTTTATTCTATTTTACCTTACTTTCTTTTCTCTTTTTTCCATGTTCAACCCCCGTTCCAACTAGAGCTTCTTCATTGCCATTCCCAAGGATGATTACAAAACAAAAATGGGTCATCAATATGTTTCTGTGTTTGATCTTGGCCTGTTCATTACTTGAAAATCAATAAGCCATCTGGAGAATTCAAAGCTGCACTCAAGAAAGGATACTACGGGTTGGGCTAGGAGATAATGTCAGGGTGGGGATATAATAAAGAAAAGGAATTGAAAACAAGAAACGTATTTAAGGAAGAAATGAAAGAAAGAAAAAGCCATTAAAAGAGAATGATAGAATAAAATAAGGAGAATAGGAAATAAGAATATAAAAGAAAGAAAAGAGTAAAAACAGTCTGTGAATAAGAAGGAAGAAAAAAAGAACAAGAAAGAGAAAATAATTTTGAGAAAGAATCGGAATTTGAAAGTTAATAAAAATAAAAGGAAGATAAAGAAATAGAGAATTTGAAAAGCCAACTGACTGAGAGGAATTATGATAAAAAGACAGAAAATAATGAAAGAAGATTAAGAAGGAAAAAAGAATATGGAGAAAAAATAAAGAAAAGAAATGTTTAAAAGATAAAAAAAAATAAAAAAGAAATAGAGGAGGGGAAAAATAAAAGAAAAGAGTAAATGGTGATTGTTATGAAAGATGTGGGCATGAATGAAAATTAGAATAAAGGAAAGAATCAAAAAGAAAAAAAAGAAAAGAATAAAGGAAAAAGACAGAAGCAAATGAAAAAGAGAAATAAGACAGAAAGTGAATGAATTTTAATGCAGAAGCAAAATGGAGTAAAAAACCTCAACTTAAAAATGAAGGAAACATTCATAGACATAAAAAATTTGAGGTGGGGTGGATAATAAAAAACAATGAAAGAATTAATAAACTAAAAAAAAAAAAAAATAAAGATATTAGAAGAACGAACAAGAAAAAGAAAATGTTAAGAAAAAGAAAAAAAAACAGAAGGAGAATGGTATAAATGAAAGATGGAAGAAAGTGGTTTCTTGGATTGCTAGGATTTTAGCAACTGCATGATGTGTGCCTAATGTCCGGAAGTTATCTTTCTTCTGATTTTACAAGAGCTTGTGCTTTAAACCAACTATTTTTGTCAGGGTAACCTTCTTTAATGTTTAAGAAATAAAAGCTAGAGTAAGCGGTGAATTCTTCTCTCATTATCTCTCTCTATCTACTATCCATTCTGTTTTTTCCCTTTTTCTCTCCTTTTGTCTCTCTGATTGAGATGTTTTGTTTGCATGAGCAGCTATTGCTTTTTTGGGTTTTTTTTTTTTTTTTTTTTTTTTTTTGCTTTGTATTTTTTAATTGCATTCTTTATTCTAACTTTTTTTTTAATTTGGAATTTTTAAAACTTTTTTTATGTAATTTCCAGGAAACAAGATGTACAGAAGTTTCACTTTTTTCTTTTTTTTACATTTTTGTTCCCTAAATTCGGAAACATATTTCAAAGAGGATGTTCACTGAGAAGTTGCAAAAAAGCAAGTGAATTAGAAAACTCATGAAATGAATACAAGTGCATTTAGAACATAAATACATTGACTTCAATACCTATGCGTAATTTTTTAATGCACAGCCACATCTATACATGTGTTTCAAAAACCTTTATATGTTGAGGTATATAAATAAAACTAAAAACACAAGCAAATATCATTTTAAAAGAATTGTCAATAATGTGTTGTTGAGAGTATAAATATTTTGTGTAGGGATATAATGCATATCATTGAATAAGATATTTCTCAGAATGAATTTATATTTATATATATATATACATATACACATTAAGCCTTATTTTGCATAAAGGCACTTATCTATCTTTCTATCTATCTATCTATCTCCCACACTCTCTCTTTTTCTATATATATGTGTGTGTGTATGTGTAATGGATTGTTGAACAGTTCCTAGCCCAACTAAGAGGAATAATGATTTTTTTTAATGTTTATGGATCTTTTTTCAAGTTTAAGTAAATTAAAACGCAAAACATGTCATGTGATCATGTTCAAGATAAATATTCGAAAATGTTCATATGTTTTATGGCTCTCATGGATTCTTTGTTTGGTTAAGCTGCAAAATTTTCCACTCTCTTTCATATGTATATTAAAAAAAGATTAGAGGAAATATTCAGTGTTTTCTATTTCATAATTATTTTTCTTTTGAAGTCATAATACTTCTTGTAAGTGGAAAAACTGACCTCACTCTATAAATTGTAAATTGGATTGGAAATTGCTTTACAATCTAAGACATTATTTATCAAAGTGGATTCTGAAAAAATCTGAGGTTCCATAAAGTAAGGTGTCTTTTAATAAAAATCTTATATGTCTTAAAAAAACATAACCTGTTATTTAAAATAAAAACAGAGTCGATTTTTGTTTTAATGTTTCATTAATTAGATGTTTTTTTTAAAAGAATCTACCCAGCATCTTGATATTGTCATTTGATCTGTTAATTTATGGAAAGTTTTTTTTGTTGAATTAATAGTCCCATCAAAGGAAAATATTAACTGGACTCATCAGCATAAGTTGAAAAAAATATTAAAATCTGTGAAATCAATATGTCAGCTGGATAACGAATTTATTTCCTATTGAGGTCAATTGTCAAGGTTCAATTACCAACTCCACCACTGCATACATAACTAATCTTGGATTTTCACCATCAGGTAAGATGATACATACAAGGCTCATTAAATAGGTTTCCAGACTTTTTTCGTATGGGCATTTTTATTGATAGTACACACATGAAACTCTAGTCCTCTTTGAAGTAATCTCCTTCGGCTGCAATGCACTTGTTATACCATTCCAACAACTTCTGGAAGGCCCCATGGAAGTCCTCTTGTGTGAGCGTGTCAATGACCTTCGTCACAGCCTCTTTCATCTCCTCAGTTGTCTCATAACAACAGCCTGTAAGTTTTTCCTTGAGCTTAGGGAATAAGCAAAAGTCACAGGGAGCAAGGTCTGGACTATAGGGAGAGTGAGGAACTATGTTGATGCCCATCTTAGTCAAATAGTCTGTGACAAGGATGGAGAGCTGGAAATGCCACTGACCTGATTGAAGAGTGCTGGCCTCTTCCGACAGAATCTCTTCCTGAACTCCCTTAAAACCTCAACATAGTATTTCTTGTTGACTGTCTGTTCAGTGGGAACCGAGTACATGTTGATCATGCCAGTGCTGTCAAAAAAAGGGATCATCAAAAGTTTGTGGGTGGATTTGCTCTGTCTGGCCTTCTTGGGTCTGGGAGAGCCAGCATGCTTCCACTGGGAACTCGGTCTCTTGGTCTCTGAGTCATAGCACTTGATCCAGCTTTCATCACAGGTCACCAGAGCATCAAGAACTGCGGGATCTGAATTGATCAGCTTGACCATCTCCCTGCTGTCATGACAATGGCTTTCTTTCTGATCTTCTCTGAGCACCCTTGGGACAAACTTTGTACAAATCTTCTGCATCTTCAGTTCCTCACGAATAATTGTGTGTACTGTTCCCACACTGACATCAAACTGTGCACTTATTGTCTTGATAGACACACGACGGTCCTTATCCATTAAATTCTTTATTTGGCCCATCAACTCTGGTGTTCTGACATCCTTACTCCTGCCACACCTCTCATCATCCCTCACAGACTCCCTGCCTTCCTTGAATCTCTTATGCCACACAAAAACTGATGCTTGATTCATGCAAGATGGTTGAAAAGCAGTCTGAAGCATTCCATACATTTCTGTGGCATTTTTTTCTAAGTTTAAAACGGAATTTTATTACATATTGTTCTTCTAAAGTGTCCTTGTGTCCAGATTGCATTTTTGAAATTCACCAGCTGTGACAATCAGGCTTTAGTAGGGTGTATTCCAATTCATGCTGTAGCTGTTCATTTGAACCTGAAATCATAAAAATTGGTCAGTCATCTCATAATATGTAGAGCAATAACATACTGAATTTTCAAGAGTCTACAACATTTTTAAATGCCTGTACAAAAAAGTCTGGAAACTTATTGAAGGTACCTCGTCTATATATACATATATATATATAAAAGATCTAGAATAAGGCTCTAACTGCATCTGTATGGATATGAAATTCCCTCACAGTGTTGACAAACCAAAAAAGCCTAATGGTATCATGAGGTACAGTTGGAGTTCTCTGGGTTAGTGGTTATAATGTTCAGCCATGAAACCATGCTTGAATGCAGTCATCATTTGGTGAAATCTTTTTTGGAAGCAACACTATTGTTTGTAAAGTAGTCATTGTATACATTTATTATTTTTTTACGCTTATTTGTTTTCGATTTGATTGTTTTTAAAATTTTTCCCTTTCATTTTTGCCTTGCTAAATATAGGGTAGTTAGAGTTGTTAAAAAAATACACCTACTGTGCTGTTTTATTGTAATATAAATAAAGAAATTGTGTTATAATGATTAAAGTTTCACTACCGAACATAAATTTTGTTCCTGAATAGTCTTTTTAATTGTCAATGTTATAAAAGTATAGGAAATAGTCATAATTTTCTTTCAATCTTTACTTTTGTGCCCAGGATAATGAAATTTAAAAATTAACTTATTTTCAATGAAAAATGAACAAATTTGCTCATTTTCTTTTATATAAGGTCTAAACAAAATAAAATAGGAATAAAAATTTATTCTAAAAATAAACAAAAATGTTTAGTAAATTCTAGAATATTCTCTATTTGCAACTGAATCAGCTTGGAATGTTCTGGAAAATGGATAAATTTTAAGATTCCAAAACCCAGTTCCTGAAAGAAAAGTTTGAAGAAAAGAATAGATCTTTTCCATTTACTTATGAAATGAACAATTTAGGATGAATACTTTCTGTCCAGGAACATGAAAAAACGAAAATAATTCTTAGTGTATTCAGAGGGGAAAAAAAAAAAAGAATATTCTTTTTTTTTTCTTCAAGAAAAAAAATTGTTAAAAAAACATAAATAATAAAAAACTAACAATAAAAATATTAAAATAAAATTAAACTCTTAGAAGTGACTTAAAAGAAAGTTAGCAGTGATTCAGAAAATATCTAGAAAAGTTTCTCCTTGAAAAAACAATAAGTAGACACCAAACAAATGGATAAAATTCTGTCACATAAGTGAGATACAAGATTAGAAATTTTCAAAGCAATTTTTACAAAAAAAAAGCAAAAGCAAATACAAATGAAAACAAATAAACAAGCAAACAAACAAACGAAAAACAAACTTTTGTTGGGTTATTAACCAAATGCAGCTTCCATAAACTTTCATTTGCCTGATAAACTGAAATGCTTATCTGAAGAATTTTTTTTACCCAGACAGAAATACAGTCATTTTGTATATCAAAATTTTACCTCAGAGAGAATAAAATATTTTCCAATAAAATTTGAATGTATTCCCTTTCAGATTCTTCAGTAGTTTATGTAAAATATAAAGCAAAAGAGGCATTCATCTCTTTTCACTGTCAGAGAGGATAAAGTATATGATATTCATTAAACATTAAAAAAGTTCTAGGCAAAATACAACCTACTTATGATTTTGGAGTTTGCTTAAGCATTATAAGAAAATATTTAAAACAGCAATGTATATCTTATACAATATCTCAAAAAGAACATATATATATATTTACTTTTTCAAAAGATTTTAAGATGGGGCAGGCACACAAACCTAGTATCTCAAGGCAACCCATTACATAAAGAATTGGAAGTGAACCTCACAAATATCAAGAGCCAGAGCTAAAATACTAACATCTCTTCTTGGAACAGTCAGTTCTACTCATCTCAAAAACTCTGGAGACTTATTTATCAAAATGATAAACATCAATAGAAATAATGATAAAACTTATAGCAAGTCTTCATATCAAATTATCATATACATCTCCAATATTATTCCCCCAAAATATGTAAACTTGCATAATTTTGTATAATTGTAATGTTTTAATGATTTTATTTATCCTAAACAAGGTAAATTCAGCCATGTGCCAGCAAAAGGTTGTAATGATATGGTGATGAGATATAGTAGGTATTTTTCTGTCTTCCCACCAAGCCAGAATAGACATGAAGTTATTTTATAGCAGAGGAGGAGGGAGGAAATGAGTTGTAGTAAATGAACAGGAAATTGGAGGATCAGTGAAGATGAGAATCTGAATGTATGGATGAAATAAGAGTGACTCAGACATGGAACAAAAAGATATTTATTAAACTTGGACTTAAAGAACTTGGACTCATATGCTGATGAAAAATACCCATAGAGGTGTTTTTTTATTATTCAGTTTGAGTGGAATTCGAATCAAGAACTGGGAATATCAAGAAATCTAGATAGGATTGGAAAAACTTGGGGAAACTAGATTTCAAATAGAAGCTTCTAGTTGTTGTATTACTAGAGCATGAAGCTTATCTAAACACCTTCTATGGAAATGATGATTGTATAATATTGAATTGATTGGGGAGTGGTAGAAGAGATAAGAAGGCTTCCTTACTAACCAGATCTAACATTCAATTCTGTGTCCCTTCAAGTTAATTATCCTAGGCCTCTGTTAATTTAGTGAGACCATGGATCTATGTTAGGAACATCTTAAAGGCTTATGTGAATCTGCCTCCTATTCAAACTGAGCAGTGGCTTATGAATGCAAGAGTGACTATTTCCCTCTTTTGAATCAACAAAACAACTTCATCTCTTTCTTCTGGGGATTGACCAAAAAGATATGTAACACCTGAAAGAAACATGAGTGGTTTTGGGGAAAATTATGTTTATCAATTTATATTCTTTGGATCAAGAGACAACTCTTCTTGAGACTTTTGACCTTTTTGATGCACTACCATATTATAGAGAAGTTTATCCCTACCTTCTGTGGGCAATAGGGAGAATTTTGATAAAAACTTTGGGATTGATTTATGAGCAAGGGAACAGTATAAAATAAATGTAATGTAAATGATTTTCAAATGGATCACATCCTTAATTTTTGGATAGTATTTTGTGTGTGTATATATATATATAATTCATTAAAGTTTATAATGCTCAGCATTTGATATAAACTAAAGCAGTCACAAATTTAATAAGGAAAAAAACGCTTGATACACAAAAAGTGTACAATGTATGAAAGGCACTGAGCAAATATAACAAAAATAAAAACTAAAAATATACATTATTTCAAAAAGAAATAAGGCATAAAAACTAAGTTAGTCTTCTTATCTTATTTCTCTCCAATTTTGTAGATTAATTAATGTCTAATTTCTCTTCTAATAAATCCATTATCTCTCTCTCTCTCTACTTTATTTACCTTTTAAAATGCCTGTTACTTCAAACAATGTGTAGGAAAATCAGAATAGTTTTCAATGTTTGAATAATGATCTATTAATGATCTATTAAAGTTGTAGCCAATGAGAACAAAATTGGTAGACAGAAATGTTGTTCAATTGAAAGAATTTTATCATGATTTAGAGATTTAATTTTGTATCTAAAATCATTCAAACATTGAAGAGCTATTCTGATTTTCCTACATATTGTTTGAAGTAACATGCATTTTAAAAGGTAAATAAAGTCTATATTAAAAAAATTTAGAGAAAAATAAGGGACTGCTTTAGTTTGTCTCAAATTCTGAGCATTATAATTTTAAATTAATTATACATACATATATATATATATATATATATATATATATATACACACACACACAAAGTAAGTAAAAAGTAAGTAAAGTTGGTGACCTTAGTCAAGAGTGACCCAAAGGCTCCCCTTTCAATAGCTACCACACCAAAGTGTAGGGGAGGGCGCTACTCCATTCTCTGAATTGCTCCACTTTACCCTTGATCCTTACCTTATGATGCTGAGCATTAAGCAAGATGGTATCAAGTACCATTTTTTGAGTCTTTGGTATGACTCAACCTGTCTCCCGGACCATTGGTGAACACTCTAACCATACTGTTCCCTTTCTCATGAATCAATCTCAAAGGTTTTATTAAAATTCCCCCCATTGCCCACAGAGAGTAGGAACAAACCTCTCTGTAATATACTGTGGTATCAAAAATGACAAAAGTCTCAAGGCAGTCTGATAAGAAGAGGTTTGCTACAAGTGTAACTGCTAGCATACCATATAAACAGAGGTCTAATTCTTTGATCTTGCAAAACTAACAGAGGATGGTAGATTTTTGTATACATACACACAGTATCACCCATAAGTACACTAACAATTTATTTTCATAACAAATTCATTTTATTCTCTGACAAAGTAGGGGTTTAATATTTTTAGTACAATCAAAACAGATATTATTAACTATTATTCATCACCTAAATTTACAGTATTTAACCCCTGAAACCAAAAATCAAATTTGAACATCTCTATAAATAAAAATTAAATCACAAATATATGTATGAAGTATACTTATTTTTGAACTGTTTTATAGTTATATTTTTGGTGAAAGAGTTTCAGAGCTGAAGAAAATGAGAAAAGAAGTCATCTTGAAATTTAAAATTTAAAAAAAAGATAGAAACTAAACAAATGAAATCATTGACATGTTTTCATGGAGGACACCTATAAAGGGAAACAATAACACTGAATTCGACAACAAATAAGATTAATTGCTGTACAATATTTGGACATTATCTCTAATATATTTTAGATCTTTCATTTACAGGACATAATGGTTAGAATGTTCACCAATAGCCCAGAAGACCTGGGTTCAATTCCAGGTCAAGTCATACTAAAGACTCAAAAAAAAATGTTACCGGATCCCTCCTTGCTTAACACTCCGCATTATAAGGTAAGAATCAAGGGTAAAGTGGAGCAATCCAGGAAATGGTGTAGTAGCTATTGAAAAGGGAGCCTCGGGTCACCCTCAGCTATGGACTATTTATATTACAAATACTTTATATGTGTATAAAGTTGGTTAAAAATATTAAAGCATAAGTTGTATTTACTTGACAAAAATAAATAAAACAAATTTTCTTCTAAATAGTTTTTTTGACATTTAACACAATTATTACAATGTTTTACAAGAGTCAAAGTGCCCATAAAATGCCTCTTTTTATATGGTTTGAGTGGGCACTGTCATATCTTTTTATTTTTGAGATAATTTTCAGTTTAGGAAAGAAGAAAAATAAATCACATAGAGTTTGGTTTAGTTAGTGTAGACAGTGGTGTTCTTGAATAATCCTAAATTTTGCCAAAGAGATCTTGTTCAAAGAGTGTTGGAATATATTCCTTTTAAGTTTGATCCCATCTGGAATTTCTCAGGACAGCTGGTGCTTTGCAAGTAATTTGCATGACACTGGCAGTTAATTTACATGGCAGTTATGCCAATAGGTATTTAGTCAAAGTTAACCTCTTAGTTATATAATTTGGATGCTTTCTGTTGTATCAAGATAAGAAAACACTGTACGCAAAATAAAGAAATGACAGATGATTGTAGAGAATAGATAAGGAAGATGACTTCCTAGAATCTTCGCAATATCTTGAACCTGAGAATTATGAAGCTTCATGTAAAGATATGAAGTTCTAGGAGTTGGCCTCTTACATCACACCTGAGAAGCGAGACTCACAGTATTCTTATCATTGACTGGAAAAGCTAGAGAAACTATTTTGGAGATGAGCTTTACTGATGTAAAGGAATTAGAAGACAGGCTAACAAAGTAGTAGGCTAAGTTTGACTCACTTTTCAAAGTAAGTAATGAAGTTGCACTCATAGCGTATAACAAGTTTGAGATATGTGAAACCATCTGATATATCAGTAGTGGTAAAATGGCACCATTGGCAAGAGATGCTAGTATAATGGATAGAGAGTACCTTAATATTCTTAGGGATTTTCCATGTATATTTGATATTTGCCGGACATGTAAAAAGGTCATGCCAAGACCTTATCATTGAGTTCTCATTGGTGACACAGTTCAATCAGTATGGCATTCAACACCATAAAGTGGTTCATAAGATTGATCATAGCCTCTTTTATAGTGGTGGCTAATTCCTAATAAGGAGCAGCCTTCTATGGTTAAAAGTATTTTTAAATATTGGATTTCTTATTCTGAGACATTGGCCCATTTTCTTGTTTGCAATGGAAGAGAATATGACAACTTTGTTTTTAAACAAAGTTGGCATTAGTCATTAAAGCGTTGGTTTTATGATCAGATGCTGAATTTGCTAACAAGATTCTCATTTGATTCATAACTGCTGCAGGACGTTGATTAAGAAATTTTCAATCGCCAATACTAACTTCATTTAAAGATAAATATATGGAGTTCACTCTGTTCTTTGAATGGTTTGAGACAAGAGAAATGACCATATTTCAATTCTATATGAAGAAATTGTACCATTCTTGAAAATGGTTGGAGACAAAGCTAAAGCTCTGTTTTTGGAGGGTTTCTATATTCAATCTTTATTTCCATTTCCTTATTTATGAAGAGGAATAAGTTTTTAAAAATTCAAACATTCTTCTTTATCTGTTCATTTTTGACATATATGTATATATATATATATATATATATATATATATGGTGGGTTAGATTTAAATGTAGGTATCCAATATCAAGATTATACATGATATTGATGTGTAGTATTATCCTGCTCTGCCTGTGTTATTTCAGTCTACTGCTTATGCATCCTTGAACTTTCGATGAATCAGTGTTAATAAAAAATGGTGTGCAATAATTGTGATATTGCAAAAGTTGCCTGAGAGACATCTTCAGAAGGGAAAGAAAGAAAAAAAGAAAGAAAGCCAAATCAAACAAAAGTTGTGCCTTGCAAAGAAATCAATCAATTCACTCACACTTGATTAATTTTTGTAATTTTAGACACTGCTGCAACCTGTTATTAGATTTTTAAATCTTTCTATTAAAAAAATGAATTCTGTCCCATCAGGTAGAAAACTTTTACTTGATGTATCAAGATTTTGATTTTAATTTTAAAATGAAGACATGTAAAGATTGCAAGATACCAGGGAGTTGTGTAAATCAGAATATGGGCCACTACTACCTGAGTCCTTTTGCCATAAGCCATCAACTTACTTTTTCATTCTGGAGTGTAATTAATTTGCGGAAAGAAATCATTTTATTTTGTTCAAATATCCTTTACCAAATTACTCATTTCAAGCCACTCTGCTCATGTAGTTTTTAATTAATGTGAGTTAATTAGTTGGTTATATACAGATGTGAACTAAATCAAATCTCAGTCTTTTTGGATTTAATTATATTTTAGAATATCATGAATCACTTGGATGTAAATCTTTCCGACATCTTCCTTAATGTTTCTGGCCAATGGAATGCAAATTATATATCTTAATAATTGAGAAGAATTTGTTTGTCTGTCCTCTATAAATAGTCAAATAATTTGAGATATCAAATATCAAATGTTATATGCATGTTTATTGTAGGTTTTTAATTCAAAACAGGTTTGTTCCTCATAGGCAAAAATATCTCTCATTAAGAGGGGGTTTCAAGTCATAAACAATAATCAGTACAAAGCTGTGTTATTCCAAGACCTAACAAATCATGGTAGAATTCATTAATTTATTTTTTATGCACAAGGTCAGGTTGTCCAATTGTTGCCAGCAGGATGAGAACAATCTTGTTCTTTTCTTTTATTTTTTGTTTCAGTGGTTTCATAGCATGTCTGTCCAAAATATTGGAACCCTCATTTATTCTAATTTTTTAAGTGATTGGAAAATTAGCCCTTAGTAAATCTATGTACACCAATGAACTGAAACTTCATTTGCATATGGGACTTTTTACTTCCTTATTACATACACATCAGTATATGTGATTTTTTTTTTTTTGAGGAAAAACTTCCTTTTTCTGTATTCATGCAATCCGTCTGCCAGAGTGAGGATGCAATACAAGATGAATTTTTAAGTGGAGTACAACTAGTTCAATTCAGTTTTCTTTTTCTTACATTAGTTGCCATACCAAGGCTGAAGAGCATAGTCTGCTCTACAATTTGACTATAGCTGGGAGGGGAGAAAAAAAAAGAGATGAAGACACAATTTGGAAAAGGCATGTATCCATCTCTTATGTATCACTTAAAAATTGACTTTATCTTGTAAGAATGTATTGATTTATTTTTTACTTATGTTAGATTATTCAATTGTTAAGAACAATCTTGTTCTTCTCTTTTTTTTCACGTTCTGCCTTTCCATATAGGTCTGTCTGTCCAAATGTTAGAACATACTCTTATTTCAGAGAAATTGGTTGTTGATGGAGCTGTACACATCAATGAACTGGAAACTCATTTGTATATGTGACTTTTTTTTTTTACATACACATCAGTATAGTGTGGTAAGATCAATTTTCTCAAACTCTTCCACTTTTTTTTGTAAAAATTACATTTTTGTTCTTCTCTATAGTAGAAATATGTATGTTTTGCAGAACTGTATTTATGGTGCTTTTGTTTGGTATGGTATAAAAATAACTACAGTTCATAAGTTATTGTTAATTTCAATGCCATTTGAATTGTCCGATCAAATGACTTGTAACTTTATGAGACCACTTTGGTGAAAAAATAAAAAGTAAAGTTGGCGACAGTAGTCAAGGGTGACCAGAAGGCTCCCTTTTCGGTAGCTACACCAAGTTATAGGGGAGGGCACTACTCATTTCCCTGGATTCCTCCACTTTACCCTTGATACATACCTTATATTGCTGAGTGTTAAGCAAGGAGATATCAAGTACCATTTTTAAAGTCTTTGGTAAGACTTAATCTAGGATTGAACCCAGGTCTCCCAAACTATTGGTGAATACTCTATCTACTAAGTTACCAGATTTTTTGGATGATTCTAGGAAGAAAAGGTAAGGTTGAAATCCATTTCTCTTAACACAGTTGGTTTGACTTTTCCCTCTTTTTGTTTTATTGATGTTGGAGTTTTGGTGGATTCCCGTAGCTGCTGTTTTTTCAAAGACAATTTAAGAATTTTCTTTAAAGACAATTTAACTGTTTAAACCCATTAAAACCAACTAAAGTCATAAAAAGAACTTTGATTCATAAACTTCAAAACCTTAATGAATCATTCATATTTAATTAGATAAATAATCACTTATCAAGCCTCACTTGAAAAATTTATAGATGTTTTAAATTATCTTCCCTTGCCTACAAAATGAATTTTCAAAATGATTGCTTGGAAACAACACAAGTAGTCACAATAGCAAAAAAAAAAAAAAAAAAAGGCACAAAAATAGTTCTCTTTCTCTGAGCAAGGAGAAAAATGGTTTAAGTTTAATCCATCTGTGGTTGCTCCTTTGGCACATCACATAAGCCAGACACAGCACATTGGCAAATGCTGATTACAGTCAAGATAAATTGTCCAGTGGACATCAGACCTAAAGCTTTCATAAAGGGACAAACAAGTCAACAAATCACTTAAATATTTGTCAAGTTGGTAAATTGAACCATACTTTATTTCCATTGTATAGACATATATTCTTTTTTTTTGTACTGGAATTTATTTTTCGTTATAGATGACTAAAATTGTTATATAGTAAGAATTGTTTCAAAGACTTCTCAATGATATTTTATATTTTGATGGCATAGTTATTATGAATTCTAAATATCATCACAATAGAACATCTCCAGGTGGATCATCAAAGAGAAGATGTAAAAGAATTGTATAGAATCATTTCTTAAGAGTAACAATCTAGACTAAAAGTAATCATGTTTAAAGTGATAATTCTCTTGTCAATCCTATTAAATTTTTTAATGTTTCTGTACAAAATGCTGTATTTTTCACAGAACAATGTCAACCTCATTAAACTGCATAAAAATGTCACTGATACATCTCATTTCTTTTTTGCAGATTTACTGTTTATAATAACAAACATTACTTTTAAATGCTCCATACAAATTTCTAATTAATAACAAAGATTGTAAAATATCCAGTTATGATTTACTCAAGATAAATGATTCACATTTTTTGTGATTATCAATTTAGAGAAGTAAAAGCTCACATTTCTTTTAGATATCATTGATTTGTTTAGCATTTCTCTCTTTCAAGTTTCAAAATTTGAATCTTATGCTTCCATTGATTGGTTTATTCTACATTTAGTTGGTGTCTTTTTTATGTAAATAGTTCATAGTACACAAATCAGAATTGCTTTTGTTTTCAATTTTTAATAACTGTTTCAAATTTGTAATTTTAATGTATCTAATTATTATCTGATTTTTTTCATTATGTTGTGAGTTTATACAAATTCATTATATATATTTTAGAAAACCTCATCTGCAGTTATACAAAATAGTACTGTAAGATTGGGAAAGTCAGATAATAATTATGCAGCTTGCAAAATGAAGATGTATTAATGTTCTCTTTGTGTAGATCTGTGAGTGTGAACCAGAAGAGATTTAGATACTGCAACTTTGGATTCAATGGCTGTTAGTGATGATCGAATCTGTATATCAGCCCATGTGCAGTGAAGTTGAGTTCTGATATGGTGGTAAAATAAACATTAAATGTTCACAATGATAAATGTGCTGCCTCCAGGATTATTTTCAAAATAACACAAGGCATTCCTCTATAGCTCCCATTTAGCTTTTTCTTTATGTATTTTTTTAAAGTCCTGGTGGTGCATCCATACTGTTGTACTCTCCTCTTTTTGTAATTGTCTCATTTCTAGAAGTTTCATACATTGACTAGGATACTAAATCAGATGGAACTTAAGGAATTCATATAAATCCCAAGCATTTTGAGCACAATACAGTAAATAATGGCACTGGAGTCGAAGCAAGAGAGATGAGTAAAGAGGGAGAAAAACAAAAAAAATTTCCATATCCTGAATATTCTATTGACGTTGTAGTCAATCAATAATACAAAAATTTATAAATAATTGATCCTAAGGAAAGGACAAAGAGTAGGACCAACTAACTGAACTAAGTATAAATTATTTAATTATGAAAGAAAAATAGCATTGGGTGGAATTTTTAAAAATTCAGTTAAAAAGACACATTTTCTTGTAATACATAAAGGAATAGTAATCAATTAAAGTAAAACTATAAAATACATATTTCAATACAAAGAATGATTTATTGGAGAAACATTTGTTTTCTGATTTTTCCATGTATATATATATATATATATATATATATATATATATGTATTGGTTGTCACTACTCCAAGTCTAATTCCTAATGTACGTATACTTATCTGTCATGGTGTTTATTCTTTTTTTAATACAGAAAGAAAATAACATTACCCATGCCAATTCTTCAGGCTTGCAGTAAAGTTTTTTGTTCAGTATTTTTTCATGCATTTTTGATGGTCACAACCTGAAGTTTAATTCCTCAAATATATACTTATCTGTCATGGTTTATATATATATATATATATATATGGTGCTTTCAATAAGTTTCCAGACTTTTTTGTACCAGCATTTGAAATTGTTGTAGCCTCTTGAAAATTCAGTATGTTATTGCTATACATCCTATGAGATGACTGACCAATTTTTATGATTTCAGCTTCAAATAAACAGCTATAGCTGCAATTGGAATACACCCTACGAAAGCCTGATTGTCACAGCTGGTGAATTTCAAAAATGCAATCTAGACATGAGGAAACTTTAGAAGAACAATATGCAATAAAATTCTTGAAAAAAATGCCACAGAAATGTATGGAATGCTTCAGACTGCTTTTCAACCATCTTGCATGAATCAAGCATCAGTTTTTGAGTGGCAGGGTGTCTGTGAGGGATGATGAGAGGTGTGGAAGGAGTAAGGAAGTCAGAACACTAGAGTTAATTGGCCAAAGGGTTACGCTTGGGGTTAGGGTTACTATGTTGAGGTCTTAAGTGAGTTCAGCAAGAGATTCCTTTGGTAGAGGCCAGCACTCTTCAAATTGGGTCCGTGGCATTTTCACCAAGACAATACACCAGTCCACAACTCCATCCTTGTCACAGACTATTTGACTAAGATGGGCATCAAGACAGTTCCTCAGCCTCCCTATTGTCCAGACCTTGCTCCCTGTGACTTTTGCTTATTCCCTAAGCTCAGAGGCTGTCATTATGAGACAATTGAGGAGATGGAAGAGGCTGTGATAAAAGTCATTGACACACTCACACAAGAGGACTTCCATGGGGCCTTCTAGAAGTTGTTGGAACGGTACAACAAGTGCATTACAGCTGAAGGAGATTACTTTGAAGGGGACTAGAGTTTCATATGTGTACTATCAATAAAAGTGCCCATACGAAAAAAGTCTGGAAACTTATTTAATGATCCTCACATATATATATATATATATATATATATATACATATTAAAATTATGGACACAGTAAGTTCATTACTTAAGTTGAATGTTATTTTTACAAACTTCACACCCATCTAAAGATAGCAGAAAACATGAAACTTTAGTAATGGACTTATTGTGTCTATAATTCTAATATTTTCAGGATTATAACTGCTCTGATATTATAGCACCAAGCACTCTTTTCATGCAACTTTTCTGATTTGCTGTCCTTCTATTTTCATATATATATATATATATATATATATATATCAATTATATACGCATGCACAGACATATAATTATGTATATATTCACCTTTTAAATCTTGTTAGCTCAGTGTAATATTTGTAACTTGTCTATTATTAACCAACATTTTGGTAGTAGATTTTAAGGATTTCAAGAACATACCACTCACTCTTTTACACGACTCAAGTTACCTCTTTAATTTAGTATATTGTTACAGAAACACAAGTAGCTTTCTAAGTTATATCATTCATATTGTTTTTCATCATCATCATGTCACACCATCAGCATGGATATCTCTGACCCTCTCTAGCCACCCCTCCCTATCGTCCTTTCCTTCCGGCAGGTCCTCAGTACTGCATCTCGTATCTACACAGAGCTGCTATATGTATGTTTGATCTGGTTGCCCTACCTTTGCTCAGCCATGTGAAGGGGTCCACAAGAGTTCATCACTTATGAGCTCATCCCTAATTCTTGAGCCATGTCCCACATGTCTGGTTCGTCTAATTTTGATAGTTTTCGTAATGGGTGGTAGATAGCCGTACTGCTGCTGCTTTTTGGGGTGTTGCCTCCAGTATTGCTCGCAGCATTCTTCTTTTTCTCTTTCCATTTAGTTCATGTCCATGTAGTGCATCCATATAGCAGTATCAACACGACCACTGCTTGGAAAAAACTGCGTTTCATTTTATCAGTCAGGTCTGACTTCCATATGACCGATAGCCTATCAATAGCTGCCCATGCCATTGCTAGTCGCATACTGATGTCTGTCTCAATTCATGAGACACTGCTTCTTAGGTAAGTGAACTTTATTTTTAAGCAATCTATATTATGGTGCACCAAGTTTTGTATGTTACTGTGATGTCACAAGAATGACATATCACCGAAAGAATTTTGTTCGTGTTAAAATATATTTGTACGATACTGGAAAAACTATCAACCAAGAAAAGGATATAAAATAAACTGCTATGAGGAAGTGATATACTGTAATGGACTGAGAGAAAATAAGTGCAATCATTCAGCCAAATGGCTAGAGAAAGAAATTTTCTTCTTTATTCTGATTTCTTTATATAACACATTCGCAGACTAAGCTCAAGACAAGGTTGCTGATTGGTACTATTTACCAACCCCTCCGCTCGGGCAGGATATGACACAAGGTCAATTTTTAAGCGGAGTTTAACAGGTTTGAATTCAGAGTTTTCCTTCTCCTAGACTAGTTGCCTCAACAAGGCTGAAGAACCTAGTCCGTCATACTATTTACCCATAGCTGGAGGGAGAATAAGGGGGTTCATACCTTTCCCAAGGGTATTTGCCCGAAAGTGAACATAACAGCGCGAATGGAGTACGAACTCGCGTACTACGATTCCGCAGTTCATCGCTTTAACCATTACACCACGAGGACACCCCTAGGTTGCTGATTGGTGATAGTGGTACCAATTGTAGTTGGAGCACTTGGAACAGTCTTCTTCATGTTCCATTGCTTTTTATTTTTTGCCCACTGACAAGATCTAGATATTCATCTATCTTTTCTCTTTATTTCATTTTAATTCTAGGGTCCACTTGAATAGTAAAATCCACTGGATGACAATTTCTTTTCTTCTTCTCGATTAACATCATGCCTGATCTCCTTGCTGTAATTTGGTGTTTGTATCTCAAAGTCCCAGAGAATTTTATGTATTTCATTTTCTTGGACAGATTCTGGTTTGTTGGCATGGTCAAAGTCTCTTACAAAATTTCCTACTCAATCATGCCACCACTTGCATTCCTTCTATGTCAGTTTGCTATATTCACTTATTACGGGATTAACTGATTTCTCTCTCTCCACATAACCTACATTTGCTATTTTGATTATTATCATTGCATTCCTTGCAAGTTTTCCATACCAATTCAAACTGGTGGGTTTTTTTTCACAGGATTCTGAGTGACAGCAAGCGTAATTAGGTGTCTAGGCTTCTTCAAAGAATTCTTATTTTAGAAATACTGTGGTCTAGATGGTTTTAGTTCCTCCACAAATCTACTGTTCATCAAAAATCTTTTCCAGGCTCTTGGGAACTGTTCTAAGTGATCCATCTATGATTGTTCTTACTGCTACTTTCATCTTCATCAGCTTTTACAGCTATCCAGCAAGCTCTAGATATTTATCATTATTAAATTTTTGTATTTTCTTTGTATTTTGTGTGAGTCCTATAGTAATCTTAATCGTTAGATATAGACTTGTGTTTCTATATGAAGATATTTTAACTTAATTTTTTATGCCAACATTTTTTAAATTAGTTATTTTTTAATTCAATATTTGATGATAAATTGGGTAACAAACAGTGTTTGCTTAAAAAAACTCCATGTGATGATTAGTGTTTTCTTATCATTTCTTAATATCCATATGTATTTAGATAAAGTTATTCACTTTATATATATATATTTTTCAATTATTGTTAAATGATAATTTATGATTACTAAATCTAATTTTGAATTTAGATTGAGAAACACCAATATCTTGCATCATTCTGTTTCTCCTCAGTGTCAAATAACATTTGCCTGATTACATTTTTTCCTTCAGGGCATTAATTGGAGTTTTTCCAGTAACAATTTTATGTTCTGCTGGATTCATTCTTTTTATATTTCATTATTTCTAATTATTTCGATGTATTTTTATTACTATTATGAATATTATTATTTCCAAGTTTTCTGTGCAAGAATAACTTAATTTAAGAGTGTTTTTATTAAATATTTTATGCATTATGGCATCTTGTGAAAAAATTTTGTTAATTGAATTTAAGAAGTTCTTTTTTCTAATTTTGGTTTTTACATTCAGGTTAAAATGTGGATTGAACCATATGGTATTTCTTTTGCATTGTTTTTTTTTATTATTAAGTTTGAAATCTTGTTTATGATTTAATCTACAGATTCTCAAAGTGTTTTGGCATTGTTCTTTTCTGTTGTCGCATCATTCTTTGTTTGTCTTATAGTCTGAAAATCTTTAATTCATTAAATTTAGTATATTTTTTAATTAGATGATTGTTTTCACTCAGCATGAGTATATAGGAGCACAAAGGATATGCAATATATATATGTATATATATATATATATATATAAAGGGTTATGTCTGTGATGGTATTTAGGGGTACATAAAAGTATGCTACATATATAGAGGCATATCTGCATTGATATTTATTGTATGTATCTATGGTGCATATTTGTAAGGCTTTGTAGATGTCTGTTGTGGAAAGTGATAAACTCGGAAATGTCAAAGTTATATTTTGTAATGGGAAATGTCGGTAGAAGAATGAAATACAATGACAAGTCTTGGAACTTTCCAAGTTTTATTGATATGTAAAACTAACAAGAAAGAAGATACAAAAACAGTGATAAAAATTACAAAAATAGGAAGACGTGTATATGAAGGAAAGTTTGTTTGCTGATATGTACGTGTGTGAAAATGCTAAAAACGTGGTTATATGTCTTCCACAGAAATACAAACTTGTTAAGAGGTCTGAGGAAGTGTACAGAGCATCTTAGTCATTGTCATAGGAAATGGAATCAAATGAAAATCATGGATGAGGTTGTTTTCATTTCAGTTTATGCTCATGCACATGGGAAAGGCATGAATCCATCTCTTCTTTTCCCATCTAGTGGTAAATAATAAGACAGGCTGGGTTTTTTAGCTTTAGTAAAGCAACCAGTCTTGAAGAAAGAAAGGTCAAAATTAAAACCAGCTTTACTCGGCTTAGAAATTAACTGTGTGTCACATCCTGCACATGGCGGAGGGGTTGAGTAAATAGATACTTGCTAGTGTTCCATTGTTTACTGAGTCCAGAATTATTGATTGATCCGTATGCATGGAATGTTTTAGTATCCCATATTGTGCATTGTGTAGTTATATGTAGTGTGTTACTGACAGAAATTTCCAGGGCCCCTGAGAAAAAGGCTCCACAGATGGGAAAAGAGAACACGTCTTGCTTCTACTGGATGAAAAGCAGATGATTCCTTTTGGTACCTTTTCTTTTATACAAGGATGTGTTGCTATTGTGTCCCCTACAAGAAGTGGTTTTAAGAATTATCATACAGACAAGGTGGGTAATGCCAACATGTCATTTCTTGGTATATATTTTGAAAGAAGTTTTAATCAAATTCCTTTAGTTGTCTTTTATTACTATCTTAAAGCCAAGTTCATTTTATATTTTTTATTAATTCCTTTTTTATTTTGTCAGCTTTAATCTATTGTAAATATTGAGTATAATCAAGTTATCATCACTATATAAACCTATGTTGTTTTTCACTATAACTTTTGATATTTATGTAAATATTAACCATCTTTGGTATTTCCCAAAAAGCATATGATCACAAAGCCAAATCAAAGTAGTTATTGTTATTCTTCTTATTCAGCCATTAATAATTGAAAATAAACAAAAATCTGATTTACATATAATTAACCAACACCAACTAAATTTAACCAAAGAAAAAATAGAACAACAATTAATGGAATCATTGTGCAAATTTTAAAATTCAAATGAATGAAATACGAAATCAATCAAACGAGAAATGTATACTTCTATTTCATTCAACTGATAATCATAGAAAAGTTTAAACTAGTTTGTCTTGAGGAAATAAATCCAATACTTTTATTTGTTCTATTTGTATTAATATTAAGTTCTTTAAATTTAAAGACAATATTATTTTGTTTAAAGATATATATATATATATATGTGTGTGTGTGTGTGTGCAGACACAAATATAAGACTAGAGAATATTTGAAGATGGTATTGCAAGGTTGATAAATACAACAATCCAGATGTTTATAAAGAAAGTGATGGGACACAAACAAGGCAAAGATAAGAGTTGAGAATAAATTTGAAATACCTACTTTCTTATTTGGCAAATTGTACAAACAAAAAGTGTTAATTTATCTGACCATGGATCAAGGTTGTTGCTTGAAGACTAGACTATATTAGCAGAGTTGCCAGGCATGTCTGTTCTGCTTCTGGAGTTGATGTTACTGATTTCTCTAAACTAGTTGACAGGCTGAGGTGCAAGAATCAATGTTGCTGCATATCTGGAGATACCAATGTGCCTAGATGCAGGAATTGATGTTGCTGCCTGTCTGAAAATGTCGGTGTGCTGAGGTGCAAGAATCAGTACAGCTGCTTTGTCATATCTAGTGGTGTTGATGAGTCTTACTACCCTGACAAAGGCAGCAAGTAAGAGGACAAGAGGTAGTCTTTAAAAGGGCTATAAAGACGCTTGGTTTAGTCCTGAAAAAGACTTTTGTGGTTTAGTCTTGAAAAAGACTGGAAAAAGAAAAGCTGGAGTTAAAATTGAACAGCTGCTGGATGGCTGGACTGAAGTGATTGGTTATCTGAGAGGTGTTTTTAAAGCATCAGTGAAAAGGGACTCTGTTGATACAATAGAACTGCTGCATTGGCTGTTGATGGCTGAGGTAAAGCATTTGGTCAGGAACAATGACGAGTGAAAGGCAACAAATTCCTTTCACCTTAAGGTTGCCGGCAGCTGTTGACTGATTTTTGGACTGGAAGCTTCTTTGGAATTGTGTGTAATGTAACATATTGACCCTCGACTGAGCTGTCAATCAAGAGATGCACCTGTGTAAATAAGCGGAAGAACAGTGAAACAGGTGCATCTGGTCAAAGATATTGGAATATCACCTTGACCTGTGGACATGGTTGAATTTGGTGCAGATGCATACGCCCACAATTATATAACCAGGTGCCACAGATGGCTTGGGTCAGTTTGAGTTCCAGTCAGTTCGAGTTCCAGTTGGACTCAGTTGGGGACAAGATGCCAAATTGAGAGCCAGTGGCAGACAGAAGGTTTTGGGCCCTCAGTGACCCACAGTTGAGCAGCCCAACCAGAATGCGAAAGAAGTGCAGCTATGGTCAGAAGAACTTTGGGTCAATATGTAGCAGTCTATCCCCATCTCCAACTCACCTCTCACACACAACCAACATCAACCTTTTTGCAACCCTCTCAAGAATAAAGTGTGACAGGTATATTTTTATAAAGACATGTGTTCGTTCATTCATTGAAGTTCGTCATTATGTTTGATTCTGCATATATATGTGTATGAATTATGAGTATACAACAGTGATAATGAAATGAATTATTATACTATTAAGACAAACTTGCAAATCCTACCCATTTTGCTCAACAGTTGGAAACTACTTTCAAGACAATCTGAAGAATTTATTTGTCTCAAAAATAGCCTCTAAGTTGGTGCTGGAAAATTTTGCTGACAAAGTTGGTGGTGTTATCTAGTTGATACTAGGGTTCACTTCTATTTGTGTTACAAAATTCCATTCCCTGACTGTGTTGATGACATTGCATTTTTTTTTGCAACAGATTCCTGATATGAGTAGCCAGTGGGCTCTGATATGTGAAAGGACATACAGATACCAATAAAAAAGCAATATTATAGATTTCTTACATGAAAAATATTGTAAACAAAACATGTCTCAAAGGCACATATGAGTATACACACATACCATATATATGTATATATATATGTGTGTGTGTGTGTGTGTGTGTGTAAAAATACTCATGAAGCAAAACATTCTGAGAAGTGACATGTGGCAAGAATGACAGATACTTTCTTTTAACAGAAACATCAAGGTCAAAGCAGGTAAGTTAGATTGAAGTAGAAGGGACTTCTGTAGTGATTTTAATAAATTTTATACCCCAAAAAGCCAAATCAAAGCATTTCTGAAATGTCATAGCTCGTGGAATGCTCATGTTTAATCATGGTATGATCAAAGCATCAGCAAAACATCAACTGCTGACAAGATATTAGGCATCCCAGACTTACTGATGCAAAAAGTGAACAGAGACTTTCCTTATATCAATAGAAGGAACTCAGCAGTACAAATTGCAAGTAGCCTTAATCAAAATAAAAGAAAAATTGCCTTCTGACATACAGTTTGTCTACTTTTGTGAGTATGAGGATTTGTAGTTGAAAGTCAATCAGATTACCTGTTAAGTATGTATTTATCCAAAAACAATTCTGCAGGCTGGACATGACACAAGTTGAATTTTTTGAGTAGATGGTTGGTTGATTGTTTGGGTTTCAGGGCATATCAACCTTTATTTGTTATTTAATGCCAAATCTGTTTTTATACAAATAAATAGTTCTATTTCAAACAATTCAGTTTAACATGAGTACACAGTTTAATTGTCAAAAATATTTCTATTTTAAGCTATTCAGTTTATTCAAACAGAGCTAATTCAGTTTAGATTTTGTTTACACACAGTTAAATGTCAAAACAGTTCTATATTAAACAATTCAGTTTAGCATAAGTAGAGTTTCAGTGTCAAAAACATTTCCATTTCAAACAATTCAATAACATAAGTATGCAGTTTAAATGTAAGTACACATTTTAATCATCAAAAACATTTCTATTTCAAGCTATTCAGTTTAGTCAAACAGTTCAGTTTAGCATAAGTATGCAGTTTAGTTCTATTTAACCCATACATAGGGCCCAATAAAGTGGTACCATTTCAGACCAGAGCAGACCTAGGACCAATGGCAATAAAGTGGTGCTTTTCATTCCCCAAAGTCCTAGCATCACTGGAACCTCACCATCAAATTGTTCAGTGTCATATCCAGGACATTCATTTGGGTGGGTGGGGTTTACCCCTCTGCATAGGTGCAGCCGGTGAATTCTACAGCCCCAGTACACAATTTAATGTCAAAACAGTTTTATTTTAAACAATTCAGTTTAGCATAAATATGCAGTTTAAACAGTACACTCAAGAAACCATGGTTTAGTTCTGTTTAACCCATAGATAGGATCCTTATCAGGTGCTACCACTCCTGGCCAGAGTGTACCTGGGAGCAATGGCAATGAAGGAGTAATGCACATTCCCCAAAGCTCACCATCAGATTGTTTAGTGTCATATCCAGGACACTCATTGGGGGGGGGGTCTTACCATACTGCAAAAGTGCAGTCGGTATATACTACAGCCCCAGCTGTCTGGGCAGGTTTTGAGTGGAGTACAGTCACTTTTGATTCACAGTTTTCCTTCCAAACCTGTTGCTCATCCAAGGCTAAAGTTTACTTATAGATTTGGGTGAGGGATATGCGATGGATTCATGCTTTTTCTAAGGGCATTGACAAAAAGAGAAAACAAGCAAAATAAATAATCATATTCTTTGTCATATGTTTTAAAAAATAATTTAGATTACATCATCATCATCATCATCATCATGTCGCGCCGCCAACGCGGATATCCCTGACCGTCTCTCGCCATTTCTCCCTATCATTCATCGCCTCCGGCAGGTCTTCAGGGTTACATCCCGTGTCCTCGCATAGCTGCTGTATGTAAGTTCGTGCTGGTCGTCCCACTCTTGCACATCCATGTGTGGGGGTCCACAGGAGTACATCGCTTATGAGCTCGTCCTTGCTTCTCCAGCAGTGTCCCGCGTGTCTGGTTCGTCGAACTTTTATAGTTTTCGTGATGGGGGGCAAGTGTCCGTATAGTTGGAGTCTCGTGGGGTGTTGTCGCCAGGACTTGTTTAATACTGCTCTCAACATTCTTGTGCAATTTCCGTCCAGCCTCCTCTCCAGCCGCTTCGTAAGCGTCCATGTGGTGCATCCATATAGCAGTATCGACACAACTGCTGCCTGGAAGAAACTGCATTTCATTTTATCAGTTAGGTCCAACTTCCATATGATCGAGAGCCTATCGATAGCTGTCCATGCCTTCGTCAGTCGTGTGTCGATGTCTTTCTCGGTTGATGAGACGCTACTTCCTAGGTAGGTGAATTTGTCGACTAGTTTCAGAGAGGCTCCTTAAGTTTTTACTTGAATACTGTGTTTCATTAAAGGCCAAAAAACTTAGAATGAAAGAATAAAACTTACACATATATGAAATTTTATTTGACAGCATTAGTCACAAAGTAACACTTTACTTAAACAGTATTTTCGATTTGAAATGATTGCATTGCTTTAATTTGGCTTTTTTGTTGAATGGCATATCAACCTTCATAGGTTATTTAATGGTAAGGCCAACCTAGTAGAAGAACAATAGCAGTACTCTTTAACCCACATCTGGAGGAATAAAGAGTTCATGCTGTTCCCAAGGGTATTAGTCCAAAAGGGAATAAAATAATATGACTAAAATTTGAACTTGCTTCCTATGATGTCACAGTTCAGCACATCTCCATGGGGACTTCCCCCAATGATTATATCGGGGGTGTCCCTGTGGCATAAAGATTAAAGTGCTGAACAGTGGAATCATAGTAAGTGAGTTCAAACTTACATTCACTTTTGGACAAATACCTTTGGGAAGTGTATGAACCCCTTTATCCTTCCATCACTGGGTTAAATAGTACCACTAGAAGGGTGGATTTGGCATCAGATAACCTAAGAAGGTAAATATACCATTAAAAAAAAACTAACAATGATTATAACATGCTCTAACCTCATTTAAGCATCCACTCTTTTATATTGGGTTATCTATGTTTTCCAAGGATGAACATATTTCATGTGTAAGTCTTGTAAATTTTAAATTGAAATTTCTTGGGTGTACACTCCTTAACAAGTTCACAAAACTGCATTTAGTTGATACATTTTGTGAGATTGGGAATGTACAGGATACTAACTGTTCAGGCCAGTCATCTTTTGTTAACTGTCAAAATTCTTAATGAATTCAACCATTTTTACAAAGAAAATCTCTAAGGTATCACTGCAGATTTGACCATCTAAGGTTACTGTTCTTAGTGCCACCAAGTAATTCAATTAATTGAAATTAAAGTTATTAAAAAAATTGCAGAATTCTTTTTGAAACAGATTGTACAGAGAAATTTCACACAAATATAATTTCATATTTCAGTCTATGTTTTAACATCCTACAAACATTTTCTTGGTTCAATTAAATCAAAATTTGAATTTAGGTCACTTAGTCCATTTCATGGAAGAATAACTATAAAACCACATGAACCACTTATGTTTTCCTATTAAAAGTGCCTTGAATAGGCATCTTTGGGTCAGAACTGGACCTCATATGAAAGTGAAGAAAGCTGATTTGATAAGTCATGCTTTTTCCTGAATAAGCTATGTAGCAGAATGTGTATACATCATATTACAAAGAAAATATTACCACTGGAAAGGAATTTGGGAAAACAAGCAACTGAATGCAGAGTAACAGTTTGAACATTTGTTTTACTAGAAAGTACTATCAAACAATCTTATCTTTTATAGGGAGATACTTAGTCAAGAAGGAGCTCTAAATGTAACAATTATTGTTGTGGGAAATGAAATTAGTAATCCAAGCTCAAATCTAGAATAAGGCTGTTTGTATTACACTTTGCAGTAATGCTCTTGGAAAAGGCATGAATCCATCTCTTCTCCCAATCACAGGCAAGAGTAAATAGTAGGATAGATTGGGTTCTTTATCCTTGACAAGGCAACCAGTCTAAAAGAAGGAAAACTGAATTCAAACCATTTTTCTCCACTTAAAAATCAACCTTCTGTTACATTTACAGCTGAAGGGTTGGCTAAATACGTACATTATCTACTGCCTCAACATCATATAAAACCAGGTTCATTCTGTAGCAGTCACAGATCTATTGTTTCTTATGAATCAATGCCCCCGCCAAGCGATTCGGCCATCCCCTGACCAATCAGGGGCAGAGCACATTGAATCCTTCTTCCTCTCAAGAACTATTTTTTCTAGCCCTTTTTGGACAAGTTAAAGAGCAACCAGCGAGCAGCCAAGACAGACCTCACTTGCATCCTCTGCTATGGACATTCCACATAGAAAAACTTCACTGAAGAAGACGCTGCTGCTAGCTACACACAGAAAAGCCAGCCTTGCAGTCAGTTACACAGACACTTCCTACAAACTCAAGGACAAATATACTAACCGGCAACACCGAAAAGAACCTTTCCACCCTCTGACTTGTTTACTTCTGCAACTATAATAAACCTTTCATTGTTGTGTTTCAAAAGAAGTTTTGTTATTTATTTGTATTGTCAATTAATTTATAGTGTTATGGAAACTAACCATTAAAAACACTAAAATTCTTTTATAAGAAAAGTTTTCTAGGATATCATTTCAACCATTTGACAAGATAATGTACTGTACAATACTATGAGAGTTGAACAGGAATAATTTTAGGCACATAAAGAAGACTTTATCTTATTTTACAGGACACAAAACTCAGTTCTCAATTTTGATTAAAGATTATTGAAAGTTTAATGTCAACAAGTTCCTTCTGCAGTTCCTTCAAAACATGATATTCTGTACCTTGGTCAAAATCAGCATCATCCTTCAGGATTTTGTTGTTTTATCTTCCATCAATAAATACTATATTTTAGTCCTAGGTAGAAGTTTTGGAAGCAGCACTGGTTGCACAGGTACTATACTGTCATCTTATCAGATATTTGGAACAAACAAACCAAAAATAATTCTAAAAATTTATACTATTTTTACATATATATACGTGTGTGTGTGTGTGTGTGTGTGTGTGTATACATATATATAGATCCATACTTAGTGTTATATACCCTACCTATGAACATTAATGTCTTATTCCTCATAAATACAATGGACACAATTGTGAGGGGGGGGGAAATATACAAAGTAGTCACCACCAGCAGTGGTTTCCTGGATTTAATGATATAAATTAAATCTTGGAGTTCAGCATCTTTGTTTTTCTGATGAGAACATCCCAGATGCCTTATTTTGGTTCTTGGCAATGGCCAATGAATTGTTAATGTGCTTGGAACTACAAAAAAAGAATATAAAGAGTCCTTACTTTCCCTTTATCCAAATGTATGTTCCGTTGTAAGAAAAGAAAAACTAACCAAAAAATAGATAAATCATTCCTTGTCCATCACATTCAGAGAGATCTGTTTGCATGAAAAGATCAATGCCTACACACACACACACATATATAGTCACATATTCGCACAAAGAATATCTTTAATTAAACACAAAAAAGAAATCCGCTTAATTTTCTGGCAGGCAATACTGGGTTTGTTTTCTCTTCTTCATCATTATGTAGCAAAGGTCATAAATAAATACTCTTGTAGAAAAGTCTAAGCCAAGCAGACTTAATTATCTGTTGTTTCATTTATGAATCTTCTTTGATAAAACTCCATCAATTTATCCCAGAAAATGAAATTGATCTTTTTATTTCTTTGATTAAATCTAACACATAACACTTGTCTGTAATTCATAACATCATGGTATTTATCTAACTTTTGAGATCTAAAGAATATGAATGACCGGTCTTAAAATAATCAGAGAAATTGTACTGCTATAATACTTTGTGCAGAAATTAACTAGGTTTCTTTTAGATTAGAGTGTTGTGGAATGATATGAAAAAATCATTCCCCTCTATAACTTTGATTTTTTTAATTTTACTGATTAAATGAAGTTATATATATATATATATATATATATATATATATATCAGAAGTATAGCATTATATAAGTACTTCAATAACAATGAGAGAGCAACTTCTGACAAATTAATGAGATAGATAAAGATTGACCAAGCCCATGATAGGCTAACTTATGTGATTTCCACCCAAACTCTAATGTATACTATCACCAACACATTAGGTAGATAATGACTATATATATATCATCATCATCATGTGCAGCTAGCACGGATATCCCTGACCCTCTCTCTCCACGTCTCCCTATCATTCCTTGCCTTCGGCAGGTCTTCGGGGTTACATCCCGTATCATCACATAGCTGCTGAATGAATGTTCGAGCTAGTCGTCATGCTTTTGATTGGCCATATGCGGGGGTCCACAGGAGCACATCACTTACGATCTCATCTTTGCTTCTCCAGCTGTGTCCGGCATGTCTGGTTCATCTAGCTTGTATAGTTTTCATGAAAGGTGGTAGGTGGCTGTACAGGTGGCGCCATGTGGGGTGTTGCTGCCAGGACCTGTACCTCTTTATCATCTGTCTAGACTACGTACTTAGGACATCGATCGATAACATTAGGGAAAACGGCTTTGAGCTGACAAAGAAAAGAAGCAGAAGGTACCCCGCGAAAACAATTACCGATGCCGACTACGCCGATGACATAGCGCTACTGGCCAATACACCCAACCAAGCCGAAACACTACTGCATAGTTTGGAACGAGCCGCTGCAGGCATTGGACTCCATGTCAATGCACAAAAAACTGAATTTATGTGCTTTAATCAGAAAGGCAACATCTCCACTCTAGACAGAACCTCCCTGAAACTGGTTGACAAATTCACCTACCTGGGAAGCAGCGTCTCATCAACCGAAAAAGACGACACACGGCTAATGAAGGCATGGACAGCTATCGATAGGCTTTCGATCATATGGAAATCAAACCTGACCGATAAAATGAAACGCAGTTTCTTCCAGGCGGCGGTCGTGTCGATACTGCTGTATGGATGCACTACTTGGATGCTGACTAAACGGTTGGAGAAGAAGCTCGACGGCAATTATACAAGAATATATATATATATATATATATATATATATGGTTGCCATTTGCATAATGCAAAGCCCTTTAAATGAATTGAGTACTCTGGCATCCATTAAGGCAAAAATGTAAACAAAAGAAAAGCTACTATATAATGCCTCATAATTTCCAGCTGTCGTGGTTCACTTGTTGGCTGAGTAGTATGATACTAAGTTTTATATCTAGCCACACTGAAGAGTTGTGATACAATGAAACAGTCTGTTTGTGGATGACAATATATATATATATATATATACGAATATATAAACGCATATACATACTGTGACCTACTTAAAAACACATCAACGTATGTGGATTAATACATTCTCGTACATATTAGATCCCCCTCAATGTCCTTAAAAATTTGTGTGCACACATAAGAGTACTGATGTATATATAGATGTATGCAAACACACACTAAAGTAAATAGTACATACATCCAATAGAACCTCTCACACACATACACACAGAATACATCCATATATTCAGACAAACACATTAATAACAAAAAATACAAGAGGTAATAATGAAAAAAAAGAAAGGAAAGAACAAAGCAGATCCTTAAAAAAACAGCTCAAAATCTTCACCAACAATAAACTTCAGTTGGACAGCCAGAGATATTAAACCTGGAGTCAACTAGAATCAACCAAAACAATCTATGAACCTCCCTCTATTATAAAGATATTTAACATACAACCAATAATTTAATCTCTTGAAAAGGACTAAAATACATAAATATATACATATACAAAATAATAACAAAAAGACCTAGAAATTCTATATTTGAAATCACTTGTAGACTTTTCCCTTATATATATATGTGTGTGTGTGTGTAGAAATGGTAGATTTTGGTGAATCTGACAAGGTGATGAAAAAAAGGGGGAAAATGGATAAATCAAACACTTAAAATGGGTTTAGTGGATAATATTTCATTCTTTATTAACTGAAGAACTTCATCTGACAAAACATTTTTTCTAAAATAGATAAACTAATGGAGAATGTAAAAAGGTATAAAGGGAGGGAAAGAGTCTAAAAAAAGTAAAAAAGCAAAATTGGCGACCTTAGTCAAGGGTGACCTGAAGGCTCCCTTTTCTATAGCTACTACACTGAGGTGTAGGGGAGGGTACTTCTCCTTTCCCTGGATTGCTCCACTTTACCCTTGATATGTACCTTATATTGCTGAGTGCAAAGCAGGGAAGCATCAAGTACCATTTTTAAAGTCTTTGGTATGACGCGACCTGGGATTGAACACAGGTTATCCAGACCAGTGGCAAACACTCTACCCACTATGCCAATGAGCTGGTATAAAATTATATATATATATATATATATATAGTCGACTATAGTTGAGGGTGACCCGAAGGCTCCCTTTTCAGTAGCTACTACACCAAGGTGTAGGGACGGGTGCTACTCCTTTCCCTGGATTGTTCCACTTTATCCTTGATCCATACCTTACAATGCTGAGTGTTAAGCAAGGAGAGATCAAGTACCATTTTTTGAGTCTTTGGTATGACTCGACCTGGGATTGAACCCAGGTCTCCCGGGCCATTAGCAAACACTCTAATTGCTAAGCCAATGGACCAAGACATAAATAAGGGAAGAGCAAGGCTGAGAAATAGATATAGGTCAATTTTCTGATAAATCCCAATACATTTGGCACCACCTAGCTTTTACCATCTACCCAGACGATCACAGTCAAAACCAAATTAACCCTGACTATCATCTCTCAAACCTATATTTATTTCCTTCCTTGTTTTTCGCTTATCTTTCTCTTGTCTTTAGACCCTTTCCCTCACTTTATACATTTTTACATTCTCCATTAGTTTATCTATTTCTTCAATTACAAAAATGTTGATAAAATGCAAAAATGTTTAATCTGATGAAGTTCTGTTAATAAAGAACAAAATATTACCCCTAAACCTGTTGTAACTGTTTGATTTATCCACTTTACCACTATATATATATATATATATATATATGTATATTCAACATACTTACTTCATTAGTTGAAATACTTCAGTCACAAAATCCTAGTTATTTTAATGTCTACCATGTCCCTAAATATTATCCCTGAGGTTCATTTTTATTTTAGGCAACCATAAAAAAATCAATCATAGCTAGATCTGGTGAGTTGAAAGTGTGCTGCATTTTCTGAATCCTGCATTTTCATAAAAACTGCTGTTAAAAAAGTATTGATACGAGCCACATTCTTTTTAATTTGTACTGACTCATCAAGACAGCAGACTGGACATCCAGACATCATTTTTATAGGTTGATAAGTTTTGCACACAGCTTTATTTAAATTTTTGAATAAGAAATTATATAGCTTTAGTCTCCTTATATTTTATTACACCTTGTATATATTTAGTAAATAAGATATATTGAAAGTAAGTTTCATATTTATATGCTCATCAAACTATTGTTGTTGGCACTATAAAATATGCCAAAAATATGAATTACATAGTATATGAAATTAATTTCAGTGTGTAAAAAGAATGTAATCTTCAGTTAAAAATGAAAGTAAAATGGTAATCATTTAAAGTATCATATGAATAATAATCAGTTTAAAAGTGGAGAGTCCTAGTGGTGTAGTGGCTAATGAGCTGGACTGTAACATAGTAGTAAATGAGTTCAAATGCCAGTCACAGTATTATGTTCACTTTTACACTAATATTCTTGGGAAAGATATTAACCTGCTTATTCCTCCAGCTTTGGGTAAATACTACCAGTACTGTTATTATACAAGGATAGCTTTGGCATTAAATAACCTTCAAAGGTTGATAAGCCATTAAATAATGGAATGAAACCAAACCAACTTAAAAATTCAAATGAAACCATGCACTTATAAATATGAAAAGTGACTAAAAAATTCTATTCATTATTCTTTTATCTTTTTGTCTGTGATATAAGACCATATAGCTTATTTCTCAAAATCATTTAGTCTTGATTAGTTTGATAATACAGACTGCTAATTTATACATTATAAGAACATTTAAACTTCCATGGTTTTAATGAAATTTGAATAATGATTGAGAAAAGATATTTATTTGCTACAAGTACATAAATGTTCTTTGAAATTTTACTGAAAATATTTTCCCTTTCAAAGAAAAGACACTTCAATACAAGGACATTTTATTGTGAAGCCAGAGGAAAAAAAGATATCTCACAACAAATACATTTCATTGGAAAACAAATATAAATGATTAACTATTTCAATATCTTCACATTAAAAATGCTTGCTTTGTTTTAACTTTAAATAAATTCTTTTTTTTTACAGGAACATAATGAGTAAAATTTATGATTATATATTTTTGTCATAATGAACATTTTGTTTAAATAGAAGTTATTCACACAATCTTCTCATATGTAAACTATACTTTCTCCACAGCCCTTAATTGTTTATTTAAGTTATGGTTTCATCATCTTCCCCTGAACAAATATTCAGTTTTTAATATCAGTTTAATTATTGTTGATACAAAGAATTTCTGTATATGCTGATAGTGCATACCACAGGCTAAAAACCTAAAACCTGAAAATAATTCTACATTATGAAGAATCTTAAAAGTGGAATGAGAGGTTAACATATAGAAAACATGAAAAATGAAACAGCAGATTTATTGTATAAAAGATTTGAAAAAGCCTTTAGGGCAATAAGTATTAAACAAAAATAATGTGATTTTTTTTTAATTTATTGAAAACTTTTAAAATATTTAAATTACTGTAGTTTAAATATTGGGAGGTGTTGGTTTCTAACGGTAATGCTAATCAAATTTCTCATCCACAATGCTGGACACCAAGACCTTCCAAAGAATAACTGCTGTTTTCTCACAGCATGTCAGTTCTAATATAGAACTGACATGCAGTGAAAAAAGCAGCTTCACTTTTGATTCATCCAGTTGCTTGAAACTTGGTCGGACAATTTCTGCCATTATACATCCAGGCACCTGAAATAAACCATGTGTTCAAGAGGAAAGTAAAAAGAGAAAAGTGAAGTTGAATGTGAGCAGATATTTCATATGTATTAGGCCAGATATGAGGAGGATTGTCATAGCAGGATCAGAGTGACAGTATGTATAAGAGACGAAGAAAAGAGACAGTCATGGATTTTTCTCCAAAGAAATACAAATAAGTGCGATTGGCAAGCAATGAGAGAAACTGCTTGAGTGTAAAATTTTTATTGCAAACTATCTTCTGATCACATAGACAGAAACTACTTGAGAGTAGTTTTTTATTGCAAGCTATCTTTGGATCACATAGAGAGAAA
This sequence comes from Sepioteuthis lessoniana, assembly GCA_963585895.1. Classification (NCBI taxonomy): domain Eukaryota; kingdom Metazoa; phylum Mollusca; class Cephalopoda; order Myopsida; family Loliginidae; genus Sepioteuthis; species Sepioteuthis lessoniana. Next base: position 74,944,829 of record OY757911.1, on the reverse strand, counting down.
CTGCTTGAGAGTACAGTTTTTTTATTTTATTTTAAGCTATCTTCAGGCCACACAAAAACTGCTGGAGAGTACAATTTTTTATAGCCAGCGATCTTCAGACCACATAAAACTGCTAGTGAGTTCAATTTTTTTATTGCATGATATCTTCAGACTACATAAAGAGAAACTGCTAGAGTACATTTTTTTGAGCCCTGTCTTCAGACCACATGGAAAGAAACTGTTATAGTGTACAATTTTTTATTGCACGCTATCTTCAAACCACAATTTTGAAGGTTAAATTTTAGCATTTTTACATATTTTAAAATTTTTTTTATGTCTACCTATTTTCAAAGAGTTTTTAAGGTATCATAAAAGTTTCATCTTGATTTTGATTTTATTAAGTTTATTTTCATGCATGCCAAAATTTTATATAGTTTCATGTATATATAAGCATCAAAGGTGTATATATATACACAGAAGTGTGTATATTTAGGCAACAAATTATTATTCAAGCAAGTTTTGTTAACGATCATGGAACACTGTTTATTATTTTTAATTTTATTTTTTCCAAACTCCTTGTTATTTTTCTAGTGTCTAGATCCCAACACTAGAAAAATAACAAGGAGTCTTGAAAAAATGAAATTAAAAATAATAAACAAACAGTGTCCCATTATCTTTAACAAAACTTGTGTGAATATATATATTCAGATATCAGCATTTTTTCAGTCCACTTCTGGTCAGGCCTTTTCAAAAGTATGTGGTGCCTACAATAAGTTTTGAGACTTTTTTTGTGCAGGCATTTATAATTGCCGTAGACTCTTGAAAATTTAGTATGCTTTTGTTATCCATCTTATGAAATGACTGACCAATTTTTATGATTTCACGTTCAAATGAACAGCTACAGCAGCAATTGGAATACACCCTACTAAAGCCTGATTGTCACAGCTGGTAATTTTAAAAATGCAATCTGGATGTGAGGACACTTTAGGAGAATGATATGCAATAAAATGCTGTTTTAAACTTGGAAAAAATGACACAGAAACGTATGGAATGCTTCAGACTGCTTTTCAACCATCTTGCATGAATCGGGCATCAGTTTTTGAGTGGCATAAGAGATTCAAGGAAGGCAGGGAGACTGTGAGGGATGATGAGAGGTGTGAGAGGAGTAAGGAAGTCAATACATCAGAGTTAATTGGCCATAGGGTTAGGGTTACTACGTTGAGGTTTTAAGGGAGTTCAGGAAGAGATTCTGTCGGAAGAGGCCAGCTCTCTTCAAATCGAGTCAGTCGCATTTCCACCAGGATAATGCACCAGTCTACTACTCCATTATTGTCACAGACTACTTGACCAAGATGGGCATCAAGATAATTCCTCACCCACCCTGTTGTCCAGACCTTGCTCCCTGTGACTTTTGCTTATTCCCTAAGCTCAGAGGCTGTCGTTATAAGACAATTGAAGAGATGAAAGAGGCTGTGATGAAGGTCATTGACACACTCACACAAGAGGACTTCCATGGGGCCTTCAGAAGTTTTTGGAACGGTACAACAAGTGCATTGCAGCCGGAGGAGATTACTTTGAAGGGGTCTTGAGTTTCATGTGTGTACTATCAATAAAAGTGCCCTTATGAAAAAAGTCTGGAAACTTATTTAATGATCCTCGTATGTAAGATGTTTGTAGGAGTTGGTCTTATCCAGTGTTGGCTCATGATGTTTTGGTAGGTGGTTAAAAGTCAGAGTTTTCCTTTTCATAGACTGGTTGTCTTACCAAGGGTAAAGTGCCCAATCTACTCCTAGAAAAGTTCCTTCATGTCTTTCTAAAGAGAATTAGCATAAACAAGTTTAACTACAAATTTAAACTTGGTTTAGGAAGTATATTTTTTCTGATATTTACGGTAAGTTTCCTTAAATCTTTTTTATAGTATATTTGCTTCAGATCATAGAATGAAAAGAGCCATGGCCTTTCAGGTCATGGACAATTATGGCTTTTCATGGCTTATTTTATTTGTAAATTGCAAATTTCTTTTATTAGGAGAAATTGTGGAATGGTTTCTGATTGCCTTCTTCAGTTTTTAATCTTTCTTCTCTTGGGTTGGTTTATCTCTGTTAGCGTAATCAACATGACTATTTTATCTATAGCTGTGTAAAGAAATGAAAGTGATCTGAAATAAGCAAATGCAGAAATCCTTGGCAAGGATTTGAACTCAACTCGTAAATTGTTTTTTCTGTACCAATGAATATTACACTGTGTGTACCTCCAATTTAGGTCAGATTATGATATACTATAATTTTTACATCTTTTTTCTTATCGTAGGATATTAATAATTAGGAATAATTGGTATGATTAAAATGTAACATTTTATGATTAGATAATTAAGAACAGAGATCTAGATAGGATTTAATTTAAGAACTCATCAAGTTTTGTATTCAAAAGTCAAGTGTTTAAAATGTCTGATGAAGCACATATACATTTTTAAAAAGCACCCTTCCCCCATCTTGCTCTTTCTCTCTCTCTATATATATATATAAATATATATGAGTGTGTGTGTGTACATGTACTCATATGCTGAGGATATCTTCTTAACTAAGTTTAACATGAGAACCTATTTAAGAAAGGTCATTTTTTTAAAAATTAATCTTATTTCATTAATTGAAATCATCATATTCATTTATTACATTCATTAATATTCACAGAATTATTTACATTATCCTCTGCTGAACAAAATAATTTCTACCTATTAACCTGACTACTGCAGTCAAAGTTTTTACAGGAAATGTATGTTTCCATGTCTTTCATATAATGTGAATTAATTTACCAAAAGTAAATAAATTCACATTAGATACCAATTAATTCTTACGCAAACTTGTTTTTTTTTTTTTTGTTTTTTTTTAAACTGCCAAGTTACGTGACCCAAAATATGATGGATCATATCAAGGTCAGTTTGTAGAGAGATAGTTCTGTTTTCCTGATTGGCTGATCTAGAGAAAAGGTCAACATTTTGATTTAGGATCATTCTGTACAAGTGTAACCATTTTCCTCAGTCAAAGAATTCATAAACACTGGCCATAACAAATATCTAAAATTATAACCAAAAATATACAGGGGAATAAATTATTATTCCTTGATATAGATAGATAGATGTCTCTTATATAGATAGACAGACATTTCATTTTCTGTAACTACATATGTATATATATTGATACATATGTGCACACACACACACACACACACACACACATATATCTATATATATATGCATATATATAAACTAAAAGCAATAAAATTTCACCTTTTTATTATCATCTCATTATTAGAAATTTCAAGTATCATCCATGTAACATAGGATGCAATCATCCAATGAAGTTTCATCCATTCCAGTTGGGAAATTAATAATATGACAGATTTATAAAAACATAATTTTTCTTTGAATCAAGATCAGATAAAATTAGAAATAAACAATTTCCAGTACTTGCAAATATAGGTCGGTGGATAGTGTGTTGCTTATCAGTCAACAAGGTTTGAAGTTTCATCTCTGGTTTCAAGTATACTGAACTTAATCAAAATAAAAATATTGATTCTGAACTGATGGAAAGGCTTTCTTTCTTGTGACTGATCTAGAAATAATAAAATCTGCAATCCTCATGGCTTTTCAAACAATTTGCAACACATTACATAGATTTTCCTAATGAAGTGAAATATATAATTTAAAAATGTATACAAAAAGGAAAAATTCTAGGAAAAGTTTGTTGTTTGAAAGATTAGTTGGTTTTATCACTTGTCACACCTTGTTGGGTTATTTAATACTAAACTTTTTTTGATGTGCAATTATTATAAGACATCAAATAACTATTGATGATCATTTGAATGACTTAGATTTTATTCAAAAGAACTTCAAGTAATTATTCCTAATACATATAATTTATTTCAAATTTATTTTAATATTTCAAATTATCCAGTCTAATACAAACAATTTGTATAGTTGTGTGGTTTTAAGTATTTCAAATAATCATATGGTTTCCTGTAATGATTTAGATTATTCAATGTTTTTGGTATGGATGACTCTAAATATCATGAATATAACTGAATAGATATAACAAATCAAAAATTATGATTGTAATTATGACACAATCTTGTGCAAATTATGCCTGTGACAGTAAAAGAAAATAAAAATGACAGAAACTGTATATATGTATTAAAAAATGTATGCTCTTTTTATATAAATACAAGGATGAAATACATGTTGGCCATTCAACTTCAAATGTATAAGCAGTTGAGTTTCCGGTTAAAGCAAGAAGGAGATATGATACTTTCTTGCAGTCACAAATATTGTTTTCTCTTTATTAAGCCAGCCAGGTAGTTCTAATTAGAATAGATACAAAAGGATGTGGCCAGAAACAAAACCCATCTGTGCATTCTAAAACTTTTCTATGACAGTATTGAGAATCAAATCTAAAATTACTTGAAATCATCTACAGAGTACAAATATGATGTAATATCACAAATAAAATTTGGCCTGTTAAATTTTAATCACACTGAAAGATAAAAACATTTTTACCATTCCTTTCTATGATCATTAAATAAATTTCCAGACTTTTTTCGTATGGGCACTTTTATTGATAGTATACACGTGAAACTCTAGTCCCCTTCGAAGTAATCTCCTCCGGCTGCAATGCACTTGTTGTACCATTCCAACAACTTCTGGAAGGCCCCATGGAAGTTCTCTTGTGTGAGTGTGTCAATGACTTTTATCACAGCCTCTTCCATCTCCTCAATTGTCTCATAATGACAGCCTCTGAGCTTAGGGAGTAAGCAAAAGTCACAGGGAGCATGGTCTGGACTATAGGGAGGCTGAGGAACTGTCTTGATATCCATCTTGGTCAAGTAGTCTGTGACAAGAATAGAGTTGTAGACTGGTGCATTATCCTGGTGGAAATGCCACTGAACCGATTTGAAGAGTGCTGGCCTCTTCCGACAGAATCTCTTCCTGAACTCCCTTAAAACCTCAATGTAGTAACCCTAACCCTAACTGTTGTGTATTGACTTCCTCACACCTCCCACACCTCTCATTATCCCTCACAGACTCCCTGCCTTGCTTGAATCTCTAGTGCCACTCAAAAACCGATGCCTGATTCATGCAAGATGCTCCAAATGCAGTCTGAAGCATTCCATATGTTTCTGTGGATTTCAAAGTTTAAAACACAATTTTATTGCATATCATTCTTCTAAAGTGTCCTCACATCCAGATTGCATTTTTGAAATTCACCAGCTGTGACAATCAGGCTTTGGTAGGGTGTATTCCAATTGCTGCTGTAGCTGTTCATTTGAAGCTGAAATCATAAAATTGGTCAGTCATCTCATAAGATGTATAGCAATAACATACAGAATTTTCAAGAGTCTACAACAATTTTAAATGCCTGTACAAAAAAAAGTCTGGAAACTTATTGAATGCACCACATATCTTAAATTGGTGGTTTTGGTTGGTGATTTTCATTGGTTTCATGGACCTGTTGGAACACTCATAACTGTATGATTGCCGACAAAGGGTCAACTGAGATAACTCTCATGAGAAACAGTCAAATTAAAATTGAAGATTTTTAAAAGCATCAGTCAGTTAGATACCAGATGAGGGCAAATAAAATCAAGATTAAATTTTAGTTTAAGTAAAACTTTCTCCATTGGGAAAGAATGCCATAATTTTGAAATTTCTTTGATTCAAAAATTATCAATTCCTGTTGTTAGGACGATCTAACAGTCAAAAGAACTAAACACTTTTCTGTTTCAGGCGGAGTTACCTCCTCCCTTTAGACCCCTACTGTTTGAGTTCTCGTGTGAACATGCGAGAACAGTACAAGATTATAAGTGGCAGCACGAATGAAGGATGACTTCAAATCCGGGAAAACAAATGTGGAAATAAATTACCTCTTCCCAAGAGAGCTGTGACACAGCTCAACCTATATTGGTAGATATATTTTGTACCATCCAAATGTGTTTGTCCTTTGTAAATAAATGTTCTCATCAAGTCAAACTGTGAGTACTCTCTTCATTTTTCCTCTACTATATCTGTCATCAACGTGTTACTCACACACACATCCATAATATTCATCTTGGGATTAAATCTTCTGTAAGACATTTATTAGTTATGATGTTTCTACACCCGTATACATTACATGTCTTCCTAATCTGAGACTAGTTTAAAAGAAAAGTGCAACATGATAATAAATTGAGTGGGATTTTTTCATTGACCACTTGTCTGACTTTTTCCTTTGCTGTGAACTTGTCATGATCTCTTCATCTGGACTTTGTCTCCAGCAAGTTTCTTTGAGATCCAGCAATGCGACCCAACACCAGGATTTGGATGAAGGCCTTTAGAAGATTATACAGAAGATTGATGATCTCTGATTCCGCAAGTCTCTTCTCTCCCCATTCAATTGGCTGGATATGACACCAAACAATCTGATGGTGAGGCTTCAGTAATGCTGGAGCTTTGAGAAATGTGGAGTACCTCTTTATTGCCATCACTCTCAGGTCCACCCAGGCTCAGAGTGGTAGCACCTGATAAGGTCCTACTTATGTCAAATAGAACTAAACTGTGAGCTAGTTCTATACTGAATTGTTTTAGATGGGACTGTTTTGACATTTAAACTACTTACTTATGCTAAACTGAATTGTTTGAGATAGAACTATTTTGAGATTTAAACTGAGTAATTATTTTATTTTATAGTATTGAATTAATTTAAAGGGCTATTGCAATGGGAAATAATAATTATTTGAGTCTAATTAATTTCAAAGTACTTCTTCATCATCAGAGATGTTTTTTTTATAAATGAACACGATTTTAGAGGTTCAGATTTTTTTTGAACGCTGTAAATATGGTATAACATGGTGTTAGAATGCCATGTTGAGTGTTGTAATCATGGTTCCACGTGGGGTGTTTAAACGTCATATGGAATAAATATTACTTCAGTTGTCCTAGTCAATTTTATTTTACTTTATTTCATATTATTTTTATTTTTTAAACTTAAATTTGTATATAAAATGTGTATGTTATTAATGATATATTCAGTATTTAATTCTAACCAACTGTAAATCTGAGGATGTAACTTAGCTATTAATAAGTAAGTTGGCGAATTTAGTCGAAGGTTCCCTTTTCTATAGCTACTACACTGAGGTGTAGAGGAGGGCACTACTCCTTTCCCTGGATTGCTCCACTTTGCTCTTGATACATACCTTATATGGCTGAGTGTTAAGCAAGGAGGTATCAAGTACCATTTTTAAAGTCTTTGGTATGACGCGACCTGGGATTGAAGCCAGGTCTCCCAGACCATTGGCAAATACTCTACCCACTGGACCATTAAGCTATTAATAAAGCTTCCTTAATTCTGAGATTAACAACATTATGTACTTTGGCCTAATGAGTAGAGTGTTTGCCAATAGTCTGGGAAACCAGGGTTCAGTCCTAGATCGAGTCATACCAAAGACTCAAAAAATGGTACTTGATACCTCCTTGCTTAACATTCAGCATTATAAGGTATAGATCAAGGGTAAAGTGGAGCAATCCAGCTAATGGAGAAGCACCCTTCTACATCTCAGTGTAGTAGCTATTGAAAAGGGAGCATTTTGGTCACCCATGCATTAGGTCACCAACTCTACTGCTTCTATTTTAATGAAAAAAATATTATCTTTATCTTTGCATTTAATTAAATGTTTATGGAATGAGGATGGCCATGTGTTGAGTCGTTCTTTAATTCTGATGTGGAGGGGTCTGATTGTACTTCCTATATAAAAATCATAGCATTTTGAATGAATTGAACGATAAATAGAGTAAGTTTTTTGGCACATGTGTGGGTCTCTTATTGGGCAGTTGGCTAATGTGCATGTTGTGATAGTATTTATCTTTGTTAGGTATTGGTATAGTGAGGATCCAGAGCGGGCCAGTTGTATATCTAGCACTTCCTTGTAAATAGCCCTACATATTTCTCTGGTGATAATTTCTCTGAAATATGGTAGTTTTAGGAAACAGGTGTTAGAGGGTCTATGTAGTTTCTGTGACTTATTATTTAAATGTCGTGTGATTGATGTTGGCTATTGATTGTTTCTGGGGGTGTTTATAAAGTATGCGGAGCATGTAATTTTGTCTTTCTCCCTGCTGCATCTATTGTGAATTTGTTTAATTTCATTTCTAATGTAATTAGTTTTGGCACTGAGTGGAAGTACTGTTTTGAAATGCACAATGAGGTTTTTAGTGGTAGGTTTTCTATAGAAACTTGTATAAATTTTACCGGTTGGAGATATTTGGATTTTAAAATCTAAGAGTGTTAGGAACCCAGTGTTATCTGGATATTCTATTGTAAACTAAATATGTCTCTCAATGTTTTGGAAATTCTCATATATGACGGTAGCAACTTCACTGGATGATGTCAACATAAGTATATCATCTATCTATCTTGTGAAGAATATGTATGATGGGCAGATGGATAGTGCTTGACATTCTAGTTGGCCCATAAATGAAATTGCAAGAATGCCTGATATGCTGGATCCCATGGGTAGTCCTGATGTTTGTTTGTAGGCATTTCCATTATAAGTGAAGTATGTATTGTCTACTATAATGGATAATAATAGTTGGTGGATATCTGTTGCTGTTAGTTTGTGACAATATAAATTATTGGAGATTATATGTTCTGATATGATATCAATTCTGGGTGTGCAGGTATTGTGGTGTAAAGAGAAATTACATCCAATCTGAATGCATAATTATTTTGCTTAAGTTGTTCAGTATTTAGTTGTGTTAGTCAGTGGATTACTTCATCGGAATTTTTGACATGTCCTGAAAAAGTGGGAAGCAAAGGTTTCAATATTTGTGCAAGAAGACATGATATTATATAAAGAGGTCTTTCTAAGCTGGAAATGATAGGTCTGTTCTGGAGTGTTGTGTCTCTTTTGTATTTTGGTGAGGCGGTAGAAACTGGATAGTTTGTTATTTCGACTAATAAAGTTATCCTTGTATTTATTTGGCATATCCGTCCATTTACAGATGTTAGTGAGTGCATTATAGATGAAATTTTCTATTTATACTCAACTGATTGTTTGAAATAAAACTGTTTGTACATTTAACTCTGTTTACTGCCCAGTGGGCTGGGGCTGGAGAATACACCGACTGCATCTCTGCAGAGGGCAAGACCCCCACAATGAGTGTCTTGGATATGGCACTAAACAATCTGAAGGTGTAATTCCAGTAATGCTGGTGCTTTGGGGAATATGGAGTACCCCTTTATTACCAGTGCTCCCAGGTTCACTATGGCCTGGAGTGGTGGTATCTGATAGGGTCCCATCTATGAGTTGAATATAACTAAACTGTGTACTTATGCTAAATCGAAGTGTAGGACTGTTTTGACATTTAAACTGTGTACTTTTTCTAAACTGAATTATTTAAAATAGAACTGTTTATATGTATAAAAATGGATTCAGCATTAATAACCAACTATGGTTGATGTACAATAAAACTAAACCAAACCGAAACCCTCTTCTCTCTGTGCTATTAATACTATTTAAAGAAAGAGTAAAATCCAATACAGTCTGACTTTAGTTTTATTACAGGAGTTTCTTAAATGAGATTGAAGACAATGCTGGACTGGCTTAGAAACCCTAGTTTTGAATTTTAGAGTTGTTCTTGTCCTAGACTGGTTTCTATCAAAACTGGTTAGCCCTCTTATACTATATATAACTGAGAGAGAAGAGACAGATTCATTCATATATGTTCACATATTTTTATCACAAACATATTTTCACAAATTCCTATTAAAAACATATTTTCTCATATTTCTGCTGCAAACATCTTTTCATATCTGAGAATGGCTAGAAAAGTTCATATGATGATATCATATCAGCTTTTCATGACTTTTTTGACCAATGGGATTCAACTATTGCAACATCAATGAAAGAAGTGTGAACTGTAAAGAAGACCATTTTGAAAAATATATCTCATTTAGTTGCATTCTACAGCAAACATAATTTCACCAATCTGCGCTACAGATTTTCACATATTTCTATTGCAAACATATTTCCAAGTATTTTACCATAAACATAATTTCTCCTATTATTATTGCAAACATTCTTTCACATACACGCATATATCCTTTTTTGTATCTTTGTTTCTATTTGGTGTACACATCAATAAAAGTTGTAACAAGAATCATATTGTATGCAGTGTAGAAATGTAGACATAGTATAATTCATAATCAATATAACCTTTAATAAATTCTCTACAAAATGGTAACCACAAAAAATCCCTTAAACATAACCCATTCCCCCACAACTTCATTTCAAAATTAGGCAACGTCAAAGCCATTCCAATTTTAAGCTGCCTACTTTTCAAAAAGTGGAAGAGCTGACAGGCAACAAGCCAGAAGCAGCTGCAATAATAGAACAAGTTTCTTTATTAAAATGCAAGAGAAGAAATTTTGACTTTAGAAATAACTTTAATAATAAACAGAGCTTTAACAATTTCTAATAAGACAAGAAGTTAATGATGAAATGAACTGTTTGGATTTATAAATTAATTTGTTCTGTCAGCAGCAGAAGTGAGAACAAGTAGGATTTAGCAGGTTTAAATCACCCTAATATATTCTTTATTGTAAAAGTTTAGTTGTCTGCTAAAATTTAAAAAAAAAACTAGACAAAGAAGCTGATATTCATTATAAAAATTAAAAGAGAAAGAAATTTTGATGTGATTTTGTTTTAATTACAAGAGTGTGATTACCTTCCCTGTTTGCCAAAGAATTTCTGCAAATGACTACTAGATGTCATTGCCAAAGCTGCAGAGTCTACAATCAAAGAAGAAGGCTAAAAGAAAGTACCATTCCCTTTTACTTGTATCATTCTTCTCTAAGGGCTGTTTTTCAAATAGTTCCACCTTAACAGGGTTATTTAATTGAATTGCTTTATCACATACTGTTTGTGGCAATCTTAAAATCTTAGGTTGCAATTTGTTAAACTTTTTTGAAGACTTTGTTTTTAGCTTACATTTGCAGAACATATCACCTCTAAAACAGAAATTTCAAATTCTGAAATATCTACACAATGAGTTATCTCTCTGAAATAGGATTATAATTATTTGAACCGCATTAAACTCCACACATGGTCATAGTAGAGAGAAATATTATTGTTAAGTTACAAAAGAAATTATACTATCATCTAAATTAGAGCATATCAACAACATTTGGTTGACCAATCAGCTGAGGCTCTGAAATACACTGACTGCATCTCTATAGAGGAATAAGACCCCCTCTACAATTGTCCTGGATATGACACTAAACAATCTGATGGTGAGGCTCCAGTAATTCTTGCACTTTGAGTAATGTAGAGTGCCTCTTCATTGCCATCACACACAGGTCTACTCTGGCTTGGAGTGGTAGCACCTGATAGGGCCCTATCTATGGGTCAAAAAGAGCTAAACTGTGTATTTATGCTAAATAGAATTGTTTTGATATCTAATCTGTGTACTTATACTAAACTGACTTGTTTGAAATAAAACTGTATATATGTATAAAAATGGATCTAGCATTAAATAACCTACAATGGTTATATGCCATAAAACCAAAACAAATCAAAAACATTGTGCAATAGAAATATTGCTCATGGTAGCTATTCTATACCAAAATACAAAAATCAAATCTTTATTATATAGATTTGGCTAAAACATGACGTAAAGTCATTTTCTATTTTTAGAATTTATGTTATTTTTAACTGTAAATAAATATATGAATAGAGACAAGGATTCCATAATTAGCATCTAATTATCTAACTGCCTTGAGAAATTATGATGATTGGAAGAGTGTAAATGCAAACACCACGCTATTAAGTCACAAACTGGATAAAAAATAAGTCCCCATCAATGATAATAGATGGACTTCATATGCATGGGGTTTAATTAATGTGAAATAATTCTGACAGCAAATGTACTTTTTTATTCAATGTATTAATCTTTTTTTTAATGTATTAACAACCTGTTCACTGGACTAGGTAATGAAAGATTCTGTTATGCTGGCATGTTAATTAAAATGAGTAATGTCTCTTGTTACCATAACAATAGAATATCTCATTATTCAGTTGTCAGACCAGGCTGCATGATAGATAAAAACATATTGTTATTCATACAAGCACCTTATCTTCCACTGAAAGGTAACACATGCTTAAAGGACAGCACAGTCAGCTGGGGCTGTAGAATATACCTACTGCATCTTTTGAAAGGGGTAAGGCAACCCAAAAGAGTGTCCTGGATATGACACTAAACCATCTGATGATGAGGTTTCAGTCTTGGAGTTTTAGAGAGTGTGGAGTACTTTTTTTTGCCAATACTCTCTGGTCGACTCTGACTCAGTGTGGAAATATTTGTCCAGGTCCCATCAATTGGTTAAATAGAACTATATAACTACTTAACTGTGAACAACAAATGACTGATGATAAACTGAATTGTTAGTGTTACATAACAGTACTTGAAACCATTTAATTGTATGCAGTCAAATGAGCTCTAGCTTGTTTACAATATTACCAACAAACTATTCATTTACAAACCGTATATATATATGAAGGCATGCATATATATATATAAAGGATTCGGCTTTAAAAAACCTATGAGGGTTAAAATGTCATAAAACCAACCAATCAACTAACCATGCTAAAGGAATTCATATGGACAATACTATTTAGTTCAGTTGTACCAAATTTTGTTTCAATTAAAACATTTAATTACTTTTTTTTCAGAATGGTTATTGACTTTATAATTTTCAGATATTAGATCAAGTGAAGATATTGTCAATGCAGCTTTGTTCACTTCATAGTGTACTAGTTCCTTTTGCGGTGACAAATATTGATGGAGACGGGGCAGAAAAAGTAAGTCTTCTCTTTTTCAAAATTGACATAATGAAAAAAAAACCTATATGGCTTCCTTCAATTAAAAATATTAAGAATAAATTCTAACAATTCACATTAAAAAAAAAAACTTTTAAAGTTGTATTTTGTCCTTGTTATTCTTATTTGTGATTGGATCATTTGTTTCATTGACTGTAAGTTTGCACTAAATGAATGTCACTTTAATTTACCATGATTATTTGAGTATAAAATACTATTTTTTCTGATTTTTCATCCAAAAAGTTTGCGGTGCATATTATACATAAGAAATAAATATTAACTTTTTTTATTTTCAGTCACGTACTTTGCCATATTCAGGTTGGAATAATTGAAAGTAAGTTATATCTATGGTCCAAGCTAACTAATGTATAATAAACACTTCTATTTTATACCATGCTAGAGAAATAACTACTGGAATAAGCATTCATTTATAATTTGTTTCTTCTATTATGAACTTATTTTCACAGAATGCTTGTTACATTTTTATATGAACATGTTCTTGTCTTTGTCCTAAATACTATGTAAAGTTTTGTATTTTGCAACATTTCATAAACTATTTTAATTTTAATTTTTAGACAATACAAATCTGATTAGAACTGAATGAATGTTAAATTTAGTATAAATTCAACAGCTACAAATTCCCAAAAAGTCAATGCATTTTATATACAAGTAACATTTTTCCAGAATTTTCTAGTAAAACGTTAGGTTGGTTTGTTTTTATGGCATATGAACCATAGTAGGTTATTCAATACCAAATCCTGTTTATACCTATATCTTAAATATATATGCTTTGTAAACATATTTTGTTGATAACATTCTTAATCCTCATCTCTTTTTTGAACAGTTGAATGGTTGCAAGTATTGCTATATAACAGTCACAATTTATTATCAATCATTTGTTTGCACACATGGTTTTTTCTATTTGATCCATAGAAAGAACTCTATCAGGTCTTATCACTCCAGGTCAGAGTGGGCCTTGGAGTAATGGCAATGAAGTATAACACTACAGGTCTCAAATAGAAGGTTATAATGTTACTGCACCAAATAGGATGTTGTGCCATTACTCACCAAATGTATGTTGTACCACCACATAGCGATACAGCCATTAAAACATTCAAATGTGTTAATGGTCATATCACTATGTCTTAAGTAGCTGGTGGACCCTGTTGTAACCTTGCCATGTAAAAAGTTGATGAAACTCTATCTTAATTCTCTAACACAAATGTTTATTCACTTTTACACTTTTTAAGTCGTCTCAGGGAGAGAAAAACAGAGAATGAAAACTGAATCAACTGTGTTAGTTGGACAAAGAGAATAACATGTTACAAGAAAAAAAAGAGAGTGGAAACAGACCTTGTATTTTCCTGTTCTGACTTGCTTATTTGCTGGTTTCATCATCATAGGTTCATGTCTAGTGTGAGAGCCCTTTTCAGGGCTCACCCCAAATTAGGGGCTGTAATTTTAGTCTGTCTTTACATTTTCATGGCTGATGTTCAACTGTCATCTTTTCCTCTTTGCATCCAGCTGGTCACTCACTTTCTAAAACAAGTCATCTCCTTACTTCCACCTGGTGGCATAGGGAGGAACATATCTGTTTCCAATGGTTTCATATGGGCACCAAAGATTTGGAATCTACAGGTTTTTTTTTAGTCATTTTTAATTACCATAATCATTCACATATGACTGGCTGACCTACAACTAGTGCTTTAGCTTGAGTTCTACAGAGATCAGTTGGCCATTCCTGTAGATTCTGTGACTGCTTTTTCTCATAATTCTTTTCTTCTCTCTCTTTTTCATCCAAAATTTACCTTCTGTAGCTTTCTAATTTCAACTCTCCATATCACGTTACAAAAGGAGTACTCCCATTCTCCAAATCTCCAAGGCTGTAGTCTCACCATCAGATAGTTTAGGGTCATATCCAGGTCACTCATTAGGTGGGGTCTGACCCCTCTGCTGAGATACTGTCAGTGTATTCTACAGCCCCAGTAGACTAGGCTGCCAAAAGTTAGAGGTATGTATAATATATTGATGTATGCTGTACATGACAAATCTTGGTATATTTTCTGCCTTTGTTTGTTTGGAATCTGTTTTTTTTAAATATCTAATTTCAAACGAGAATTTAAAAAAAGATGTTAATGTTTTTATTTGTATCAAAATCATTTATGCCAAATTTGTTGTCTAAAAATTGAAATTTTCAGGTTTTAAAACTCTACTATTAAAAATCTTTCAAAAATAAGGGAACTATTTTTCAAGAAAAGGTTAATTCAGTGATTGTTCTGCTAAACTATGAAAGAACTCCCAAATTTTTTTTTCAGTTTAGTTAAAATAGGATTTAATTTTTTTTCAGAATTGACAACTTAAAAACTCCTCCCTACCCATGAAGTTGTAGTCTTTTGGCTGTCAATACTGATAAAAAAAATTATAGTGGTTAGTATCCTAATTTTTAAATTGCATTATTTGCCAACAGACATGATCTGACACTATGTCCTAGTCAACAACATCCAAGAAATGTTTCTCATTTTCTTAATATAGATATCAAAACAAATAGTTATTGTTACTTGTCTGCAGTTGTATCCAAGGTTTAACAAAACAAAGTTAATTTTTGTTTAATACTGTTATTCTGGAAAAATAAGAATAAAAATAGTTTTAAGAAAAAAAAGCACCTGAAAGTAAGTACTTTTTTGCAGATATTAAAAAAATGCTTTTCTAATGATATACTGTATAAAAAACATATTTTTACATGGTATTATAAGTCAAATTATTATTATGAGAAATTTCTAATCAGTTAATTTTCAAAATAACCAATGACCAAAAAGCTCCTTATTTTGATACTTGTAGGTTTCCATATATTGTAAATTAATACTTTCTAAATAACCAAATTTTGCAGAGCCAGAAAAACCCATCACAAAATGGTTGTTTTGATTATGAAAGTAAATTTCTCAAAGGAGTCACCCCGTCTTGGTCATTATTCAAAGGTCAACACAGACCTGAAGTTGTAATACCTGAGTCTCATCTCTCAGTCAATTAAATCTGTTTAGAAATTATTAGTATTGAAGTGGAATACTTGATACTGTAAAATTATGCATTATTAGAATTAAATGGGAATACTTGAAATAGTATAAGTATGAATAAATAATTTGTATTATGAGTAATTACTTGAAGCTATAATTGTTTACATATAATTATCATTGATAACTTAAAATTATATATTTGCTTACCATAAAAAAGACTGATTTTTTCACTCATAAGAGTCGACATACCTTGAAACCAGTCAACCATATAACTGTGTGTAATCTATTTGTATTATAAACAGTTACTTAAAGATATAATTCTTTACACATTATCATTAAATTGAAGTGTTTACTTAAAACCATATAATTACTGGAAAAATAAATGATTAAAAATACTTTGGCATGAAATAATCCAACAAGGGTGGACTTGCCATAAAATTGACCAATGAAATTATAGTTGTAAATATTTCATGATTGATTGATTTCTTTTCAATTGATGCTATTATTTAAACTCATTGTTTTGGTATCAACCATAAAGTTAAAAAATTATGAAAAGTAATTAGATGAATATTTAAAAAGTATGAGAAAATTAATTGAATTTTGTTTAAAATGTCTTTGAATTTTTTTAGTGTGATAACTACCATGTCCTACAAGTCTAGATTATAATGTAGATTTACCATTTAAACAAAATAATATTTTAGTTTATTTTGCAGTTTTTAAATTTCCTATCTGATATGATCACTATGTTTTATTTCTTTACAAATAAACTGAACCATCTATTTATTTTTTAAAATGCAAAAATTATAGTTCACATAGAGATCATTAACTTATAATTTCATAGCATTCTTGGTGGGTACGTTTTTAAGAATATTTTTACTAAATTTTCTCTCAAAGGGATCTTTGATATATTTAATCACTGATGAAATGTGAACAAAAATTCAAGGATTAGTAAACTTACATCAAATAATGCAGGATATTGCAGCAATTTTAAACAATTAACAATGATTTTGTATATTGTATACAATTTTTATTTACAAGAATGTTCTCTTATTTTTCCTACTATTATTAATTTTACAAATATTGAATTTTGTATATTATGGAGATTTTTTCTTTCATATGTGTCATCTTGAGTCATTTTCTGTAATATACCTTATAAATAAATATATGTAATATTTAAATTATTTGGAATAAAGCTTTAACTATTTCCTTCACAGTGGCTGGCTCTAATTGTAAATTTCTTTTTTCAAAGCTCAACTGTTTTTTAATCTTGAAGATAAAAATCTGATAATGTTTTAGTCTGTTAATATGGCTACACATGCTTGTAATGTTATTGTAAAATAAGTTGTTTTTGTTAAGAGAAATAATATGCTTATTATAGAAACACAAGGAGAAAGAAAGCAAAAGCAACAGAATAATCATATTAAGTTAAATTAAAATTTCATATAAAATTTAACTAAATGATTACAGGTGAAATTTTCATTGAATTAAAGAATCCTCAGTGGGTACAATCAGAGTTCAATTCCCAAACCTTTCTTTCTAAGCTGGGGTTCTACTACTTAAAAGTTCACCATTAATCCCAGGAGTAGCTTTCATTATCAAAATTTACTAATTGCTTTGTCTTGAACTATTCCAGTTCACAGTCTGCTGCAGTGCACAAAATGAAATCACATTGTATGACGATCATAGAAAAAGCTATAAAAAAGTTCTCAACACTTCTTAGGTAGAGCAATATCAAATCAATACAAAAACCCCATGAACATTTCCCTCTCTACTCAGAGTCCATCAAGTTTGAACAGAGTTCTGACATAAAATTTTTGTGCAGATATTGAATTAATTTGATAAAATTGATCAAAATTAAATGATAACTAAAACATGTTTTTTTTTAGCTATATTCACTATTAACAGTATGCAAATATAATTTGTTTCCCATACCATCAAACATTTTCATGTCATTACACAAGTAGTCATTAAATTAAAGAATAATGGAAGTGTTAAAAGTATTTTGTAATTTGCTTGAAGCATTGCACAAATCATTTTATTTTATAGTATTGAATAAATTTAGAGGGCTATTGCAATGCAAAATAATTATTATTTGAGTCTAATTAATTTCAAAGTAAAACTTTATCCTCAGAGACTTTTTTTTATAAATGAACACAATGTTGGGTGTTCAATTTTTTTTTTAAATTTGAACCACCAACATCATGATCATTTATAAAAAAAAGTCTCCAACAATGACATTTTAGTTTGAAATTAGTTCGACTTAGATAATTATTATTTCGCATTGCAATAGCCCTCTAAATTAATTTAATGGAAGTGTGCTTTGAAGGTCAAACCTTTTAAGTTTCCCATCAGAATCAGAATTACTAAAGCACAAACTGAAAAAATTACTTGTCACCATTTTGCTTTGTTGTTGAAATTGAACTTTCTCTCATTCTAAATTTAGAAATCTATCCCACAAGCTGGTGTTGTAACACACTAAGCAAATGCAAATCAGTTCCGGTAAATGCTTTCTATTGACCTGTCAAAATATTATGTGCTTACTATATCATGTAAATGTGGAGAATACTAGAAAGTACCCCACTATGAAAAGCAACTTTGTTCTTGTTTCTCAAATATATTATAACAGAACTGAGTCCTCTCAGTTTCTGTACAGAAAGGGTTATTGCTGCTGTTTTTAATCTTTTTCTCAATCTTGAAAGAATGCCAAGAGATAAGTAATGCAATTACTTTTTGGCAATTATTTTTGTCTTTTTCCTGTTTATATAAATAATCATTTCTAATTAGGATATCTTAGGTGCTTATCATGACCCAGAAAAGATAGTGTAGGGTTTATGAATGGATGAAAGAAATGGAACATTTTAGTGATTATCTGTCTTAGAGGAGTATGCTCATATTTCATGAGAGTATTTTAAGAGAGGTTAATGGGAGTCCTGATATAAAAGAGGCATACATATTTTGTGATATAATCCAACCATGTATGATACAAACTGGAAAAAACAGGGAAGCCCCTAGAAAATATCACATGACAAATATTATTTTCTGTGAATATTCCTAATTAGGAGCAGATGGCCATATGATTATCAAGATTTTAAATTAAATCACAAAGCAGAGTTTACATTTTGGCTAAAGCTGTTCATATTCAGTTAACGCTGTTTTTGCCACAGACATGAGCTTGTTTCTTCTCCCTGCTGCTATAGCAGAAACATGTTTATTTGTTGTTTTTTTTAATGGCATATCAATTTCTTAAGGGACATTTGAGGCCAAACTTTGATTCATTTCTAAAAGTTTGATCAAAACTATATTTTAAAGGTTCCTCTATATCAAATATTCCCATATGATAAAAATTATTTATATACAGTTGTATGGTTTCATGTGCTTCTATATAAAACTAAAAATTTATATGCCATTATATGGTTTCATATAACTGGATGTATTCTATAATAATCATTTGTTTCCATATAGTAATATGGTTTCAAGTATTACAATTTAATACTAATTTTAAAAACAGACTTATAGGCAGGACCTTATCAGATACTACCCCTTTAGGTCAGAGTAGACCTGTATGTTTAACCAGCTGATTGGCCTAGTGGGTAGAATGTTCATCAATGGTCTAGGAGACCTGGGTTTAATCCCAGGTCGTGACATACAAAAGACTTTAAAAATGGCACTTGATACCCCCTTGCTTAACACTCAGCAATATAAGGTATGTATCAAGGGTAAAGTGGAGCAATCCAGGGAAAGAAGTAGCCTCCTCCCCTACACCTTGGTGTAGTAGCTATTGAAAAGGGAATCTTCTGGTCACCCTCAACTACGGTTACTAACTTTACTAACTAGACTTGTGAATAATGACAATGAAGGGATACTTCACACTCTCCAGATGCAATTAGAGTCATGCTCAGGATAACGCTTTTGAGAAGTCTTACCTTCTGCAGAGTATACAGTCTACATATTCTAAGCCCTGTAATCAGGGCTATAAATAGGAAAACAGTGGAGTGGACTTGGCTGTCTTGTCTTCATAAGGCAACCAGTCTATGAGAAGGAGAACTCTAAATTAAATACCTCTTATCAATACATCATGAACCGAGTGGTGGGTTAGGACTCATTCTTCATGCCATACATGGCTTAGTAAAGGCTTGAGTTCTGCAGGGAAGTTAGGAAAAGGTTGGTTGGTTGGGTTTTATGGCATATCAACGACTGTAGGTTATTTAATGCCAAATCCTCTTTATACAAGTATATTGAATATATGATTTGTAAAGACATTTTGCAGAAAACATTTTTAAATGATCCTCAGCTCATTCTTTCTTTGCACTCAGTTAAATGGTTTTGTAATGCTACAACACCAAAAAGACACTTGTAGAACCACAGCACTCAAAAGCCATATGTTACACAATGGCACCACATAGACATTTGTACCACCATGTTCTAATGGGTTTATGAGTGTAGCAGTACACCTTAAGTTCCACTCAGATCCCCATGTAACCTTGCCATGAGAAAAAGTGATGAACACACTAACACCGTCAGCAGGCTCATTCGATGTAAAATTTATTTGTTTCTAACCTTCATTTGTAGTCATCAAAAAGAGAGAAACAGCGTATGAAAAATGAGTCAACCACTTTAGATAAATTGTGAGAAATAAACTGTTGTAGAGCAAAAGAAGCAGACACAGAACTTGACATCATCTTTCACATTTTCTGTTGTAGTTCTCATACTTGACGACTTGGGATCACATCTTCACAGTGGGTGTGGGACTCCTTCATGGCACACACCCAAAATTGGTGCTGTAATTTTTGGCCAATTTTCACATCATAATGTCTCATCTTCAATTAACTTTTCCTTTGTGTTTTCCATCCTGTGCTCTCTTGAACAGCCCCTTCGCCAGCATTTCCTTCAGTCAATCACTGCCCATGGCTGATTTGCTGCTAAAACATTTTTATTTTTAACCAGGGTATCAGCTGATATCCTAATCAAGGCTTGGGGAACCCTCTTGTTCACCTTCCCATTAACTTCACCCTTCTAAAAATACCCCCCTCTCTCTCTCTCTCTCTTACTGCCTTGAATCTCTTTCTCATATATGTCCTTCCTTTTCCATTATCCTGTGGTTGACATCTAAATCAAGCAAGGAAACAACTTACAACTAAAACAATCAACCAGAGTCCCTAATTATATTACAGTTTCAATTATTTCTATTTACTGTTATTAATTCATTTGCTCACAGTTAAATAGTTTCAGGTATTGTTATGTAACAATGACAATTTAACATCAGTTGTTTATTTACACACATAATTGGTAGGTAATTTCATTTTTAAATGAGAACTAATTTGTTTGCACATTATTATTGATATTGTTTCTACATAGTAAAATAGTTTCAATTATTGTTATCTAACACTAATAATTCAATTCAATATTAATCATTTGTTTGCACACTGTGAAGTGGATACCAGTATTGCTATGTAATACCAATACTTCAATTTAGGCATACTGTTGAAGAGTTTCCAGTATTGCTATCTAACACTAATAATTCTATTCAACATTACTCATCCACTTGCACACAGTGAAATGGTTTCAAGTATTGCTATGTGACACAAACAATTTAATTTAACATAAGTCATTTGTTTTCATACAGGTTAAATGTCAAACAGTAGTCTTTGATCTATAGATCGGGCTCTAGGTAATACCACTCCAGGTCTGAGCAGACCTGGATTCAATGAAGAGGTACTCCACATTCTCAACAGCTCCAGGATTTGAGCCTCACCATCAGATGCTTTAGTGTTGTATCCAAGACACACATTGGGGTGGGGTCTTACCCCTCTGCAGAGATTCAATCAGTGTATTCTACGGCCCCAGCCAACTGGGCTTGAGAAAAAGTTTAATGGTAGCAGTTGCTATATGTATACTACTATAGTAGGACACAAGTAATGTTATGATTATCATTGGAGAAAATAGCCATGATCAAGCCTAGTTTAACTTTTGGAAAAGAGTGTTTGCATTTCACTTCATATAAATAACATTTGGAAAGGCGTTTATCTCTTTGCCTCCCAGCAATGAGTAAAATAAAAAACAGAATAAACTCATCTCCCTATCTTTCATAAAGCAACCAGCCTAAGAGGACTAACTTTGAATAAAATACTCTGGGCACTCAAGCCTTGGTTAAGCAACCCTTATAAGGGGAAAAAAACGACTTTAAATACCTGAGGAGAGTTGTTTGGAGAATCTGTAGCTTAATGATGTGTCATTCTTCTGTAATCAGTTCATCCAAAAAGTGTGACTGCTTCCACATGTATATAGTTTATTTACTAAGTTTCAGCTTAATTAATGGTCATCATTGCTGCAGATGAAGATTATTATTATTGTGTTAAAGGTAGTATTTACTCAAAACTGCCAAAGGCAAAATGTGACCTAATATCAATTTTTAAATGAAGCTGGTTTGAATTCAGTGTTTTCCTTCTCCTGGACAGGTAGCATAATTAAGCTTACAGAGCCCAGTTTACTTTACTAGATACCCTTAAATGGGAGGAAATAGATTCATGCCTTTCCCAAGGATATTAGCACAGTGAAATGCAAACAGATTCATTTAGGATTTGAAGTTAAGATGATTAGTCCATTTCTTATGACAATGATCATTTGGTTAAGCATACCTATTTTTTAAATTTGTGTTTATTTGCCTGAAGATTACAGCAAAAAAAAATGTCTCAAGGACCTAATTTTCAACAGGGATATTGATTTGACTATTGGCTCAAGTATGTGAGGTTGACCTCTAAGGTGACTTGAGAAATCTATAGATCATTCTGTGTGGCTGCAATTTGTACTATAACTTAAAAGTTTATATACCAGGGCAACTTGAATTTCAAGAGAGTAATTTTCATTTTTACTTTACTGATATATATATATATATATATATATTATATTTCAAAGTCAGTAGACTTTGAAATATTATAATCTATTATTTAATATCTGGTGGAGTAAGGCCAAATTGTGTGAGATATGATGTACAAAAGAGCTTTTTCACTTTATTAGAGGTAGGACAATCGAAATCACATCCAAATTTTTCACAGGGCTAAATATATATACTGAATGTTTATGAGTTAAAAGAAGTGTATATATTTGCAAAAGATGGAAGAACAAGAATTATTGTGTATGAAGAGGCTTTTATAAGAATTATTTCATTTAAAAATTTTTGACCTTTCTTTTTTATTGGGCAATGGCAGGTAACATTGTCAGTAAATATACTGTTGAGTGATTTTTGTCAAATCCATAAAAAGACTTTCTTTTAAAACACAGTATTGATCTAAAACGTAGTGCTTATTGAAGTCTTCATGAATTGATTTTTATACATACGTATATATATATATATATGTGTGTGTGTGTGTGTGTGTGTGTAAATAATAAAAATATATGAAATGTTATAAATACATAGATATGTTCTATATCAAAAAATTGATTGCGCTAACACTGTATGGAAAGGGTTAAAACTAAAAAACAAATGTATATCCAGACATTAGGATAAGACTCCTTTTATTGAACAGCTCAAAAGATCCAAATCCTTATAAGATTTTCTTTTATCCAAAATTTTATGAGAATCAGAAAACAGTAAAAACATATCTCATACACAAACGAAAAAAACATGTAACAACTTTTAAAATAACTGAAGACAAAAACGTAAGCTCAAAGACAAAAAAAATCATATAAAATCTTATTTTTCGTATTATTAAGCAAAAATCAGTGAATTTGATACTAAGAATAATGATTTTTATTCATTTGAATAGTGTATGCTCACTGGATGTCTTTTCTTTACAAACGTCTCAGTGGATAATATGGATGGGACATTTAAAATAGTGGTAATCAAGTATTTCAAAATGAAGGGAAAAAATTTTCATTGCAAAGTTTTTAAAAAATAAGGGCTTGCAAGATTACAAAAGACACATTTTACCTGGTTGTGTGAGAGGAATTTAAAAAAGAGATGAAAAGTTGTTTTCAACTTCTGCCCTACACATATACATTGCACAACACTTTTTGAGACAAATTTTTTTTTATCTGTTAAAGTAAGAAATAAAAAAGTTGTTTGCAACTGTTTATTTTGTAGATGCTTTGTATTCTCAGTGTTAGTCTGCTTTTCCTATTGTGATGTACCCAGAACATAGCGAAAAGTGGTAAAGGGAAATAATCATATTTGAATATCTTTTGATATGACAATGCAAGAATTTTTATACAACAATATCAATTCCATTGGCAGTGTGTATTCACTTCAGTTAGAATTTTAAATGAAAGTAATAAACTTTAACTGGAAAAGAAAAAGGGAGAAATATAAAGAAAATAAAATGAAAAATATTTTTTAACATATCTGGGTTTTTCATGAAATCATGTTTTATTTGTATATTTTTACATACATTCTTCCCCATAAATAAATGCTGAGTCAGAGACAATTGCAACAGACAATATATGAATTCATTTATTTGTACATGTATTATAAATCATAAAGAAATGTTGAAAAAGGAGGGACCCTAAGAAATACTAACTCTCCAGGTCAAACTGGAACTAGAAGCAATGGCTATGAAGGAGTACTCCACTCTCCTCAGAACAGGATCCTCATCATCAGATGCAATTTAGTGTCATAGCCAGGACATACTTATTTGGGGGACTGGGGAGGAGATACAATTAGCATATTTGAAGCCCTAATGACTTAGGTTTAGAAAAAGTTTAATTACTTTCTGAATACCCAAATACTCAAATAGAGGAAAGGGGAAGAGTACTCATCTGTATTGAGGATCATGTAAATGCAGCAATCAAAGAACTTGAAAAATACATAAAACAATGTAAAGCTTAACTAATTACAACAGCTAAAAACTGCTATAAGAAACAATACTCGATCAAACAGAAAAACAGTAAATATAAAATCAAAAAAATTACTTTCCAAACACATCCTGAAAGACGCATTAAAATGTAACAACGGTTTTTGCATTGTACACAGAATCCAGAGAAACATATTTGAATTATATTCATAAAGGCTGTACAGCTAGAGGTTTGGGATGATTTGCAGTGAACAGTTGTCCAGAAAAAGGAAAAAAATTTCTAAATCATATGCTAACTTACAGAGGTTGCTATCACAGAGAAAATAAATCTTTTACTTTTATTATCATTTGTATTCTGAACTACTTATGTCACCTTAACCTTTATTTTCAAAGATCTGAAGGTTTCCTTCTTTTGTTTATTTGTTTATTTTCCTGTGTCCCTCATCCTTTCTTTCTCTCTGTGTGAACTTTCTAACCTTTACAATGCTCTTAACATTTGATGATATACAAAAAGGGTTAAATGTCATTCCCTCATAGGTCACTTAATGTAAGGTCTTAAGCCTTGTGAAATTTTCCACCAGAAGATAAACTGTGACCTTATGTTTTATAAATTGATGGTCTATAAACTTTGAGAGTTTCTTTTTCCATCTTGATATTTGTTTCATTCCCAATTCTCAAAGTGCCAACAAGTTTGAATGATTTTCATTGCATAGCAATTCCTACAAATGCGTTTACAAGTATTTTGATTTGCAGCTTAATCACAGTTGCTAATTAACAAATGCTGAGTCATTTTAATCATTTCAGTTTAAGATTCTGACACTTTTTAATTCAAAGTTATCAGAATCTTTAAACATCTTAATAAGAAACAAGTTTTTACTTAACATATTATTAGAGTCAAGTCACATTAAAAGTTCTGGTTCCAACAAGATCACTTAATTTAGGCATCAGTAAATCTTTACTTAGATTGGTAACCACTCAGAAAAACCATCTATGGTGAACAATCTGAAGCCTGTCTGTCAGACTAAGTAAAGCTTAACCTATCATAAATATTTCTTTCTAACAAAAGAGGATATTAATTATACATTTTCATTTATTTGCTCAGTTTATGTATCTCAGATTGTTGAACTCATCTTCATTGTTATATTCACAATGTTTTTATTGCAGTAATTTCCAACTTTCTTCAGATGTCTATTGCTGTATTTGATTAACTTCATGGAATTAGAAACCACGCCCTTTATTCAATCGATGTGAGTAATCTGTTCTCCTTTCTAATGTTCAAGCTCTTCATGACCATGCTGGCCAATGTCTTCTTAGTACTAATATGTATCTGGGATTGTGACTTATGGCATAAAACAGATGAAAATCAAAGATATTGTGCAATGTCAATGACAGGGTTAAGATATGACAATTTTCTTTCTGGTTTCTTGAAAAATGTTTTAAAAGAGTGCTGAAAAGGTGTCAATAATGAATAATGTGTTGGAGCAATGACTTCTTCTCTATCCTCATATTAGGCCCCTGTGTTAAGGTGACTAATACCCACATACTCACAAAAAATGGAACCGAGATAACCTCATAATTAAACATACCATGTGTATTTTATGGTTGAACTTTTAAGATATCAACAGTTTCTTATCTGATATGCTGCAAGAAGCTATCTGTCATCACCTCTAAATTCAGGCGAAACATTCAAAAAGCTTCTGTTAGGGAAACAATCAACAAGCCCATTTTCATTCACCAAGACAAGATATTTTTGCTTGAAATAGAGAAGTTGGAAGCCCTTCATGGGTAATGAAAGCCAGACATTAAAGAGATATGCTGGTGCACTAGAGCACCTTCTGATACCATTCATGACTCATTGATGCACATCAAAGATTTCAACCACTGAAACAAAGCCAACTGAACAATTTAACTTAAAAACCTTTCTATCATACTTTTCTAAAACAAAACTCACCACAAGAACCAACAAACATGCAAACTTGTATTTAAACACACTAAAAACACTTAGACTTCATTTTTATCATATCATATTTACCAACCCCTCCGCTCGGGCAGGATATGACACAAGGTCAATTTTTAAGTGGAGTTTAACAGGTTTGAATTCAGAGTTTTCCTTCTCCTAGACTAGTTGCCTCAGCAAGGCTGAAGAACACAGTCTGTCCTACTATTTACCCATAGCTGGAGGGAGATTAATTGGATTCATACCTTTCCCAAGGATATTAGTGCTATGTGAAATGCAATCAGTCTCATCCAGGATTTGAACTTGTGTCATCGTGTCCATTTCCTATGATGATAACCATTACACCACAGGCACCTTCTTCTTCATTTTTATTGTTATAAACATTTTATAGAATAAACCTGTTAAATTTACTTCATTTCCTGTTTTGACTGACATTCATGTATTTGAAAGGTTCACCTCCCTTGTCAGTTTAGTATGTCTTGTTTAAAATGATAGATGGTATACCAATGGTATACCATTTAATGGTATACCAAGCCATCTCGGGTTATCTTATGACTTGAAGTTAGGTAACTGCATACATTGTAAATTTATATTTATATATTTTGTGCATTTCTTTAAAGTCTTTGCAAATGGTTATACGAGTTTAGGTATTCTTATCTAATACAAATATTTTGCGATCTATAAATAGGATCCTAACAGGTTCTACAGCTTTGGGTCTGAGTAGATCTGGGAGTAATGGCAATAAATGGATACTCCACACTTCCCAGATTTCCAAAACTGTGACCCTACCACAGGTTTCATTTTACTATCATGGCTAGGATACCCTTTTTTTGTGGGGTGGGGCTTGCTTCTCTGCAGGGCATACAGTCAGCATATACTAAGTCTTATTGATAGGGCTAATGAGTTGTTTTAAAAAAAAAACTTTGTTGTCTTGGAATATGATTCCTAAGAGTCAGATTAAAATGCAGAAATGTTCCCAACATACTAACGATCTGTTTTCAACTTCATAGCTTTTCTATGAATCTAGAGTTTACTGTTTTAATATAACCATTTACCATTTTCAGAAAAGGAGATATGTATTGTCTAATGTTTAGTCATACAGAAAACCAGCAAATCAAGTTCAAATTCTGATCAGGACACATCTATGTTCACTTCATACTACTATGGTTGAAAAAATTATGAATCTAACTTCTTCCCAGTCATTGGTAAATAGTAGGTTAGTCAGAGCACTTTAGCCTTATAAAAAGCAATCCAGCTTGGGTATTCAGTAATAGATATGGATCAAGTTCAAATTTTGTCAGGGGCTATTAATACTCCATTCATATTAATGCAAGGGAGTTAGAATTCAATAGCTTTTTTAAAAATAATCCATCTTACATATTCAATAATAAATCAGACAAGAAAAGTCATTGTTGCTGGAAGCATGTAACCTCGTACAATCTGGTACATATTACTTGGAGAAGGCATAGACACCTTTGAATAACCCTGTTGCACTGAGAAATGTCTTGAAGTTGAGTTAAAGTTGAATTCTGATAGAAAAAAAAATTGGAACAAAGAAATACTAGCCAAAAATTAATATTAATTGACAACACTTTCTATAAAAAATTGAATATTATCACTTGTTGTTTTTGTATTTTCACTGCATCATTGCAAATAGAAATTCTCTTTTATTAGAAATTGTAATAATATTTAGACATATTTAATTTTGGATACTTGACAATTCATAATTTGAAGAAGTGAGAGAAAAACAGAAAACTTGTTGAAAATATTGAAATAATCAAAATAATCACAAACCTCAATTTTAATTATAAAACTACATTTGAATATGTTCCCATGAATCAATTTCCTCTTTATTTAAAGCATAAGAAAAAGAAATGAAAAAAGTATTTCTTCAGTGTTCAAATCCTAAAAATAATGAAATTATTTTGATTACTTTAAGAATAAATTTTATCTTTCATTTATTTAAATTGTTAAATGTGTTCAGTATATATTGATAATTGGGAAGAGTTTTCCTGTCTGTCTGTCTTTTACGGACAGTCAAATAGTTTCATATTGAATTACTAAATCTGGAATGCATCAAAATTAATTGAATTTTTTCCTCATAGTAAAAGAGGGACTCTCATTAAGATAATTATTTTTTTTTAATAAGCATAGAATTTTCACAGACTAAAAATAAATCATAATACAAATATAAAAACCAAATAAATATTGAAATGAGATTTGCCTGGGTTTTAGATTATTGCATTAATATTAACCTTTTGCTTAATCTGAATCTGTGGAAATACCAAGCTTTTTGTCTAAATATAAGATACAAAATATACAGGTGTTATTATTTTGGAGACCGTATAGAATTTGATTTATTCATTAAACATGGTGTGATCAGAAAGCTTAAAGACTGAAGCTTGATTTTTTGAAAATTTTATTTTAGAATTTAAAATTTAAATGTTGATGTATACACAGCTGAGCAAATTGTTTAATAATAAAGGGATAATGTCTTGATGTGTCAGTGCTGATTTGAAAAAAAATTATGTAGCCAGTCTTAAAATATTTCAAACAGTAATTTTTGGTGAAACACAGAATTGTGAAAGTGCAACATCCTCCATACTCACGAGACCTAGTTATTATTTTTAAGAGTATAAAATACATTACTTCCCTCAAAATAAACTTAAAAAAGACAGTTAATCAGTTTTTCAAAAAGCATAACTTAGATTTGATACATAACCAAAAGTATGGGGCATTCACTGAGTATCCAAGTCAGGATTGTTTTCTTTACAACTTCATGTAACTCAGTGAATTCATGTTAGACTGACCACTATGTTTATTATAACATAAAAGACTATACAAAGACAAGGGACATAACTATTAAACTATCAAGTTAGATAACCCAGACTTCAACAAGAAGTACTGGGAAACTAAATTCGTTAATAAGTCCTTTATTTTGGTACAAATTGGTGAAGTTTCCTTTTTATAGTTTGTTGGTTGGTTGGTTTTATGATATATTAGCCACTGTTTTTTTTTTTTTTCAAAGTCAATTTAACAATTATGGTCTTCAATTTTATATAGTACAAAAATTTATCTTCATAATCATTTTAAACAGTAAATGCTTCATTATCTCAAACAGATTAATGGGATCTTTATGGGTACTATTACTTGAGGTTACAGGAAGGTAAAATTGTAATGAAAGGATAGCTCCATATTCCCCCAAACTCCAGAACTTGAGCCTCACCACCTGACATAGTTTTGAGTTCTTAGCAGAAAACTCTTTTTATAGTGGTAACAAAGTTTAGTTAGGTCATCATGAAGCAGGATTTTGATATCCTAGTAACAACATTCTATAAAAATATTGTCATATTCTCAAATAAAGTTTTGTTGAGATAAATAGTTTAGTGTATGTTTGGTTCACATACATTATAAGTTAATTTGAAGTTGTTTATGTAGCGCGGAACAGAATAACAAAGCCTCCTGGAAGAATAAAAATGAAAGATTTATTTTTATGACAGAAAGTAGACTTGTGTCAGAGTGAGAAAAGTTCTTTGTGAGTTGCAGGTCACAGCAATTATCTTCGGTGAAGATCATCAATGCTGGAGCATCCAGTGGCAAGAGAGGTCTTTCTTCTCTGCTCGCTGAGTACTCTCTATCTGTGGCAGACTTCCAAAAAGGGCTATGAAAAATAGTTCTTTTGAGGAAGATGGAATCAATGCACTCTGCCCACTGATTGGTCCGTGTGTGGCCAAATTGCTTGGTGGGGCATTGATTTGTGAGAGAAAATAGATTTCTGACTGCTACAATAGCTCCATCGTATGTCAAAAGAAGAAAAATATTCACATACATCATAGTTAATGTCCAACTGTGACCAGATTTTGTAGCAGATCTTGAAGGTAATTGCAGAGTGTTCTTTAAAGGGAATGTTGCAATTGATGAGCTGGCTTTTCATTTGCCTTATATTAGCCAGGTATATTTTTTGATCATTAACGTGGAGCTCTGGTTAGTTCAAAAAGCACTGTGTTATATGACTCACTCCATACTACATACACATGTATTTGGGACATTGGCAGACTCTTGCTGATATGAGAAAAGGAGTTTCTCATCAGATTTGGGACAAATTCTATCTGGAGCCAGTCTTTTTATATCTATGGTCTGATCCATTTGTTTGTATTATTTTTTAATTAGGAATGGCATAGTTCAGGCTGACATAAACCCTTAAGAAAGGAAAAAAAAGTTTGTTTGATTTAAGAAAACAACAAATGTGATTTGTTTGGCTAAAGACATTTTGCATGAGGCATGGAAAGAAATATCAAATTTATTTGCACAGAGGAAAGCTAAGAAAAGATAGGACTTATTTAGTTTTTCATTTTTCTTGAAATTTCCTTTTCTTTTTTTCTTTTTTCAAAATCTAATATTTTTTCTCTCTGACAAGTTAAAAGCTACTTCTATTGTTTATTCTGGATGTGATAAAAATCATGCTGGTCAACTTTCAAATGCCAAAGTCCAAATTCAAATTGCTCCATTTTTCTTTTTATTGATAGCAAATATTTTCATCATAAAATAAGAATTTTATAATATAATCCTTCCCAAATATTTGCCTTTTTCCAGCTATAAACTATTTCTTTTATAAAAAAGAAGAAAGAAAAAGAAATCCACATCATACAACTACTGCTTCCAACATTTTACATAATGGCAAGTCTCTCCAACTAGAGATTTACAGATATTTATTTACTAATCTTTGTTTCGTCTGGCACATAGGCATCACGTTGCTTTATTTACACAACATGGTTCTTACAATTGAAGAGAAAAGATATTCAATCTGCATGGGACAAATGAGGGAAAAGTTCTTTTGCTCCAGTAATATATTCTGTGTCTTTTTGTTATTTTGTTTTACTCTTTATAGGTTAATTAAAAAGCCTATTTATATGAAATGTAGTGAGTTGACTGTTCTGTGTTATATTTTCAAACTGTACAAGACTCAGTGTTTTATACTCAGTGGAAAATTTATAAGACTCTGTTTAATCTGGTTTTGAAAACACTAAAAATTAGATTTTACAAGCCAAACAACTTCCTATTCTGTTGCTAAAGTTTCTTCCAAAATGAATTTTTACACTCCAAACTATATAACTGTATATCTAAATTAATAATTGTTTGTGTGTCCTCTACTGACAGCTTTAAAGCAACCAAATTTAGTAAATATATTTATTGGTTCTAGGAGAAGATTTTAATGAAAATATTTTTTTGTTTTTCTTGAGAAAAGAAGGACTACCATTGGGAGATAACATCACACAATAAACAAGAATCTCCTGGAAGCTATGTTGCTGCAAAATGTAACTAACCATTGAGAATTCAAGATTTTAATCTTCAAAAGAAAAAGTCTACAAATTGTCTTGCTGAAATAATTTCTGAAATTTGATTGAACATTACAAGTTAGATTTGCAAGTAATTCTTCAATCTGAAAAAAAAGCAAAAATGTTTAAAACAATATCTTAAATGTAACTCACCTACAAAATCTATCAACAAAACCCTCTGAAACTGTTTATTGACCTAGCATAGGCAGATGCATTGACAAGTTAAACAAAACAGTGTTTTTTTCATTTGTTTTATCTTTATTTATTTTCTTATTTGAGGAAAGGTTTGGTTTGGTTTCTTTGATTAATGGCATATCAACCTTTCGTGGAAAGGATTAGATCCATGTCTTTTTTCCTAGAAATTTTACCAAACAATTGAGAATTGTATTTTATAAAGAAAATTTGATCAACTTTCCAAAAATCCATTTTCCAAATCTTCAACAACTGACACTAACTTCAGGATAGTTCGTTTTAATTTTAGAATCATTGCTTTTCTTTATCTTTGGTAATGAGCACCTCTGATTTTGCTATCCATAGTAGCTCTATACCAAAGTGTTTTGCCATTTATAAAAAACAGATAAAGAAACTCTTCCGAAATATTAATATAGAAGAAATTATACTTTTTATTTTTCTAATATCTCATAATTATTGAAAGGAAAGAATAAGGGTGATGATATTTGAACATTGGTATTCACAACATCTGATATCATCATAGGAAATATTGCCAATTATATAATCTGATGCCATCGTAGGAAATATTGCCAATTATATAATCTGATATCATTGTAGAAAATATTGCCATGGATATAATCAGATGTCATTCAAGGAAATATTGCCATGGATATAATCTGAAATCATTGTCGGAGATATTGCCATGGATATAATCTGATATTATCCTTGGAAACAATGCCATGGATATAATCTTGAATTGTACTAAAGTTAGGACAGTGTCTTTCTCACCAAAAAATGTTGGAATTGAAGCAAAGTCACAGATAACCAAATAATTCATATCGGCCTAAACACTTATGCTTTCACTCCCTAAACTGGGAAAAATGAACTAATTACTTACAATACAGGAGAATCTTTGTCATAATTTAATACCTCATTGAAACTTGTCGCAAACTCTTATAAAAGGGAAATAAAATACATGGCATGATATTGAAGATTGTTGTTTCTTATAACTTCATATGAGAAAAACATTCTCCCCAGAATAACCTGAAAATCGAAAGTATAAAGTCTTGACAAAAATAAAGTTATAGAAAATCTATTTAGTATTCATACTTGTAAGAATGATTCAATAAATCTTTTTGATAAGAGAGACACTTCAGAAGTGGACAATCATTTACTGATGATTCTAATACTTTAAAATTCAAGGTAAAAAATATTTAATCACTTGAAGACTATAAGAAAAGCTTGGATCATCAAATGGTATTAAGAGCTTTAGATAAGCTTCAGAAAAATACAAGTGTCTCAGTTGATTAAAAATAAACTTTAGATACACCCTGATATATCAGGGGCATTAAAAAGTATCAAGTTATATTTACTAAGCACATGTATTCATTAGAATTTTAAATTTTAAAATTAAGGAATTGAATTTTAAATCTCAATAATCTTTTATCACACTTCAAATAAAAGAAGACCTCAGTTCTCAATTTTAAAATAAAATTATTTTTCATAGGCACCTAATGAGATACAATGGTTATCAAGCTAGGCTAGCAGATCATAATTGGTGAATTTAATTCTCACTGGGTGTCTCATACTTCTGACCTAGTGCTACAACTGAGGTAAGTTTAATAAATATCTATAGTTACTTTTGTTAATATCGCTTTGGTACATCCACTCATAGAGTTAGTAAGAGTACAAGACATAATTTGGGAGATAATAATGCTTTTGTGAGAAGAGTGTTCTCCAATGGCTCATGATACCAGGGTTCAATCCCAGGTTGATTCATACCAAAGACTCAGAAAATAGTATTTGATACCTCCTTGCTTAATACAGCATTAAAATGTACATATCAAGGGTAAAGTGAACCAATCCAGGGAAAGGAGCAATGCCTTCGACAACACCACAGTGCTGTAGCTAATGAAAAGGGAGCCTTTGGGTCACGCTTGACCACGGTTACCAACTTCAATTTACTTTATATATACATGTGCTCACACAAGCCTTTACTGCCTGGAACTAAAAGGTATAAAAAAAGAACAAAGGCAGAAAAGAAAAACGAATTGAGGCACCAAATTTAGGGGTACCTACAAACAGGTCACGTGACACATGATCGTTTGGTAAAATACAAAATAATCCATCTTTGGTTGAGGCTCACAAACATATCATCATATACCCAAAAGGCTATTTCAGTTAATATATTTAAAAAATTCTCATTGAATTAACATGTTTGTATTTGCCCATCTCCTCCTGGGAGATGTGACACAAGATCAATAAACATAGGTTTTTAGTTCAAAGTCCTAATAATTTGTAGCTCCAAGTTTTTAAATAATAAACTCAATTATACAGAATAAGTTCTTTACTCAACTTCAATATCCCAAATCTTTTACACAACATGCTAAAATAAAAGCTTTTGAAATACACAAACGAAAAAGTAACTTGAATGATATTAATAACAAACAGTTTTTCTTTTCAGAATCGATTACATAGATATATCGTTTACCATCTAATTCAACTATACACCTCATCAAAAAATCTAAACAAGCTTGGCATCCAAACTGTTTCAAATTTTTCTAAAACATGATTAATTATAAGAAAAACAATAATTAAATTACAACTGAAGCTGAGGTAAATGCCATCTCTTGTAATAAGTGTAATACAAATATACAAATTAACATGGCAAAAACTTCCAGGACTATAATAATCAAAGATATAGAGAAACTTAAAAAATGTATGCTTGATTAACATAGGAAAATACTTTTGATACATTTTATATAGACAAAGAATTCCTTTTAAAATCTCATACAAACTTAAGATAAGAACAAAATTAATGGAATGTTAATTATGTTAATCAACTTATGTTAACAAATTTTCTTTTTTTTTTTTTATAATTAATTTTTATGTTTGATATTTCTATTTCATTCATTCATTGTATAGAACCTCTGCCAACAAAAAACAACTAAAAACAAAAAAATAAAACAAGATTTGTTTTTTTCTATTTCAAATAAGGAATTTTAAAATAAGAAATCAGTGACTCACCTAAATGTCCAATTAATCTGATGGCTTTGATTCGGACCTGTGAATCAGGGTGTTTTAATTTCAAAAGAAGATCATCATGAACTCCTTTTCCTTGCTTTGTTCTCCCAAGGCAATGTGCAGCTTGTAATCTAACTTCAGGATGCCAGTCAGACCACATTAAACATTTGATTTTATCACTTATGTCCTAATAATGAAGAACAAGAAAAACAAGTGAAAATATTTTAATAATAAATACAATGAAAATTACTTTAGTTTTCATTTATCTTCAAGTGGCTATGTAGAACAAGTTCATTTTTATTTTGTATCTCTTCTAATGGTTATCACAAAACTAAAAGTTCCTTTGTCTCAATATAAAAATATTTTCAAAAATTTTATTTTATGTAAAAATAACAAATAACAAAATACTGCAGTTAGTTTTATCAAATATTATTTTACTAATAATTATAATAATTGTTAATTTTTCATACGAGGAATAACCAATCCTTTTTACTAATTCTCCAGGACTCTTCTCAGTTTTCTATTTGATCTCAGCAGTGCTGTGGTCTGGACAGTGTCACTTCTTTCTAAGATTTATAGTTCCCTCGGTCTCTTTTCCAGGTTCTACGGGATGTTCCGAAAGCTCCAACTGTGATTGGTATTACTGTCACTTTGCTTTCCATATTTTTCAACCCTCTGGCAAGGTTCAGTATTTCTTCAGTCTTTTGCAATTCTTATAATTTGAGATCTGTTTAAACAGCAAAACATACTTATTGATAAGCTCTTTTTTCTATCTACTGAAACTAGATTTGGTCTTTTGGTCAGGACTTGGTGGTCTCAAACTCCCTGAAAATTTTGCAGTACAGATTCTTGTCAGAGCATATACAATTTGTTTGCAAGGTCATAACTTAGTTACTTGCACAATTCCCACTAGATCTCCCTAACCACCCGGTCATGTCTGCTCTTGTATGCTTTCTATGCCAATTTTCTGCATTCACAAAGCTTACACATGCTATTCTTCTGTATATTATCAATTCTAGCTTAATCACTATTATTCTAATGATTCATTTTTAGATGTTTTCTTTCATTTTTTAAAATTGTTTTTTGGTCAAAATAACTTGGCACATTCATCTATGACAACAACGAGCATCATTAATAAAAAATAATATTTTCTAATGGTTGTCACTAAATAAAAAGCAATTTAATCTCAACTAGTTATGAAAATATGTTTTTAACCTTAATTTGCATTGAAACACTTGATAGATATTACTGTTAATTTTATATATTTTTTCTTATTCTTTTATTGAGTGAATTTTCCATACCAGTTTTAACTGGTTATATTTCATAAGAGTTTAAGTGACAGCAAGTCTCCTCAGGTCTTCAGGACTCCTCCGAGTATTCTGGCTGATCTCAACAATCCTGTTGTCTGGCTGGTCTCAATTCTTTTTCTGATTTTCTTGTCCTCCAGTTTTTCCTCTAAGTCTTTTAGGACTATTCTAAACTCACCATCACTCATATTCCACAGTATTTTTTTTTTCTCAAGCAAGGATCAATTGTCTATCTTTTCACTTTCATTATTATTATTATTATAATTGTCAAGAATTTTCTTTTATTTTGAATTTTCATTATAAATATAATCTTTTGGGTCATTTATTTTGGTGACTTGTACGTGTTCTTTTTCAAGAGGGTAAGTGTTCATATTTTTGAGTATTTATGAAGGTACATGTATATCATATAGATAAAACATATCCATGTATTTATGTTGACTCCCACTCAAACATACAATACAAAATACTCCCCCATTGCTTCCTGAAAAAATTAATGATGGCAACCTTGAAATTTACCTTATTTTTGCTATTGTATAAGCATCTAAGATAAAATCTTGAAAAAAATTTAGAGGTGTTATCCTAAAAATACAAAATAAACAAAAATCTATTATTTATTTAATGTAATATGCCTTTTCTTTACTGATGTATTTGTTTACTGGAAAATTTACAACTTTTGATTATTTCTCTTTTTACATAGGCCAATTCTTTTGATATCTATCTATCTATCTATCTATCTATCCAGATACATACACACACACACTGGGTGGCACAAAAGTCTCTAAACGATTTTAAAAATTTAACAATTTTTCTAATTAAAAAAGGTAAAGAACTTTCTTTTAATCATATTTACTTTCATCTGATTGTGGAATATAAAAGTAAAGTTGGCGACCATAGTCGAGGGTAACCCGAAGGCCCCCTTTTCGATAGCTACTACACCAAGGTGTAGGGGAGGGTGCTACTCCTTCCCTGGATTGCCCTACTTTACCCTTGATCCGTACCTTATAATGCTGAGTGTTAAGCAAGGAGGCATCAAGTACCATTTTTTGAGTCTTTGGAAAGACTCGGCCTGGGATTGAACCCAGGTCTCCCGGGCCATTGGCGAACACTCTAACCGCTAGGCCAATGAATATACTCTCCCTCAAATAAAGTAGATTATGAATAAAAAAGCTATTAATTTTTAAAATGGTCTGAAACTTTTCACCTCTCTCTTGATATATATGTAGAGAGATAGAAAGAAAGGCATACAAACACACACATCTATGTATATACATGAACCTAAGATAGGTAAGGTGTGTATAAAATAAATTTGGATTTCAAAGCTGCACTTGCATGTTCCTGTGTTTCATTAAAAAATTCATTAAAAAATTGCTGAAATGGCTTCATAATTATGGTATCAAATTGTGTAAGTTGCATCTTTATTTTTTTTTTTTTTCAGCTTGAAACTGGCTCTTCTATACTTAATATAGACATCATCATTTTATTAAATTTGCTGTTCAGCTATGCATGTTTTCACTTAAATTCTGAATCTGCTCCCCCAAACTGGACTCCTGGATGAAAAATAACAGAAAGTATAAAATATTGTTATCTCTTCTTTAACAGACAACTTTATAGGTAATAGTAATGTAGAAGTGGAGATTCCATTGATAGAATTCAAGCTAATCAAGTCTACATACTTCTAGATATAGGCACAAATGCCATCTGCTAAAGTTGCCCAGTCAGCTGGGGCTGTAGAATACACTGACTGCACCTCTGCAGAGGGGTAAGACCCCTCCCCCCACCAATAAGTGTCCTGGATATGACACTAAACAATCTGATGGTGAGGTTCCAGTGATGCTGGAGCTTTGGGGAATGTGGAGTACCCCTTCATAGTTATTGCTCCCAGGTTCACTTTGGCCAGGAATGGTACCACCTGATAGGGCCCTATCTATGGGTTAAATAGAACTAACTGCATACTTATGCTAAACTGAATTATTTGAATTAGAACTGTTTGACTAAACTGAATAGCTTGAAATGGAATTGTTTTTGACAATTAAACTGTACTTACATTTAAACTGTGTGCTTATGCTAAACTGAATTGTTTGAAATGGAACTGTTTTTGACATTGAAACTGTACTTAAACTAAACAGAATTGTTTAATATAGAACTGTTTTGACCTTTAACTGTATGTAAACAAAATCTGCACTAATACTAAACTAAATTAGCTGAATTAGAACTGTTTGAATAACCTGAATAGCTTGAAATAGGAATGTTTTTGACAATTAAACTGTGTACTCATTCTAAACTGAATTATTTGAAATAGAACTGACTATTTGTATAAAAATGGATAAGGCATTAAATAACCTACAAAGGTTGATATGCCATAAAAACCAAAAACCAACCAACCGTTGGCTAAAGGATCAATTTGTTTTTAGAAAATCAAAGTTTCAGTCTCTTTTGAATCAAACCACATAAGTAACCTTTGTAATTTAAAGGAGTGTCACTGTTGTTCTTAAAGTTGTTAAAAAATTTAAGTTATACTTAATGTAGCTTTTGTTTTAATAACATTCTTAATTAATTTTACAGACTTATACATATGTCTATCTATCTATCTATCTATATATATATATATATATATATATTGTTATCACACACTAGACAAATCTAGAAAACCTTCTGGGCTAGTGGACAACAATTATGTGCAACTTTGCTATAGGTTTAATAGTTCCTCTCTTTCTCTCCACAAAGCTGACACTAGCTATTCTCCTATATGTAATCAATTCTAGCTTTATTATTACTATAATCATTATAATTCTTTGATTTTTTTAAAATTTTTGTCGCTTTTTAGTCTAAATAACTTGGCCCATCCATC
Organism: Sepioteuthis lessoniana; assembly: GCA_963585895.1. NCBI lineage: Eukaryota > Metazoa > Mollusca > Cephalopoda > Myopsida > Loliginidae > Sepioteuthis > Sepioteuthis lessoniana. The sequence continues at coordinate 74,905,507 of OY757911.1, read as the reverse complement.
CATGGCAACAAGGACCATCACTGAAAAAAAATAATATTCACTAATGTTTTTTATGAAACAAAAAGTTATTTAATCTCAACTAGTTATAAAAATATGTTTTTCAATCTTAATTTTCTGAAATATGATAAATAAATGTCGCCATTTATTTTACATAATATTTCTTTCCTGGGTAGTATTTTTTCATCTTTTAATTTTTACTTGCTTTTTGTGTAAATAATTTTTCTTATCCCTCTATGACAGCAAGTAAAGCCATTGATAAGCCTGACAATCTTGAATTGAAACAATCTTTCATATCATATGGAGACTTTTTGGTAAAGCTTGTGATAACTTTTTGTTCCCAACTCTTCAGATATGTTTTTGTTTACATTTTTGCTATCAAAGCTGAAATTCATCCTGAAAGGTTATTGATTTACGGATGATTGAAAAATATATGCTATAAGATCTGTCAACTAACCCCAAAGAAGACTTCTAGATTTATTCTAAAATGGAAATAAAATGATAAGAATAGTGTATTAACAGTTGTGACGTTGCAAGTGAGTCTTGCTGGCACTTCATCCAGATAAGATTCAACAAAGCCAGCCTCTACTGTGTGTCAGTTTGCCAGTCATCATTCAGGAAGAAGAAGCATTTCCTTAATGTAATTCATTATTGTTGAAAACCTTGGAGAGAGGGTTTCTAAATGTAAAAGTGAGTAAAGTTGGTGACCATAGTCGATGGCGGCCAGAAGGCTCCCTTTTCAATAGCTTCTACACCGACGTTTAGGGGAGGGCGCTACTCCTTTCCCAGGATTACTCAACTTTACCCTTGATATGTACCTTATATTGCTGAGTGTTAAGCAAGGAGGTATCAAGTGCCATTTTAAAAGTCTTTGGTATAACGCAACCTGGAATTGAACCCAGGTCTCCCAGACCATTGGTAAACACTCTACCCACTAAGACTCCCAAAACAAATCCATTCTTTTCTGTGATTTAACAATAACTTATAAAAATCTAAAACTAGCTACTTTATCTCTTTCTGGTCATGTGGTTTATTTCAGCCTATTAACCAGAGTGTATATAAGATTCCAGATTGTTAATTTTCTTATTTCATTCAGTTCACATGCAGACTTAAAATGTTTGACGCCATAGGACTCAATCATCTCTGCTAAAAGAGTTTTTGAGATAAAATCCTCTTACCATACTCTCTGAATTTTATCACACCGTAAGGGAACCATTTTGAGGGAGACAGGTTTTATCAATTAATTGGTGAAGTATAAATTTTGCTTTTGAAAGTGAATCTTCATGCCTTGGTTAGTAGAGTAACAGGTCTATTCAATGACTTTTCTTGTAGTAAAAGTATCATGAGTTCAATTCTCATCAAGAGCTTCGCTTATATAATTATTTGTTGATGATATTCCTTGCTGTCATAGAGAGATGAGAAAACTTATTTACACCATAAATTTCTTTTTTGATAAAGGCTTCATATGGTCAAAATTACAAAAAATGAAACGTTAGAAATACTGCTAAAAGCACTAGTGTGTGCATGGTGTGTGATCATATAGGACTATAAATTATACAAGCATACTTTGTTTTTTTTATCTGTGTTTTGTAGAAAATATTAGTAGATTTAAAGACAACAAAGGATATGAAAAACAAAGGAATGTTTGTTGTGTATATTACAGTTGACAGTGTATTTACATTATGAAAATTATAGTAAGCAAATTTGATATAACCAAAAGAGTCATCCAGTCCATCATCAGACATTTGTATTTGTTCAAAATAATGTCTTAAGAGATAATGACATCAGAGATTATAAGACAAGAAAAATGTTTCAAAGACATCAACATAATTGAAAAGAACAAATATAATAAATTAAATTTAAATGTAAAACTTAATAAAATAACTAAAAAATATCATAAATCTAACAAACAAAACTGAGTAGTTGTAATGATTCCATGGCTGTATTCAATTTTTTTATTTCCTTCATTTCAGTAAAATTTGAATACTTTTCTGAAACAAAAATATTTTTTAAAATACTGAGATTTCCTTTATGGCTATGATCAAAAATTTGTTGCTGGGTTAAGAATGTAGAGGTAGAAGTTGTTTGGCTCTATTGAGAAAGAGAGAGAGAGAGAGAGTTAGGGTAAAATTAGATCATTTGCAGAATGATCAAGTGAGAGAAGTGAGGGAATAAATGTAGGGACAAATAGAAAGGGCTTACAAGCAACTTGTTTCTGATTACACAAATAAAATTTTGAAAACAAATTTTCTGTAAAAAATAATTAGATAAGACAATAAAATAGAAAAGAAATGTCTTTGTGTATAAGTGTATGTAAACAATGAAGGTATGTTATTACAAAAAATGAGACTTTCCCACTAATGGAAATAAAGACCAAAAAATCTAAAATTTTGGTCAGCCTTGTGCTTACCATAAAAATAGGCTATGAAATGTTCCACCATTTCCTGAAGGAAAGTCTTGTGTGAGCATGTGGTATGCCTTTCTGGATATATTATGGATTTACTTACTAACAGACATTCTTGCTTGTTAATTCTTTTGTTTAGCCTATCCACGGGTAAATATCTCTGCTGGTGTTATTATGTGTGATAGCAAACTGCAGTTGACATGTTGGCTACTCAGATATACTGCGGGTGCCTACATCATGTGGATGACTATTGGCAACTATGTCTGCAAGGTGGAACATTTCATTGGCTATTTTTATGGTAAGCACCAGGCTGACCAAAATTTTAGATTTTTTGCTCTTTATTTCCATTGGTGGGAATGTCTCTTTTTTTGTAATAATATGGCTCGTTTATAACTATGACAGCATGAGTGTTGATTTTAATTCAGAACTGGTGTTGTGGAATTACCATTCTATTTTTAAACTTGATGCATGGTTCATTTTCATTTATTTTCATCCATTTCCTTTTTTTAAAAACTAAAACAAGCTTTTCATAATTATATCAAAAATTTAAATGATTAAAAAATGATGTTACTCTGTGTAATTCAGACACAACAAAATTACCATTCAGAAGCAAATTAAACTCTAAATTGCTTTTATTCTCTAAATTAAAATATTATATAAATACTACTTCAATTAAAATCTCGCTATGATACTCCATTCTGGGTTATTCTTTTCTTACTCTACGTTATCTTGTGGGTTTAACTTCATGGATATTAAGGCTGTAAAGGAATTATATAAAAGAAGATAGTAAAAGATAGGAGACAAAGATATCTTTTATATTTTGCCTTTATTTCTGGGTTCAACAACCATTCAGTGGGTGAGGAAATTCTTCTTGAATACAAATGAAATGTTTGAATATACCAGTCAAGGTGTTAAAATGTGTTAGCCGGTTTGGGGTATATATGTCCATATTTGGTGTTCAAGGTGTTAATAACGTGTTTGACACCTTTGGTAGATGTGTCTAAATCTGGTGTTTTTCAATTGTAATTTTTAAGTTTGTTATATAGTGTCTTAATTCTGATTCTGACGAGTCCAAAATTTGGTGTTTTATTTGTGGGTCATTGGTGAAGGAGATGGTTGCTGCTAGTGGAAAGGCTAGCCAATGCATTGTCCAAAGACAGCACCTGGCACCTTCCACTAGTAGCAAGAAAGATGTAGGTGTTGTCACTGCGCCGGTCACTCTTGAAAGAGAATGAGATTCTTTTGTCTGGATAGTTCCCTTTCTTTGCGCATGTGTCACCTCTCTTCCTGTCAGAGGCCTCCAGCAGCTTCTATATATTTTTAATAATTATTTTTAATTAATTTAAATTTAAAAAATTTTTTTTATTCCCTACATATTATATATATATATATATATATATATATATATATATATGTATATAATGTGTAGGGAATAAAAAATTACATATATATATATATATATACACACTTTTAACTTATGCCTCTATTTTGGAAGATTTTAATAGAGATTTCATATTTATATTAATAATACTTAGAATTTTGATGATTAAATAATATCCTGTATGAATCTGCACAGAATTAAATTATCATTCAGATTAAGCTAGAAAATGAATTTATTCTCTAAGTCCACTCTGACCCAGAGTGGTAACACCTATCTATGGGTCAAGTTGAACTGTTAGACATTTAAACTGAGTGCAAACAAATGACTTCTGTTAAATGGAAATGTAAGAAATAGAACTGTTTGATCATTTAACTATGTAAACAAATGACTGATATTTAATTGAATTGTTAGTGATATATAGCAATACTTGGAACCATTTAACTTTGACTTATGCTAAATTGCATTGTTAGAAATAGAACTGTCAGATCATTTAACTGTGTATCTGCAAAATGTGTCTACAAATCATATAGTTAATAGATATGTAAAAACAGGACCTGGCATTAAATAATTAGCAATAGTTGATGTGCCATAAAACTAAACTAATCAGATTTTCATTTGTTGTTACTTAACAAATGGTTTAGAAACGTAAGATGAAGCTAAGACCCCCACAAAAAAAAAAATTAAATAGGACATTGCAAAATAAGAATTCTTTAGAAATAACTATCAGCTTGTCCGAAAAGTATGGCTGGTTCTATACTGGCTATCACAACCATAAAAAAAATCAACAATGTAGATTGTCCAACAGTTCATAGCTTTAACTAAATAGCAGAGCCATCATACATCAAGATCAGTGGCAGAGTTCATCGTATATATTTATATGTATTCTCATTTACAGAAAATGATATCAACATATGCCTAAGAAAGACATAGACTACTATTAACAGGTTATCAACCCTACAGAAATCTATTCTCTGATAAAATAAAGCAGGAATTCTTCCAAGCTGTAGCTATATTAGTACTACTGTATAGTTACATTACCTTGATTTATATGAATTGCTTGAACTAAAAGGTAAATTTGAACTACACTAGGAAGCTGTGTACTGTTTTGAACAAATCCTTGGAGCAGCAACCCACAAAACACCACTCATATGGCCACTTGCCTTCCATCTTACAAACCATCAAAGTGAGATAAATAAGCCATGCTGGGCACTGCTAGAGGATCTGGTACAAACTTATCGCAATATTTCATACATGGACATATCAGTGTTGGTCAATCGGCTTTCATTCATCAACTCTTTGCTGACACTGGATACCATCTAGAGGACCTGCCAAGAGTGATGGATGATAGGCATGGAAGTTAAGAGAGAGTCAGGGTAATCTGTGCAATCAGCATGACTTTATGAGGATGATATATATACATATGATTTACCCCTTTCTCCTAAATCACTCATAGGTTCTATGTTAATAATATATGAAAGATTTTGTCAATTATTATCATGATTATTATAAATTTTGACAAATAATTTTCTTTCTACTTTTAATTCTTAGTTGCTTTTTTAGTCAAAATTCACACAAGTTTCATTCAGTGACAGTGTAGATTGAAAATAAGAATTAGCTCTTGGTAAGATGTAAACTTAAATCCTCTTTATCTATGTTAAACTTTATTAAACACGCCAGGTGCTCCGTCACAAGAACTACTGATTAACCGAAACTCCACTCAAACCAATAAACTCATCCTTTATTCAGTTTCTTGATTTCACTCTATATTTATAATTCTTTATTTCATTAGTGATATCAACAGCATCTTTTTTTTTTATTCTTTAGTTTAGATGAAACATTATCAATTTTGACTTGTCATTTTTTACTTCTTTAATTTTTTATTACTTTTATATTGTCACTCACTCAGGTT